>JACEFZ010001343.1:0-460000 GCA_014155875.1 Cepaea nemoralis
GATAAGCTTTCCCATATTCCTGCATTCTCCCATCTTCTCTTTGGCCTTCCTCTTCCTCTCTTCCCAGGCATATATCCCTCCATTATTGTTCTCAGTCACAGACATAGCTATCATATTCCTATATTCCTATTTAAACTATGAAGGTTCGTTCATAACTCACCCCACAGCAGATAATCGTCAATCCACAATCAAGATCCTCTTGGATCTTTTGGATCTTCACAGGGCCTGTCTACCCTCTCAACTGCGGTCTGGAAAACAGTGGCTACGCTCGGCCGTGCTTGGGGCATGTTCGCCCATCTACTTGGTAGTGGCTCAGGGGTTTAAGTTCAAACCCTCTGCTGAAAATTAGACATCAGCATCTCTTCGGCCTAAGTTGTTCCCAAGGCCAAAGAGGCGGGAACATGGCTTTACTGGGCTGTTATAGGCACGCCAACACAACATCCCAGCATCCTATACATTTTTTACCAGGGTATCAAGGTATATGCTACTCCATACTCTTGTAGAGCCGCGACAGGCGGCTTCATTTGGTAATAGAATATATCTCATAATAAAGTTCGCGAAATTTATAAATAGGGCCACCTAAATAAACAATCTAGTGCAGCCAGGAGGTCTCCGCACGTGTGATGATCTCCTATTACTCTAAACATAATATTGGCATTTAAATTGTATCACAACGTCTCGTGTTTCATAATTATATCAAGCAAGTTCGAGTACCTTGCGGGCCGGATGAAATGACGTCGCGGGCCGGATCCGGCCCGCGGGCCGTAGTTTGGTGACCCTTGATCTAGGTGATAGGAATGAGAGAGATGACGATTAATAGGCGAAGTGAGTAGGACAAAACCTGGTCTGGCACAATCAAGGCCTGTATGCACTTATTTTCGCACTGGCCAAAGGCCATGCAAGCTTATGGAGCTTATGTTGACAAATATTACAAATAGTCCCCCCCCCCCCCCCCCACTCTTCCTCTCTCCTCTCTCCTCTCTCTCTCTCTCTCTCTCTCTCTCTCTCTCTCTCTCTCTCTCTCCTCTCTCTCTCTCTCTCTCTCTTTCTCTCTCTCTGCTAAATGCTGGTGCAATCACGTTTGCTTAGAGAATATTTCAAATATCATAATAACATGATAGTAATGTCTTGATTGATCATTACTCTTATGTTCAATCATTCTGCGGAATTTTTTTTTTTTCGCATATCCTATTTACATCGCTGTCAACAACAGCATTTTACCGCTGCTGTTTATGTCTTTGCAAGATTACGCACAGTATTTTGCATTGCTTACTGAGCGACAATCTCAGATACCCCTGTAAGTAACTAACGCGACCCGATTCTCTACCGAATCTCGTGCAGCTGTTTCCCCACACGTGGATATACGGGATTACGGAGGAAATCGTTAACAACTTCGCCAGGGAGACCGGCTCCGCGGAATTGCTAGATATCTAAAAGAAAACACCCCGACAACAAAATTGATGGTCCTTCATTATTATTCTGATGATCATATTGTTCTTGTCTTGTATCATCATAAAGGTCTTTCACATAATCTGACCACGCATGTAAAATCTGATCTTTTTCTATTATGATTTTGCCATCTTTGGTTTTTAGGCAACCTGTTGATGTGTCTGTTCTTTTGTTAGTGATGTCATTAATTCTTGTGTGCATTAATTTGGTATTCTGGGTGTTGTGTTGGTTTTCAATTTCCTTGCAATTTTCGTCAAGCCATGTTTCTTTTGCCTCTTTGCATAGCAGTAGCTTCCTAATTTTCCTGTGAATCTCTTCGTATATTTCCTTGTTATTTTTGTTATTTCTTCTTATTTCCATGAGTTTTAAGATGTCTTCCATCATCCATTTCTTGCGCCCTATTATCTTTATTTTTGGGATTATTATTGTTGTTAGTGCAGCTTCTTGACTGATTTCTTTTATATTTTCAATTGGTCACTGACGTCTTGAAATAATATTGCATTGCCAGGTCGGACAATGCATCGAATCTGTTCTTTATCTCTACGTTGAATTTACTTTTATCTCCTCACTCTTCAGTGCCTGTAGATCAAATTTTGCGTTTCTATTTGTATATTTGACTTTCTTTAAGTTTATATGTAAATTGCCTAAGATTAATCTATGGTTGCAGTAGCAGTCTGCGCTTGGTAAAGGGACATAAACATCTAATATTATTACAAGGGAGGTTACTAGAACTTGAAAAAGAAAATGGTATACCTAGCTACAATACCTCTATCTAACATTAAAATCTTTTATTTTTATTTGAGAAATAAAGCAGTTAACATCTCAGTCAAATTTTGCAAACGTGAGAGGAAAACTTTTAAATTATTTGGAAAAAATATGTTTAATCTTTTTTTTACTTTCATTTTATAATCAACTTTTTCAATTCTACATTTATGTTTAATTTTTAAAACTGTACTTTCATTGATAGCATCCAGCTACTGGTGGAGGAATTTCCCCTCTGTGGGGAGAAAACATTTTTTTACTGGTCTCTTAAGGCCACCCACAATTTAAAGAAAATTTACTTACATTAACGGCGAAAGACCTTGGAAGTTTATGGGGTTTATGTTGATAAATACGTTTAGAGCAAATGCCATTTATGTTTGTAAATTTCATTTAATTTGAACAAATAGTTCTCTCTCTCTCTCTCTCTCTCTCTCTCTCTCTCTCTCTCTCTCTGTCTCTCTCTCTCTCTCTCTCTCTCTCTCTCCTCTCTCTCTCTCTCTCTCTCTCCCCCCCCCCCCCCCCCCCCCTCCAAATGCTGGTGCAATTACGTTTGCTTAGAGAATATTTAAAATATCATAATAACATGATAGTAATGCCTTGATGGTTGCCTCCTTCCCTCCGCTAGCCTATGGGACACCCTTGGGCAATGTGGAGTACCCGTTTAGCCTCCCTATCAGGGTTACGTGAAGCCATGGGTGCAGGTGGTGGATGAAGTTGAAGAGCAGCCGACAGATAGTTGTAGGTTATGGTCTCCACAGCTTCACGACGGAAGGCAGATGATCTCTTTTTTGGGAGACATTGGCTACGGTCATCGACCAGTATGGTCACTGCTAGGAAGGAAAGCAATGGCAAACTACGTTCTTTACAGATGTCAAGAATATCATGTACTGAAGTCTTATCGATAATCAGAGAAACGGCGCAAATGGGTGCTCCATAGTAGCAGCCTCGCCCGGTAGGGGTAGTCATGTGCACCAGGTGACTCCAGACCGTCATCAGGAGACTAGATGGGAAATTTGATAACATTAAGAATGAAATGAGAAGATTAAATATTAACCTGTTTAGTGTACGTGAGACCAGATGGACAGGAATGGGCATTATGACATCTGAGGAATATAGAATAATCTATTCTGATGGAGAGAAACAACAGCGAGGAGTAGCAATTATAATGGATACAGAGAGAGAAAGATCGATCAAAAGATATTGGACTGTATCAGACAGAGTGTTCATGGTGAAGTTGAGTGGAAGACCTTTTGATGACGTCATACAAGTTTATGCACCAACAGCAGACAGTAGTGATGACAGCATTGATGAATTTTATAGTGATTTAGAGAAAGCCTTCAAGAAATGCAAGAATTCTGAAGTAAATATCATAATGGGTGACTTGAATGCCATCGTTGTAAATCAACAGGACGGATGCATAGTGGGTAAGTATGGACTAGGGCAGGGGTCACCAAACTTTTCTCACGGCGTGCCGGATAACTGACAAAATGACGAGCGCGGGCCGGATAACTGACAAAATGACGAGCGCGGGCCGGATACTCATTCTGTACAATACTTGTGCCGGTCTCCGTGGCGAAGATATTACGGACGCGGTTCGTAATCCCGTATACCCACGTTCAAAATACAGCTGCGAGCGATTTGGCAGCAGACAACGTTGCACTGGATTTTACGCTATGTTATGGGTGCCGGTCGTTCGAAAAGCAATGGTAAACTACTGAACGTAAACTTGCCAAGACATCAACAACAGCAAACAATGCTGGTTTTGACTGTAAAAGTCCTGTAAAGGATATACAACTAACTTTAACAATAATTTCAAGCTAGAACGAAAGCTCTGGGAAAAAAGACGAAAAACTAAGTTAATCATGGAAAGGGCGTGCAATGCACATAAACAAACAAACAAACAAAGACAATCAACATATATATGTTCATTTACTAAACAAAGTTATGAAAGAAGGCGACGTTAGAAAAAAGACAGTTACATCAGACATATTGTGCACATATCCGAATCTCACAAACTAAGCAGTAAAAGAAGATAGTGAGTTTTGTGAAACTGACGTGTGGCTTGCAAAATACCATCAATGTTTGGTTTGGAATTGCTGCATCCAATCAAGAGAATTGCTTTCAAATATTCATCAGTCAATCTCATTCGATGTGGTGACTTCACAGATTTCCTCTTTGAAAATGTTAGCTCACAGACATATGTTGTTCCAAACAATGATGTCATACCAGCGGCAAATTTCTTAAGTTTCGGAAACTCAACATCAGGTAAGCAGCGGTATTTTCTTTTCAATGAGCTCCAACTGTAATTCAAATGGCACACCATTAAGGTTACAATCAAACGGATTCTGGAACAGAAGGATGTCACTCTCAAATCTGTCAAGATCTGAAAATCTCTCCAAACTCTTTGAAACAGTGAAAATGAGAAAGGTTTTCTCCTTCCAGTTGTGCTTCCAACAATGACAGATTTCTTCGAAATCCTTTGATGGTTCTGTAGAGATCACAGACGAGGTAATCCTTTACCTGAAGTTTCAAGTTCAGTTCATTCATATCGACCTAAATTGACAACATTGACAGCCAGGTAGGATCTGATAGCTGTGAATCAGCTTTATCTTTTTCAGTGAGGAAAACATCTATTTCGTTTCGGAGCTTGTAAAAACGAAGCAGGACTTTCCCGCAGCTGAGCCACCTGACTGATATGTGATAAGGCAAGTCACAGAATTCAGAATCAATTTCTTCAAGAAAAGTCTAGAACTGACGGTGAATGAGTGCATGTTCATGAATGAAGTTCACAGCAGAAACTACTGGTTTCAGTGCACAAGAAATATCTAAATCTTTCCCACAGAGTACTTGCTTATGTACGATGCAGAGTATGAACAGAGCGCCCGGAATTTGCAAATCTTCCAAATGAGTCCTGATCTGCCCCAACAGACCCTTCCTCACTCCAGTCATGTTTTTTCCCCTCATCAACTGTAACACCTCGAAGCTGATTCCACCGAAGGTTATGGTCTTGGAAAATTGTTTGCACTTCCACGAAAATGACTTTCCCAGTTGTTGCTCCATGCATGCTGCAAACGGACGCCAACTTTTCCGTTATCTGAAAGTCCAAATTGACACCACAAATGAACACGAGAAGTTGTGACGTACTCGAAAGATCAATAGACTATAAAAGAGTCTCTGATAGGTGATATAGATGGGTGTACAAGGTGAAAGGATATAGTATTCGAAAATTCACGGGTGAGCACCCCAATGGGAGGTAACTAGGGAATGTCACGCAGTGACGTGAGGGTAGTAGGCAAGTTAGTTACCAACTCACTAACTTGCCAGCAAGACGGGTTGTCAACATCTGGTCTCTGATTGATAACATCTACTGTATGAGAAAATAAAGAAGAACCCACAACTACTACCATGACTTAGAGTTGCTCTATTCTCACCACAACACATTCGTCTCCAGCACTGTTACAGAAGGCGAACTGGTGCCTACGACTCAGGATTCGTAAATGGTTGTCGCGGAATTGGCTTCACGAACAGAAATTCCCCAAAAGGGCACGCTTTGAAACCGTCATTGAACTTCTGCGAAAAAGATGGTTGCTTCTACAGCACCTGTGAGAACCACGGCGTAGATTGCTTCTAAACGGCTACCAAAACAGCTGCAATTATCGCTTTCAAGGGGCTTACCATAGCCGTTGCCTGAAATTATCGCTTTCAAGGAGCTTACCACAGCCGTTGCCTGAATTTATCGTTTTCAAGGGGCTTACGATGGCCGTTGCCTGAATTTATCGTTTTCAAGGGGCTTTACATGGCCGTTGCCTGAATTTATCGTTTCCAAGGGGCTTACCATGGCCGTTGCCTGAATCCTTGCCGCAAAGTTTGCTCGTTCTCATATGTAGCTGGCTGAATCCTTGCCGCACAGTTTGCTCGTTCTCAAGCGAAGCTGGCTTAATCCTTGCCGCACAGTTTGCTCGTTCTCAAGTGAAGCTGGCTTAATCCTTGCCGCACAGTTTGCTCGTTCTCAAGTGAAGCTGGCTGAATCCTTGCCGCACAGTTTGCTCGTTCTCAAGTGAAGCTGGCTGAATCCTTGCCGCACAGTTTGCTCGTTCTCAAGTGAAGCTGGCTGAAACCTTGCCGCACAGTTTGCTCTTTCTCAAGTGTAGCTGCTGAATCCTTGCTGCACAGTCGCTTAATATCAAGTGCTGCCGGTTAAAACCCTTGAAGTGCAGTCAATCGAGTACCTGTCACCTGACATTCAAGGGCTGTCTTTATCGTCTCCTCGAACCAGAAAGCAGAGGAGTTCATTACAACTAGCACGCACTTGTAAATGAGTAACGAACTGTCACTAAAGTAAAGTATCAATTTAAAATTTAATTAGTAATTGATTGTAGAACTTGATTAGTGATACTGTTGATTTAGTAAATTATAGTATTGTGTAATTTTATAATGGAAGCTCAAGACCTTTCGTTGGGGCAGGTACTTGGTGGAGTAGGGAGAGCCATTTCTAGACTAGACACGGCCTTACAACAACAGGGTGAAGGCACTGATATAGAAAAGTTTAAAGGGCAGGCCAAGCATTTTAAGAAGTGGATGGTGGCGATTGAGAAACACGCATTTTTAGTGGGAGCTACAGATGAAGAGAAAAAGAAAATAGCATATCAGGCTAGTTTGACGCCGGTATCTGATCATATTAGGCGGAAATTAGAAGCAGGAGGAGATGAAAGTTGGGAACAGTTTAAAGATGATCTGGCACATAAATATGCAGAGATCACAGATCCCCAACACGCGTTCTCTGTGTTGAGGCAATCTAAACAGGAAAATGGGGAGAGTGTGCAATTATATAGCGATAGATTGATAAATTTGGCAGAAGAAACATTTCTAGGTCAGAATGTGCAAGGTGAAGAAGTAGAAAGGAATGTTAGTGGAATATTTCGTGGATCGGATTACGCTCAGACGGACTAAAATTTAAGTTGATGAGAGAAAATTCTGCGAGACTGTCACAAGCAGTCGATATAGCCATACAAGAAGAAAGTTTAAGGAGAAGATTTAGACTACGAGTAGGAAGAGAAATAGGTAGTAATATTGAACAGAGAGATAGAAGAACCTATGGAAGTAGGGCAGGCAAGGTATGGATGGAGAAGGCACGGAGTTAATCAGACCAGGGCCGAAATACAGACGCTGGTGGGAAATAATGAAAGTGCTCAAGGCAGAGGAAGACATATGAGAAATTACACAAGACAGACAGCGGGTAACGCAGGTATGGTCTGTTGGAATTGTGGACAGAAAGGACACAGTTATAGGTATTGCGGCAACAGACGCGCTCAGTTAATGGGAGGCAAAATAGAAATTTTGGAGAAGTGCAAAGAAATTTTGGAGGATCAGGAAACCAGGGAAACTGGCGTCCCACTTACTGAATAGGACCCGCGGTAGGGGGAAAATAAAAAAGGTCCCAGGATTTAATAGAAATGTCAGTTATCTGGATGTAAAAGCCACGAGTAGCGGAAGACATAGAGAATGGCCCCAAGTTGGAGAGATAAAACAAATTTCTATGAATATGGGTGATCCGAGTTCATGTATAATAGAGGTAGGAAAATATAGAGTTAGAACACTGATTGATTCGGGAGCCCAAGTCAGCGTAATCAAAGAAAGATTTTTATATCGCATTATGAAGAATGTCCGGGTATTCAAGAATCAAGACACCCTTCACTCTGTTACCGGAGAAGCCTTAAAGGTAGTCGGTCAAACAATAATAAACTTCAGGTTGGGAGGAATAAATGTAAGGGTCCTTTTTCATGTGGCCAGAGACTTAAACAGGAACATGATATTGGGCAAATATTTTTTGGTGAAGAATGGTATAAGAGTTTATTTCGATTTACGAACGCTGAGGTTTCAAAATGTTTATGTTAATTTAGAAGAAGATATGCATGTGTCGGCACTGGTCAGAGTAAAAACATCCGTGACGTTAAAACCACAAACTGTTAATTTAATACAGGCAAAAATGAAAAATAGTCCTTATTTTTCGAGGGGACATACAGTTAGGATAACAGAGTTAAAGAGAGAAGTAATAGATGAACCTGGTCTAGAGGTTCCTGACGGAATAATGACATTAGACAAACACTTTATCTTTCCAGTCATGGTCATAAACAATACAGGAAAGGAAATTAAATTGTATAGGGGATGTGTAATTGCCAGAGTAACAGATGAAGATAATGTCATAATGCCACCAGGAAGAGAGGAAAGAGTGTCATATGTAGAACGAAACGATACTAGGAACAGGCGTAAGAAAACTGGACAACACAGAAGGATAAATTACCCCGTGCATTTTGAGAGAACACCCAACTCAAATACATTCAATAGATAAAACAACGCCGTTCTTAAAAAGGGAATAAGAATTATTATCACAGTTGAAAGCTCCACAAGAATATAATAATATATTAGAAGAATTGGTGAAGGAAAACCAAGATGTCTTTGCGATTAATGACTTAGAACTAGGTAAGACCAAAACAGTCACTATGGAAATAGACACTGGAAATCACCCGCCAATCAGTTTGAAACCTTATAGAACTCCTTTACGGAATAGGGAAATAGTAGAGAAGGCAATAGGGGATATGCTAAAAGCAGGCATTATAGTAAGATCAAAGTCAGAGTGGTCATCTCCGATAGTCATTGTGACCAAAAAAGATGGTTCACACCGGTTTTGCTGTGACTACAGAGCGATGAACAAGATCACCAAAAATGTCGCATATCCATTACCAGTGATTGATGACATCTTGGGATTAATTAATGGTTCTACTTTCTTCACTACGCTGGATGCTAGGTCGGGGTTCTGGTGCATTCCCATGTCGCCTGATGCTCAGAAGAAAGTGCCTTCTGTACTCATGCGTATTCTTATGAATTCTTACGTATGCCATTTGGAATTAGAACAGCCCCTCTCATTATATGTTGTTAATGAATCAAGTAGTTAGAAGGGCATGCAGAAATTTCGCATTGGCATATATAGATGATATTTTGATCTATACACCAGGAGACGTGCAAGACCACCTGAACCATGTAAAATTAGTATTCGATAGCTTAAGACTACATCAAGTTAAATTGAAGTTAAGCAAGTGTGAGTTTCTAAAAAGAGAAACTAAGTACTTAGGTTACATTATCGATAGAGAAGGAATTAAGCCTGATCAAGATAAAGTGAAAGTAATTAGAGAGTTACCTTCTCTGACCAACGTGAGAGAAGTGAGAGCATTTATCGGGTATGTGTGGGTATTATAGACGTTTTATTCCAAACTTTGCACAAATAGCGGAACCTATCATAAACCTGACCGGCAAATATGCAAGATTCAAATGGAATGAAGATTGTCGGAGAGCATTTGATTATCTTAAACATAGCTTGACAATAGTTCCGTTATTGGCACATCCAGATTTAGATAAACAACTGTACTTTATATACGGATGCTTCAGATACTGCCATAGGGGCATGCCTGACTCAACCATATAAAGGAGAAAACTCAGGAATACCAGGGGTTAAGAACGAAAGACCGATCTATTTTCTTTCACATAAACTTAGCAAGTCGCAAAGGAAATGGGCGACAGTAGAAAAGGAAGCGTATGCCATTCACTACGCATTACAAAAGCTGAATTATTATTTACACAATGCCACTTTCATAATTAAAACTGATCACATGCCATTAAAATCTTTATTAGAAGCTCCAGTACAGAATAGGAAAATACAAACGTGGGCGCTGAATCTGCAAGGCTATAATGCAAAAGTAGAATATATATCAGGTAAAGAAAATACTTGCGCTGATTTGTTATCCAGAATTCCATATCCAGAGGTATCAGATACTGAAGATGAAGGCGAACCAGAGATAGACGATAGGAATTGGCAAGTAAACATATTAGATTCTAGTAAATTAAATAGATAAACTTTAGGAAGTTCACAGACAGAACACGACTCAAAACAACAAATAGAAGAAACATGTTTATTGCATTTTAATATGAAAGAAGAACAAGAACTAGACCCAAGAGTAAAAGAAATAAAGCAGAAGTTGAGTGAAACAGGCGAAAACAGTCTCAAGAAGAGGTTTATAGAATTACAAGAAGACGGGCAGTTATATTTCGTGACTGAGAAAGGCGAAAAAGGTGAACTAAGGAAATACATTCCGAAACATTTAGAAATTGAAGTTGTAAAAGCTTATCATGATGATAATGGTCATCTTGGTAGAGACAAAGTATTCAACGCCCTCAAGAATAAATATTATTGGCCGAATTTGTTTCAGAGCATTTACAAGCATGTTGACGCCTTTGAGAAATGTAGGTTAAGAAACATGAAAATAATCAAATGCCATTTACAGGAGACTGATATCCCTCAATTTCCCATGCAGAAAATAAGCTTAGATATTTCAGGTCCTCATCCTAGAACGCTTTCGGGAAATGTCTATTTGTTACATATAGTGGATTGCTACAGCTTATGGCCAGAACTGTATCCTATTCCGGATAAAGGTGCCGATTCCATCATTAACATCTTTCTACAGGAATATATACCACGATTCGGTTGCCCACAGATAGTCCTTACAGATAATGGAAAAGAATTTGTGAACAAAAAATTTGAAAAGTTAGTACAAGATTTGAATATTGTCCACATAAAAACTTCTTTGTATCGACCTTCCTCAAATGCGAAAAATGAGAGACAACACCGGACATTATACAATACACTAGCAAAAAATGTAGAAGAACATGACAGAGACTGGGACCTGTACTTGGGACCAGCATTGGGAGCAATACGAACACACCAAAATGAGGGTACTGGTTTTTCACCTTTCTATTTGTTGTACGGAAGAGAACCAATATTGCCAATTGATAATTTGCTTACACCTCGACGAAAATACATGGGAGAAGAATTTCATGTGGTAATTTTACAAGAAATGCACAAATCGCACGTAAGGTTAAGAAGCAATATAGTCAAAGCTAGGGAAAGACAGAAAAGGTACGCAGATCGTAATACACAACTACAAGAATTCAAAGTGGGTGACAGAGTATACTATAAAAAACACAGAAGAGATTCTAAATTTGATAACCAATGGATTTCAGGATATTATATTCTAGAAAAATTAGGCCCAGTATCATATCAGATTAAGAACCAAATCACAGGGCATCTGGCACGTGCACACGTGGAACACCTGAGACGTGATGATGAAGAAAATAAAGTTGAGGATAATTATTCGGAGGGGCTTTATTCGAAAGGACAACTAGTCAGACGAGTTACATATGCGGTTCCTCCGGAAACCGAAAAGATCGTTGAATCAGAACAAATAATAACACCATCCATATACGAAGAAACTTGTGAGCAGTCTGAGATGAAACCGAAAACATACACATCTCTGGTGGGAAATGAAAATGAGATGTATGATGAGTCCAGAGCTGATAGTATTGAGTCTATGGAGGAATTGGACGCTCCATATAAAAATAACAGACAGGCATCAAAAAGAAAGATAAATAGACAGAAAGAAAGGGAAATCAAAAGAATGAAGAGAATTAGAGAAGGTTCATCCAGTGATGAAGATATCCCAGTGTTAGAAAGGTTATTAAGAAGTCAAGACAAACAAATTAGATTAGATATCTAACGAAAAAAATTAGAGGCCAATATTGTAAATATAGATGAGCAAGAAATGGATGAAGAATCAGAAGATGATGGAAATAATAGTATGAGTGAGAATGTTATAAACTCTCACCATGAAAACGAAAACGATGATAAGGATATGGCGGCTATAGAAATAAATAAATTATGTTTTAGAAATTTAGCATTATTGAAGAAACGTAGAGATAGTTTATAAGATAGTAAAATAGGAGGAAGAAATAAACTGTGGTACAAGTATGCTGCCGTGTATTAAGACTGGATGAGGTACCGGAATAATTCTCTATTGTTTCACCGAGATAACGAAATTGGGCTTTGGTTAACTTTTTGTTTTTATTTGCCGTTATTTGGGGATAATGTGTCCATAAAAACGACAAATTTTAGGAAAAGGATGTCGTGTTTGGGACGTGGGTGTGTCCAATTGATTTCGACTGTTGTCTCCAGGGCCTGTAGTGTTTAAAAATTAGAATATTTTTTGACAATAGTTTGACTTAGTTTTCAGTTTGGGGCTTTATGATTAAATTATAAATTTAAATCCGAATTTTTTTCATTTTTTGACCAGCCTTGAATGTTTCTTGTTTTCTTGATTTGCACATTTGGGGCATAAGATATGGTGAAAAAATATGGAGGCGCCCGGGGTGAGTTTTCAGGCATTATTACGTTCAGGTTTGAAATTGGGATTTTTAGTTGGGGGATACCAGCTTAAAGGAAAGTATAATGTTTAGGTGACATTTTAATTTTTGGGATGAGTTGTTTTTTTTCGAGTAAATATTACGGACTAATAATTTACAGCATTATATATAGTGTCTTAGTTGAAATTGATTATTTTTTTATTATTATATTATTTTGAAAAATGTCGGGGAAAAATATGGTTTAAAATTAAAGGGGGGGGGGGGGGGAATTTTTCTGTTTTGATTGTGTTGTCCCAATTATTAGAATTTGGGTTTTTTTTAGTTTTTCCTTTGGTAAATATTAGCATATTACTTTGTATCAGTTATTTTCACTTGTGTAATGAGTTTTGGTATTCATACTTGAGTTGGCGTTCACCATATTTACAATTAGTAAATAGTTTGTTTGTTTTTTTTTTTTGGGGGGGGGGGTGTTTACTTACATGGAGTTATAAAACAGAAACGATAGTTGCTCAATAAGACTTGTCCATATTAAGGAGACATGTTAATAGGGTCCTTGGGAGTTCTGGATGCAGAATTACGTTCAGAAGACGTGGGGCATGGTCTTGATGGGGTCAATTTTTTTAACAAACCTGGAGTGTACATGGATTACGTGCCATGACGTTATAGATATCCTATACGTGCCCTGGGGATTTATCAGCTGCTATGGTTAACTATTGCAGGGTTTTAGAAATTAGCTATGACAAAAGGGCTAGACAGGAGGTTTTAATAGGTAATGCTCATAACAAATGGACATAGTTAGCATGTAAAATCGCTGCGGTTGTCAGCAATGACTAGAATAAACATGGACTGAGCGCCATGTTCAAGATGTGGGGGTTGGATTAAGTTAGGTAAGTTCATAATATATGAACTATGAATGTTATTATTTGCGTGCTGGGGTTGCAGCATGGGTATAGCTTGAATGCCAAAGGATGGAAGTTATGTTCACAGTAAGTGAACAGTGATATTATTTTTGGAGTGCTGTAGGTACAGCATAATTCAAGAGAATTATAAAATATGAACAGTAAGTGAACGGGAAGTGAAAGCAGGAAATAGAGGTTGGTAGTAAGGGTCCATGATACGTGGCCTAATAAAAAATAAAGAGGAGGTTACAGACATAAGGTTATTCTACTAGCTGCGGATAGCAGCAGAACTTGTACTGGTCAGACATTATTAAGTGAGCTATTTTAGAAGATATTTTTAGTTTCGTTAGAGCTTTCAGATTGTACATACTAATGTTGAAGATAACAATATATGGCATAGGGAGAAAAAAATAATTGTTAGATTTGTATTTGAAAAACTTTATTTCATAAAGTTTCGTGTGTGAAAGGGGGGATAAATGATATTGTTTCTTTTGCTATCTTTCTTCCCTTGGTGCGCACCATATCTATTTTTCTATCTTGTGTACAATTGTTTAGAAGAGTATGATATTTTTTGGATTAAAATACACGTCGGCACGTATACATGATCATGATATCAGTAGAGTAAAAATTTGGATTTGAATTTAGTAACGAAGTAAAAGTAATTGTACGTACATAGGAGGGGGAGTTTCATAGTGGCTAGCTATAAGAAGTAAGATGATTTGAGAATATTGAATTGGCGGATAGCTAACTTTCATGCAGGATTGTAACTTACCAAGTTAGGAGAAGTTGAAGGCTTAAGCAATGTTGGGAGGTAAATAGTTATAGGACGATCCCTGAGAGGTTGAGTAGAGTAGTGTTAGTAGCGGATGGCTAGGGATCCCAAAAGAAGTTAAGTAATAAGGGGGTAGTGAATAATTGAAGACGATAATAAGGGTCAGAGGTTTATAAAAAGACCCAAGTTATATATTACTTTTGCTGGAAATTAGAGTAGGTTAAAGTTAGGTTTTGGAGTTAAGACTTTTCGGGGAAAAGTCTTCGTTGGGTGAATAAGGTAATATAACAGAGTCTCTCTGATAGGGGATATAGATGGGTGTGCAAGGGGAAAGGATATAGTATTCGAAAATGCACGGGTGAGCACCCACATGGGAGGTAACTAGGGAATGTCACGCAGTGACGTGAGGGTAGTAGGCAAGTTAGTTACCAACTCACTAACTTGCCAGCAAGACGGGTTGTCAACATTTGGTCTCTGATTGATAACATCTACTGCATGAGAAAATAAAGAAGAACCCACAACTACTACCATGACTTAGAGTTGCTCTATTCTCACCACAACACATTCGTCTCCAGCACTGTTACAAGACTCATCCAGCGCCAGAGAATACTACAAGTTCCTAGCTTTCTCGCGTATCTATAGCACTATGTTCTCTCCAAGTTCTTCTGTTCTCCGCACAACTGAACTTGCCGAAAGGCTGATAGTTCCAAACAAATCGGCTTTCTCAGGACACAAGTCATTTTCTACTTCGATCATACACTCTTTAATGACGTTGCCATCAGTAAACGGTTTTCCTCGTTCCGCCATCTTATGCACTGTTTTGTAACTTGTACGAGTGACAGATTCATATTCAGCAAATTTTCTCGTGAAGAGATTTCTTTGCGTTTCAAAACCACGTTTAATGGTCTCATATTTCCCAGAGCGTAATTTTCCAGAAAACTTTTAATATGTTGATGGATGTTTTGTTTCGTAGTGACGCTGAAGATTGTACTCTTTCAAAACGGCAACACTTTCGCTGCTTATTACGCAGTTGGTTTTCTGGTCCTATGTTTCCACAAAGAAGTACTTTACTCCTCACTCGGCGTCCACTTTTCTTTTCCTTCTAGCCATAATTAAGGGTGCAGTACACGGGATCTGAAAATGAAAAAGACATTACATTAGAAACATAATTAAAATCCTATTGAAACACAAGAAAAGAAGAGGACTAGGGGTCACTGGTGAAGCTACAGCTCATCAAAGGTACACATACAGTTTATAGGTACCTTTGTGTAACCGCACAGAGATGATAGAGATAATAGCACAACGCCGACTGTTCATGGGCCGTAGAAGAAGAGAGGAATAAGAAGACAAAGAGAATCTCATTCTATCTCTACGGCTAACAAGAAAAAACAACGATTTAGAGATATCAGAAGAAATTCAGATCAGTGTACAGGGAATCAGAATAATGTAATTGTAAAGATACAACAACATCTGATTAATAATGCCAATGCCCTAATATATAAAATTCATGATTAGATGCAATGACGAAATAGGCATCCCCATGAATAAACATACACATGATCATTCTTCACAGTACCAGTGATCTTCCATCACAGCTTGGGTAGTTATCCAACACAGTACCAGTGATCTTCCATCACAGCTTGGGTAGTCATCCAACACAGTACCAGTGATCCTCATCACAGCATGGATAACCATCCAACACTGTAACTGTAGTCTGATAAACAACACCAGCAATTATCAGACAAGATGGAACAAAGGTTATTCATTCAGTAGCATGTCCTTTGCAGAACCTCGCTCCCATAACAACCTTCCGGAAAACCTCTCGATCATAAGCAAGATTTCCCGCTTCAGACACATCCATCTGGAGATCATCCGCCACATCCTGCACCCATCTTCTCTTTAGCCTTTCTCTTCCTCTCTTCCCAGGCATATATCTCTCCATTATTGTTCTCTGTCACAGACATAGCTATTATATTCCTATATTCCTATTTAAACTATGAAGGTTCGTTCAAAACTCACCCCAGAGCAGATAATCGTCAATTCACAATCAAGATCCTCTTGGATCTTTTGGATCTTCACAGGGCCTGTCTACCCTCTCAACTGCGGTCTGGAAAACAGTGGCTACGCTCGGCCGTGCCTGGGGCATGTTCGCTCATCTACTTGGTAGTGGCTGAGGGGTTTAAGTTCAAACCCTCTGCTGAAAATTAGACATCAGCATCTCTTCGGCCTAAGTTGTTCCCAAGGCCAAAGAGGCGGGAACATGTCTTTACTGGGCTGTTATAGGCACAACATCCAAGCATCCTATACATTTTTTACCAGGGTATCAAGGTATATGCTACTCCATACTCTTGTAGAGCCGCGTCAGGCGGCTTCATTTGGTAATAGAATATATCTCATAATAAGGTTCGCGAAATTATAAATAGAGAAACCTAAATAAACAACCTAGTGCAGCCAGGAGGTCTCCGCACGTGTGAAGATCTCTTATTATTCTAAACATAATATTTACATTTAAATTGTATCACAAAGTCTCGTGTTTCATAGTTATATCAAGCAAGTTCGAGTACCGACGGCGGGCCGGATGAAATGACGTCGCGGGCCGGATCTGGCCCACGGGCCGTGGTTTGGTGACACCTGATCTAGATGATAGGAATGAGAGAGATGACGATTAATAGGCGAAGTGAGTAGAACAAAACCTGGTCAGGCACAATCAAGGCCTGCATGCACTTATTTTCGCACTGGCGAAATGCCATGCAAGCTTATTGAGCTTATGTTGACAAATATTACAAATATTTGCAGTCGCTTCCTAATTTTCCTGTGAATCTCTTCGTATATTTCCTTGTTATTTTTGTTATTTCTTCTTATTTCCATGAGTTTTAAGATGTCTTCCATCATCCATTTCTTGTGCCCTATTATCTTTATTTTTTGGGATTATTATTGTTGTTAATGCAGCTTCTTGACTGATTTCTTTTATATTTTCAATTGGTCACTGACGTCTTGAAATAATATTGCATTGCCGTATCGGACAATGCATCGAATCTGTTCTTTACCTCTACGTTGAATTTACTTTTATCTCCTCACTCTTCAGTGCCTGTAGATCAAATTTTGCGTTTTCTATTTGTATATTGACTTTCTTTAAGTTTATATGAAAATTGCCTAAGATAATCTATGGTTGCAGTAGCAGCCTGCGCTTGGTAGAGGGGACATAAACATCTAATATTTTTACAAGGGAGGTTACTAAAAATTTAAAAAAGAAAATGGTTACCTAGATAAATACCTTACGCTAACTTTCAAAATCTTTTTTTTATTTGCGAAATAAAGTTTTTAAAAACCTCAGTTAAATTTTGCAAAGTGGAGAAAATTTTTAAAGTTTTGTACAAAATTTTTAAAAATTTTTTACTTACTTTTTTAAAATCAATTTTTTCAATTCTAATTTATTTTTAAATTTTTAAACTGTACTTTTGATGATTAGTTGTGTTTGCGCTTAATGAATTTCCCCTCTGTGGGGAAACAACATTTTTTTTACTGGCCTCTTAAGGCCACCGACAATTTAAAGAAAATTTACTTACATTAACGGTGAAAGACCTTGGAAGTCTATGGGGTTTATGTTGATAAATACGTTTAGAGCAAATGTCATTTATGTTTGTAAATTTCATTCCATTTGAACAAATAGTTCTCTCTCTCTCTCTCTCTCTCTCTCTCTCTCTCTCTCTCTCTCTCTCTCTCTCTCTCTCTCTCTTTCTCTCTCTCTCTCTCTCTCTCTGTCTCTCTCTCTCTCCCCAATCCCCCCCCCCCCTCAAATGCTGGTGCAATTACGTTTGCTTAGAGAATATTTAAAATATCATAATAACATGATAGTAATGCCTTGATGGGTGCCTCCTTGCCTCCGCTAGCCTATGGGACACCCTTGGGCAATGTGGAGTACCCGTTTAGCCTCCCGATCAGGGTTACGTGAAACCATGGGTGCAGGTGGTGGATGAAGTTGAAGAGCAGCAGACAGATAGTTGTAGGTTATGGTCTCCACAGCTTCACGACGGAAGGCAGATGATCTCTTTTTTTTCGGGAGACATTGGCTACGGTCATCGACCAGTATGGTCACTGCTAGGAAGGAAAGCAATGGCAAACTACCTTCTTTACAGATGCCAAGAATATCATGTACTGAAGTCTTATCGATAATCAGAGAAACGACGTAAATGGGTGCTCCATAGGAGCAGCCTCGCCCGGTAGGGGTAGTCATGTGCACCAGGTGACTCCAGACAGTCATCAGGAGAATGAGTGCAAAAGAATATCAACATTGAAAGTAGGAACTTGGAATGTAAGAACTATGAGTGGAGATGGGAAATTTGATAACATTAAGAATGAAATGAGAAGATTAAATATTAACCTATTTAGTGTACGTGAGACCAGATGGACAGGAATGGGCATTATGACATCTGAATGATTATGACATAGAATAATCTATTCTAATGGAGAGAAACAACCGCGAGGAGTAGCAATTATAATGGATACAGAGAGAGAAAAATCGATCAAAGGATATTGGACTGTATCAGACTGAGTGTTCCTGGTGAAGTTGAGTGGAAGACCTTTTGATGTCAACGTCATACAAGTTTATGCACCAACAGGAGACAGTAGTGATGACAGCATTGATGAATTTTATAGTGCTTTAGAGAAAGCCTTCACGAAATGCAAGAATTCTGAAGTAAATATCATAATGGGTGACTTGAATGCCAACATTGTAAATCAACAGGACGGATGCATAGTGGGCAAGTATGGACTAGGGCAAGGGTCACCAAACTTTTTTCACGGCGGGCCGGATAACTGACAAAATAACGAGGGCGGGCCGGATAACTGACAAAATGACGAGCGCGGGCCGGATACTCATTCTGTACAATACTTGTGCCGGTCTCCGTGGCGAAGATCTTACGGACGCGGTTCGTAATCCCGTATACCCACGTTCGAAATACAGCTGCGAGCGATTTGGCAGCAGACAACGTTGCACTGGTTTTTACGCTATGTTATGGGTGCCAGTCGTTCGAAAAGCAATGGTAAACTACTGAACTTAAACTTGCCAAGACATCAACAACAGCAAACAATGCTGGTGTTGACTGTAAACGTCCTGTAAAGGATATACAACTAACTTTAACAATAATTTCAAGCTAGAACGAAAGCTCTGGGAAAAAAGACGAAAAACTAAGTTAATCATGGAAATGCACATAAACAAACAAACAAACAAACAAAGACAACCAACATATTTATGTTCATTTACTAAACAAAGTTATCAAAGAAGGCGACGTTAGAAAAAAGACAGTTACATCAGACATATTGTGCACATATCCGAATCTCACAAACTAAGCAGCAAAAGAGGATAGTGAGTTTTGTGAAACTGACGTGTGGCTTTCAAAATACCATCAATGTTTGGTTTGGAATTGCTGCATCCAATCAAGAGAATAGCTTTCAAATATTCATCAGTCAATCTCATTCGATGTGGTGACTTCACAGACTTCCTTTTTGAAAATGTTAGCTCACAGACATATGTTGTTCCAAACAATGATGTCATACCAGCGGCAAATTTCTTAAGTTTCGGAAACTCAACATCAGGTAAGCAGCGGTACTTCCTTCTCAATGAGCTCCAACTGTAATTCAACTGGCACACCATAAAGGTTACAATCAAACGAATTCTGGAACAGAAGGATGTCACTCTCAAATCTGTCAAGATCTGAAAATCTCTCCAAACTCTTTGAAACAGTGAAAATGAGAAATGTTTTCTCCTTCCAGTTGTGCTTCCAACAATGACAGATTTCTTCGAAATCCTTTGGTGGTTCTGTAGAGATCACAGACGAGGTAATCTTTTCCCTGAAGTTTCAAGTTCAGTTCATTCATATCGACCTAAATTGACAACTTTGACAGCCAGGTAGGATCTGACAGCTGTGAATCAGCTTTATCTTTTTCAGTGAGGAAAACATCTATTTCGTTTCGGAGCTTGTAAAAACGAAGCAGGACTTTACCGCAGCTGAGCCACCTGACTGATATGTGATAAGGCAAGTCACAGAATTCAGAATCAATTTCTTCAAGAAAAGTCTAGAACTGACGGTGAATGAGTGCATGTTCACAAATGAAGTTCACAGCAGAAACTACTGGTTTCAGTACACAAGAAATATCTAAATCTTTCCCACAGAGTACTTGCTTATGTACAGAGGGCCCGGAATTTGCAAATCTTCCAAATGAGTCCTGATCTGCCCCAACAGACCCTTCCTCAATCCAGTCATGTTTTTTCCCTCATCAACTGTAACACCTCGAAGCTGATTCCACCGAAGGTTATAGTCTTGGAAAATTGTTTGCACTTTCACGAAAATGACTTTCCCAGTTGTTGTTCCATGCATGCTGCAAACGGACGCCAACTCTTCCGTTATCTGAAAGTCCAAATTGACACCACAAATGAACACGAGAAGTTGTGACGTACTCGAGAGATCAATAGACTCATCCAGCGCCAGAGAATACTACAAGTTCCTAGCTTTCTCGCGTATCTATAGCACTATATTCTCTCCAAGTTCTTCTGTTCTCCGCACAACTGAACTTGCCGAAAGGCTGATAGTTCCAAACAAATCGGCTTTCTCAGGACACAAGTCATTTGCTGCTTCGATCACACACACTCTTTAATGACGTTGCCATCAGTAAACGGTTTTCCTCGTTCTGCCATCTTATGCACTGTTTTGTAACTTGTACGAGTGACAGATTCATTTTCAGCAAATTTTCTCGTGAAGAGATTTCTTTGCGTTTCAAAACCACGTTTAATGGTCTCATATTTCCCAGAGCGTAATTTTCCAGAAAACTTTTAATATGTTGATGGATGTTTTGTTTCGTAGTGACGCTGAAGATTGTACTCTTTCAAAACGGCAACACTTTCGCTGCATATTACGCAGCTGGTTTTCTGGTCCTTTGTTTCCACAAAGAAGTACTTTACTCCTCACTCGGCGTCCACTTTTCTTTTCCTACTAGCCATAATTAAGGGTGAAGTACACGGGATCTGAAAATGAAAAAGACATTACATTAGAAACATAATTAAAATCCTATTGAAACACAAGAAAAGCAGAGGACTAGGGGTCACTGGTGAAGCTACAGCTCATCAAAGGTACATATACAGTTTATAGGTACCTTTGTGTAACCGCACAGAGATGATAGAGATAATAGCACAACGCCGACTGTTCATGGGCCGTAGAAGAAGAGAGGAATAAGAAGACAAAGAGAATCTCATTCTATCTCTACGGCTAACAAGAAAAAACAACGATTTAGAGATATCAGAAGAAATTCAGGTCAGTGTACAGGGAATCAGAATAATGTAATTATAAAGATACAACAACATCTGATTAATAATGCCAATGCCCTAATATATAAAATTCATGATTAGATGCAATGACAAAATAGGCATCCCCATGAATAAACATACACATGATCATCCTTCACAGTACCATTGATATTCCATCACAGCTTGGGTAGTCATCCAACACAGTACCAGTGATCTTCCATCACAGCATGGGTAGTCATCCAACACAGTACCAGTGATCCTCATCACAGCATGGATAATCATCCAACACTGTAACTGTAGTCTGATACACAACACCAGCAATTATCAGACAACAAGATGGAACAAAGGTCATTCATTCAGTAGCATGTCCTTTGCAGAACCTCGCTCCCATAACAACCTTCCGGAAAACCTCTCGATCATAAGCAAGATTTCCCGCTTCAGATACATCCATCTGGAGATCATCCGCCACATCCTGCACCCATCTTCTCTTTGGCCTTCCTCTTCCTCTCTTCCCAGGCATATATCCCTCCATTATTGTTCTCAGGCACAGACATAGCTATTATATTCCTATAATCCTATTTAAACTATGAAGGTTCGTTCAAAACTCACCCCAGAGCAGATAATCGTCAATCCACAATCAAGATCCTCTTGGATCTTTTGGATCTTCACAGGGCCTGTCTACCCTCTCAACTGCGGTCTGCAAAACAGTGGCTACGCTCGGCCGTGCCTGGGGCATGTTCGCCCATCTACTTGGTAGTGGCTCAGGGGTTTAAGTTCAAACCCTCTGCTGAAAATTAGACATCAGCATCTCTTCGGCCTAAGTTGTTCCCAAGGCCAAAGAGGCGGGAACATGGCTTTACTGGGCTGTTATAGGCACGCCAACACAACATCCCAGCATCCTATACATTTTTTACCAGGGTATCAAGGGATATGCTACTCCATACTCTTGTAGAGTCGCGGCAGGCGGCTTCATTTGGTAATAGAATATATCTCATAATAAGGTTCGCGAAATTTATAAATAGGGCCACCTAAATAAACAACCTAGTGCAGCCAGGAGGTCTCCGCACGTGTGAAGATCTCCTATTATTCTAAACATAATATTTACATTTAAATTGTATCACAACGTCTCGTGTTTCATAGTTATATCAAGCAAGTTCGAGTACCGACGGCGGGCCGGATGAAATGACGTCGCGGGCCGGATCCGGCCCGCGGGCCGTAGTTTGGTGACCCCTGGTCTAGGTGATAGGAATGAGAGAGATGACGATTAATAGGCGAAGTGAGTAGGACAAAACCTGGTCTGGCACAATCAAGGCCTGCATGCACTTATTTTCGCACTGGCGAAAGGCCGTGCAAGCTTATGGGGCTTATGTTGACAAATATTACAAATAGTTCCCCCCCCCCACTCTTCCTCCCTCCTCTCTCTCTCTCTCTCTCTCTCTCTCTCTCTCTCTCTCTCTCTCTCTCTCTCTCTCTCTCTCTCTCTCTCTCTCTCTCTCTCTCTCTCTCTCTCTCTCTCTCTGCTAAATGCTGGTGCAATTACGTTTGCTTAGAGAATATTTCAAATATCATAATAACATGATAGTAATGCCTTGATTGATCACTACACTTATGTTCAAGCATTCTGCGGAATTTTTTTTTTTCGCATATCCTATTTACATCGCTGTCAACAACAGCATTTTACCGCTGTTGTTGATGTCTTTGCAAGATTACGCACAGTATTTTGCATTGCTTACTGAGCGACAATCTCAGATACCCCTGTAAGTAACCAACGCGACCCGATTCCCTACCGAATCTCGCGCAGCTGTTTCCCCACACGTGGATATACGGGATTACGGAGAAAATCGTTAACACCTTCGCCAGGGAGACCGGCTCCGCGGAATTGCTAGATATCTAAAAGAAAAACACCCCGACAAACAAAATTGATGGTCCTTCATTATTATTCTGATGATCATATTGTTCTTGTCTTGTATCATCATAAAGGTCTTTCACATAATCTGACCACGCATGTAAAATCTGATCTTTTTCTGTTATGATTTTGCCATCTTTGGTTTATAGGAAACCTGTTGATGTGTCTGTTCTTTTGTTAGTGATGTCATTAATTCTTGTGTGCATTAATTTGGTATTCTGGGTGTTGTGTTGGTTTTCAATTTCCTTGCAATTTTCCTCAAGCCATGTTTCTTTTGCCTCTTTGCATAGCAGTAGCTTCCTAATTTTCCTGTGAATCTCTTCGTATATTTCCTTGTTATTTTTGTTATTTCTTCTTATTTCCATGAGTTTTAAGATGTCTTCCATCATCCATTTCTTGCGCCCTATTATCTTTATTTTTGGGATTATTATTGTTGTTAGTGCAGCTTCTTGACTGATTTCTTTTATATTTTCAATTGGTCACTGACGTCTTGAAATAATATTGCATTGCCATATCGGACAATGCATCGAATCTGTTCTTTACCTCTACGTTGAATTTACTTTTATCTCCTCACTCTTCAGTGCCTGTAGATCAAATTTTGCGTTTCTATTTGTATATTTGACTTTCTTTAAGTTTATATGTAAATTGCCTAAGATTAATCTATGGTTGCAGTAGCAGTCTGCGCTTGGTAGGGGGACATAAACATCTAATATTGTTACAAGGGAGGTTACTAGAACTTGAAAAAGAAAATGGTATACCTAGCTACAATACCTCTAACTAACATCAAAATCTTTTATTTTTATTTGAGAAATAAAGCAGTTAATACCGCAGTCAATTTTTGCAATAGTGAGAAGAAAGCTATTAAAGTCTTTATACAACATTTGTTTAATCTTTTTTACTTACATTTTATAATCAACTTTTTCAATTCTACGTTTATGTTTAATTTTTAAAACTGTACTTTTAATGATAGCTCGTCATATCTTTGTGGTGAATTTCCCCTCTGTGGGGAAACAACATTTTTTACTGGCCTCTTAAGGCCACCCACAATTTAAAGAAAATTTACTTACATTAACGGCGAAAGACCTTGGAAGTCTATGGGGTTTATGTTGATAAATACGTTTAGAGGAAATGTCATTTATGTTTGTAAATTTCATTCAATTTGAACAAATAGTTCTCTCTCTCTCTCTCTCTCTCTCTCTCTCTCTCTCTCTCTCTCTCTCTCTCTCTCTCTCTCTCTCTCTCTCTCTCTCTCTCTCTCTCTCTCTCTCTCCCCTCCCCCAAATGCTGGTGCAATTACGTTTGCTTAGAGAATATTTAAAATATCATAATAACATGATAGTAATGCCTTGATGGGTGCCTCCTTCCCTCCGCTAGCCTATGGGACACCCTTGGGCAAGGTGGAGTACCCGTTTAGCCTCCCGATCAGGGTTACGTGAAGCCATGGGTGCAGGTGGTGGATGAAGTTGAAGAGCAGCCGACAGATAGTTGTAGGTTATGGTCTCCACAGCTTCACGACGGAAGGCAGATGATCTCTTTTTTGGGAGACATTGGCTACGGTCATCGACCAGTATGGTCACTGCTAGGAAGGAAAGCAATGGCAAACTACCTTCTTTACAGATGCCAAGAATATCATGTACTGAAGTCTTATCGATAATCAGAGAAACGGCGTAAATGGGTGCTCCATAGGAGCAGCCTCGCCCGGTAGGGGTAGTCATGTGCACCAGGTGACTCCAGACCGTCATCAGGAGACTGAGTGCAAAAGAATATCAACATTGAAAGTAGGAACTTGGAATGTAAGAACTATGAGTGGGGATGGGAAATTTGATAACATTAAGAATGAAATGAGAAGATTAAATATTAACCTGTTAGGTGTACGTGAGACCAGATGGACAGGAATGGGCATTATGACATCTGAGGAATATAGAATAATCTATTCTGATGGAGAGAAACAACAGCGAGGAGTAGCAATTATAATGGATACAGAGAGAGAAAAATCGATCAAAGGATATTGGACTGTATCAGACAGAGTGTTACTGGTGAAGTTGAGTGGAAGACCTTTTGATGTCAACGTCATACAAGTTTATGCACCAACAGCAGACAGTAGTGATGACAGCATCGATGAATTTTATAGTGATTTAGAGAAAGCCTTCAAGAAATGCAAGAATTCTGAAGTAACTATCATAATGGGTGACTTGAATGCCAAAGTTGGAAATCAACAGGACGGATGCATAGTGGGCAAGTATGGACTAGGGCAGGGGTCACCAAACTTTTTTCACGGCGGGCCGGATAACTGACAAAATGACGAGCGCGGGCCGGATAACTGACAAAATGACGAGCGCGGGCCGGATACTCATTCTGTACAATACTTGCGCCGTCTCCGTGGCGAAGATCTTACGGACGCGGTTCGTAATCCCGTATACCCACGTTCGAAATACAGCTGCGAGCGATTTGGCAGCAGACAACGTTGCGCTGGTTTTTACGCTATGTTATGGGTGCCGGTCGTTCGAAAAGCAATGGTAAACTACTGAACGTAAACTTGCCAAGACATCAACAACAGCAAAGCAATGCTGGTGTTGACTATAAACGTCCTGTAAAGGATATACAACTAACTTTAACAATAATTTCAAGCTAGAACGAAAGCTCTGGGAAAAAAAGACGAAAAACTAAGTTAATCATGGAAAGGGAATGCACATAAACAATTAAACAAACAAACAATCAAACAAACAAATAAAGACAACCAACATATTTATATTTATTTACTAAACAAAGTTATCAAAGAAGATAGTTACATCAGACATATTGTGCACATATCCGAATCTCACAAACTAACAGCAAAAGAGGATAATGAGTTTTGTAAAACTGACTGTGTGGCTTTCAAAATACCATCAATGTTTTGGTTTGGAATGGCTGCATCCAATCAAGAGAATTGCTTTCAAATGTTCATCAGTCAATCTCATTCGATGTGGTGACTTCACAGACTTCCTTTTTGAAAATGTTAGCTCACAGACATATGTTGTTCCAAACAATGATGTCATACCAGCGGCAAATTTCTTAAGTTTCGGAAACTCAACATCAGGTAAGCAGCGGTACTTCCTTCTCAATGAGCTCCAACTGTAATTCAACTGGCACACCATTAAGGTTACAATCAAACGGATTCTGGAACAGAAGGATGTCACTCTCAAATCTGTCAAGATCTGAAAATCTCTCCAAACTCTTTGAAACAGTGAAAATGAGAAAGGTTTTCTCCTTCCAGTTGTGCTTCCAACAATGACAGCTTTCTTCGAAATCCTTTGATGGTTCTGTAGAGATCACAGACGAGGTAATTCTTTCCCTGAAGTTTCAAGTTCAGTTCATTCATATCGACCAAAATTGACAACTTTGACAGCCAGGTAGGATCTGACAGCTGTGAATCAGCTTTATCTTTTTCAGTGAGGAAATACATCTATTTCGTTTCGGAGCTTGTAAAAACGAAGCAGGACTTTACCGCAGCTGAGCAACCTGACTGATATGTGATAAGGCAAGTCACAGAATTCAGAATCAATTTCTTCAATGAAAAGCCTAGAACTGACGGTGAATGAGTGCACTGTTCCCGAATGAAGTTCACAGCAGAAACTACTGGTTTCAGTACACAAGAAATATCTAAATCTTTCCCACAGAGTACTTGCTGATGTACGATGCAGTGTATGAACAGAGCGCCCGGAATTTGCAAATCTTCCAAATGAGTCCTGATCTGCCCCAACAGATCCTTCCTCACTCCAGTCATGTTTTTTCCCTCATCAACTGTAACACCTCGAAGCTGATTCCACCGAAGGTTATAGTCTTGGACAATTGTTTGCACTTCCACGAAAATGACTTTCCCAGTTTGTTCCATGCATGCTGCAAACGGACGCCAACTCTTCCGTTATCTGAAAGTCCAAATTGACACCACAAATGAACACGAGAAGTTGTGACGTTCTCGAGAGATAAATAGACTCATCTAGCGCCAGAGAATACTACAACAAGTTCCTAGCTTTCTCGCGTATCTGTAGCACTATGTTCTCTCCAAGTTCTTCTGTTCTCCGCACAACTGAACTTGCCGAAAGGCTGATAGTTCCAAACAAATCGGCTTTCTCAGGACACAAATCATTTGCTGCTTCGATCACACACTCTTTAATGACATTGCCATCAGTAAACGGTTTTCCTCGTTCTGCCATCTTATGCACTGTTTTGTAACTTGTACGAGTGACAGATTCATTTTCAGCAAATTTTCTCGTGAAGAGATTTCTTTGAGATTCAAAACCACGTTTAATGGTCTCATATTTCCCAGAGCGTAATTTTACAGAAAACTTTTAATATGTTGATTTATGTGTTGTTTCGTAGTGACGCTGAAGATTGTACTCTTTCAAAACGGCAACACTTTCGCTGCATATTACGCAGCTGCTTTTCTGGTCCTTTGTTTCCACAAAGAAGTACTTTACTCCTCACTCGGTGTCCACTTTTCTTTTCCTAGTAGCCATAATTAAGGGTGAAGTACACGGGATCTGAAAATGAAAAAGACATTACATTAGAAATATAATTAAAATCCTATTGAAACACAAGAAAAGCAGAGGACTAGGGGTCCCTGGTGAAGCTACAGCTCATCAAAGGTAAATATACAGTTTATAGGTACCTTTGTGTTACCACACAGAGATGATAGAGATAATAGCACAACGCCGACTGTTCATGGGCCGTAGAAGAAGAGAGGAATAAGAAGACAAAGAGAATCTCATTCTATCTCTACGGCTAACAAGAAAAAACAACGATTTAGAGATATCAGAAGAAATTAAGGTCAGTGTACAGGGAATCAGAATAATGTAATTATAAAGGTACAACAACATCTGATTAATAATGTCAATGCCCTAATATATAAAATTCATGATTAGATGCAATGGCAAAATAGGCATCCCCATGAATAAACACACACATGATCATCCTTCACAGTACCATTGATATTCCATCACAGCTTGGGTAGTCATCCAACACAGTACCAGTGATCTTCCATCACAGCATGGGTAGTCATCCAACACAGTACCATTGATCCTCATCACAGCATGGATAATCATCCAACACTGTAACTGTAGTCTGATACACAACACCAGCAATTATCAGACAACAAGATGGAACAAAGGTCATTCATTCAGTAGCATGTCCTTTGCAGAACCTCGCTCCCATAACAACCTTCCGGAAAACCTCTCGATCATAAGCAAGATTTCCCGCTTCAGATACATCCATCTGGAGATCATCCGCCACATCCTGCACCCATCTTCTCTTTGGCCTTCCTCTTCCTCTCTTCCCAGGCATATATCCCTCCATTATTGTTCTCAGGCACAGACATAGCTATTATATTCCTATATTCCTATTTAAACTATGAAGGTTCGTTCAAAACTCACCCCACAGCAGATAATCGTCAATCCACAATCAAGATCCTCTTGGATCTTTTGGATCTTCACAGGGCCTGTCTACCCTCTCAACTGCGGTCTGGAAAAACAGTGGCTACGCTCGGCCGTGCCTGGGGCATGTTCGCCCATCTACTTGGTAGTGGCTCAGGGGTTTAAGTTCAAACCCTCTGCTGAAAATTAGACATCAGCATCTCTTCGGCCTAAGTTGTTCCCAAGGCCAAAGAGGCGGGAACATGGCTTTACTGGGCTGTTATAGGCACGCCAACACAACATCCCAGCATCCTATACATTTTTTACCAGGGTATCAAGGGATATGCTACTCCATACTCTTGTAGAGTCGCGGCAGGCGGCTTCATTTGGTAATAGAATATATCTCATAATAAGGTTCGCAAAATTTATAAATAGGGCCACCTAAATAAACAACCTAGTGCAGCCAGGAGGTCTCCGCACGTGTGAAGATCTCCTAGTATTCTAAACATAATATTTACATTTAAATTGTATCACAAAGTCTCGTGTTTCATAGTTATGTCAAGCAAGTTCGAGTACCGACGGCGGGCCGGATGAAATGACGTCGCGGGCCGGATCCGGCCCGCTGGCCGTAGTTTGGTGACCCCTGCTCTATTGTATGCGTCCTCTAAGTCTATGGCGGCCGCACATGTCTCTTCTCTGACCTGAAATCCTTCGTAAACATCTTGAGCAAAGACCGCCGCATTCAGCCATGACTCTTTGTTATGTCTATAACCTCCAAGTGTGGAGTTGTTCCAGGTCACAAGCAAGTCTGTGTGCTACAATTTTCTCCAGTAGCTTGCCAGCAGTGTTCTGCATCGTAATGATTCTGTAGCTGCTTATCCTGGAATGGTCTTTGTTCGGTTTTGGCAGCGGCAGCAAGTAGCTGTGTAGCCATTCACCTTTGATCTGACCCCTCTGGATGCTGGTGTTGAATTCTCTGGCTAGTTCTTCCATGTCATCATCTGACATCACCAGTAGGTCACCATATCGGATGCCGTATGGGTCTGGGGCGGTGTTAGGTGATTTCTTGAGCATTGCACGTATTGTCTCAGCTGTGATTATGCATTCTTCCTCTGTCCCGACCCCTCGCACAACTGAGATAGTGTCGTTGTGGTCCTCTGTCTGGCGGGCTCGTCTTTCTGGTCAGTCTGCTCTATATAGCGTGCAAGAAGGGCCTTACCTTTATCCGCATCCGACTTTTTCCATGTGAGGTCTGTGCCTTGAACGTCTGGAATACCCCTAAGTTGTGCAGCACCGTTCATGCACTTATGGAGGCGCCAGAATGTCGTAAGATATCGTTCGCAGCACACCTTCCTGTAGAACTCGTCCCATTTCTCAGCCTTGGCCTGTTTGGCGCAGGATTTGAATAAAGTCCTATGGACCTCAGTTTTCAGGTTCGCCAATTCAACCTGTGGCATGTTAACTTTTCTGGCTTTTTGCCAGTCTTTGACAGCCTGCCTCTTTCCCAGCCATGCCTTCTCGACCTCTCCATTCCACCATGGTGGCTGCAACCATCTTTCTTGTCTCCTGCGGGAGGAAATTAGTTTTCTTCAGATCTTGCTTATGGTGTCTTGACCAGTGTTATCATACGGGAAGGCATTTGTCTTGTTTCCTTGACTCCTGGCCCTGTCTTTCTCGATCAGGATGATACAAGGGTAGTGGTCACTGTCGTGGTGTCCCAGTGTGCCCCACCGGCACCTTGGTGCGATGGTGGGCAACACCAGGGCGAAGTCAATGACGCTGTCAGAGTCACCTGGTCGAGTGGCTATTCTAGTGACCTTCCCATCATTCAGACAGATTAGGGCAGCACATGCCAGGGCGTCCTCCATATCTTCTCCCCGTCTATTGGTGATGCTATTCCCCATTGACTGCCTCTGGCATTGAAGTCCCCACAGTAGATGATATGCCTTTCATCCATATCGAACAAACTCTGCAATTGTCGCACGTCGACCTTCCCATTACGCGCATAAGCGTTCACGATTGCAAGCTGCACTGGCGTCATTATTCTTAATGCCTGCACATGCAGGGAATCACTGTTCCAGGCGAACATATCGATCTCAGACACCAGTATGTTGTCGCAGACCAGAATGGCCTGTCCGAGGTGCCGCCTGTTAAAGAAGCTCTGAAACCCCGCGACATTGACTGTTCCGTCGCCGAGCTGTTTCTTGTAAGACTACAATATCGTTTCCGTAGAGTAGTTTTTCAAGAATGGGTCGGCGTTGACTAAATGATGCACAGTTCCAGTACAGTACTCGAACGTGTCCGATGCCCAATCTGTCACATTTTAATCGCCTTCTGCGTGCGACTGCTCTCTTACCACGCTGTGTCCTTACCGGTCGTCTGGTCGTCATGTTAGGCTTAACTATCGCTATCTCATCGGAATAGTATATAATGTTGTAACTAAAGCGGTTTTTGGGGTTTCAAACCCCCGATAAGTCCTTCTATACGGGGTTATCCGTCCATCTTGTTTTGTCATATTTTACGACCTCAATATTTGAACTTGGCGGTTATTTTCTTGGGTCTGGTTGTCATGGTGACTACTTCCTGTTGTCACTTCCGGTCCCAGGGCGGGCGGGCGCGAACAGGTACCTCCGCCGGCCGCCTCGGCTTCCCCCGACCGCTTCCGAGTCCATTCAAAGACAACGAGGTAAGACCCGTGCATGTGGATTACTTATACAGATAAGTAGTCCAACTAGTCACCGGGCACCTGGTTACCCGCCCTCGGTACCCCAGATGCCTCCACCGGCCGCCTCCGCTTCCCTGGTCCCGGGGTCGCTAAAAGACAGCAGCGCAAGCTCGGGCATATGGAATACTTACATAGATAAGTAGACCAACTAGTCGCCGGACACCGGGGTTCAAGTCCCAGTGTGTGTGTGTGTGTGTGTGTGTGTGTGTGTGTGTGTGTGTGTGTGTGTGTGTGTGTGTGTGTGTGTGTGTGTGGGCGTCTGTGGTGGGGTGTGTGGTGTGATCGAGCCTCAGTCATGTAGATATCGACCCCTTCGCTGAGGAGATCGAAATCCAATATGACAGAAAATTGATTTATTCCATCTCTCGAGTTAACCCGAGTAGGTCAAGTAATGACCGCATGAATATACTTTTTGTCACGCCTCAGCATGATAATTAATTCGGCAGAAGTTGAGACCCATGTATCAACATTAAGCGCTTGGTGAAAATCTGGTTTAAAAATATACTAGACACGGATACATTATTATTAAAAAATTTACCCTAAAACATAATTAAACGGTTAAACTTCATGTATGTCTAGTGGAGTATATTACGGTCAATAAAAAACTACGAGTCTCCATTAATTTAATACGTAACTTACCAAGATAATCATAAAAATATGTAATGAAACACCACAAATAACGTCCCCTTAATTAAAAAAGTAACCAGGGGGAGACTAGTCAGGGTTCTTGACTCAACCAGAATTGTCGTCCCTTTTGCATACTAAGCTTCCCTTGAATGACCGTATACCTGCGCCCACAGACAAAGGTCACGCTCATAGCCCACCACGGCCAGCGAGAAATATAATATCCGCTGCCAGCGGGTACTGATAAGCTGTGAAGTCAAACACGCCCACTGGGGCGTTTTGGGTGATCGTTAACATAATTACCACGCAGCGGTCAGTCGCGGAAAATTGGAAAAGTTAAGCTGACCATTTAAAATAAAATTTCACCACAAATATGTATACCTACATGGTTCATGTTCGTCATTCGCACTGCGAGCGCTAACAAGTCAAGTCACATTATTCTGTCAAGAAGCCTGATCAGCGGGAAAATGTCACGTGGAAAGTCCAACACAAGAAACACGCTGTTGCCAAGATGCGCAGCGTGGGAGCTGACAGCAAGAAGAACGTCGAGAGCCCACCTGCTAGCTGCATCAAAGAGCCTGATACTACAGCTATTACTGAAGCTACTACGAGGGAGAAGATTGACAGCCCAACACAGTCAAGAACCAAGACAGCAGAGAAGGAGGAGAAAAACACCAGAGTCGGAAACACCGACTCGAAAACAGTCCGAAGGGTTGTCAAGCGGATTCCTGTAGAGTTAACAGATGAAGAAATCCTGAAGCAGCTACGTGAAGAGAATCTTCACATCCGATTCTTGAAGGCGGAGCGGCTTCTTACCTACTCCAAGATACCTACAACCCTGGCAGTAGTGACGTCGGAGGGCAGCGAGATGCCGACCACAGTATCATTCAACAAGAGAATGCAGCAACCAGAGAGATTCATCCCAAGAATCACGCAATGTTCCAGATGTCAGAAGGCCTGCCACAGTAGAGCTACGTGTCGCAGTAAAACGGAAATATGCCGATACTGCGCCGATCACCACACCTTCAATGAGTGTCCGCTGGCCAAGCTGGACACGGACTTCCGAGCACCCAACAACAAAAGAAAGTGCGCCAACTGTCTGGGCAAACATGGAGCAAGATACCTGGGCTGTCCGTATCTGCAGAGACACAGAGACGTCTTAAAGATCGCCATCATCACAAAGACACCATTCAAGGAAGCAATGCAGAGGGGAGAGACAGCCACGGGTATAGCACAAGCTGAAAGAGATCAACTTCAAAAGCAGATAGACGAGTTGAAGAAGCAAGTCAAGGCACTACTGACGACGACTCCGACCAGCGATAATGAGAAGCTGCTGGCCGACATGAAAGAAATCCAGCTCTACATCAAACAAGAGATTCAGCGCATGGCTGAGATGAAGAAGGAGAACGAAGAAATCCTACAAATGATCAAGACCGAAAGAGAATTGCATAGAGCTGAAATGGAACTCTTTCAAAACAAATTAACAGAAGCCACACAAGAACTCACAGAGAAACCACAAGACAAAAACCAAGAGACCGAGCCTGAACCGCAAGCTGAAGCCAGCAGCCCAAAAACAACGCCCAAGAGGGAACTACTATACCGTCGGATCTCTGAAGGAGGCACAGAATACCCAGTCGACAAGGAGGAACTCAAGCGCGAGGAATTCAGAAGGCGCTGGGAAGAAAAAGAAAAGAAGAAGCCTAAGAAACTCCGGGGGAAACCGATGGTATACCCAGTACTACACTACGACCGTGAGAACGACTTCGAAGTACTATATAGATGACGGTAAAATCATCCCATGGCTGACCACGGAGGAAGAAAACTTTAGGCAGCAGTATCGCAAACGCAACAGTGAAAACAGGCACAAGGAGGAAAATGAAAACGTCGATAAGCTCCTACAGAAAATACACAATAAAGGAGACAAAAAGACCAAATAAAAAGTCCTTTTAAGGACTGCAACCAATCAAGCCAGGAGCCTGCACCAACAAAGAAAACAAGTGGAAACATGCACAAAGGACAGCCGCCGACCGATCCCCCAGCTGGAGTGGGATATCGAAAAGTCCTTATAAGGACTGCAGCCAGACGAGCCAGGAGCCTACACAAACAAAGAAAACCACAAGCACAGACGAGCACAAAGGATAGCCGCCGACTGACCCCCTGCTGACGTCACAGACACAAACGATACATAACCAGTCCGAGATAGGACTCACAAGACAAGAATTAGGGATAATAAACCCACAAAAACCACGTACCTCAACAATAACCACAGCTGATGAAGCAGGTTAGACGAGGTCGAATTTGGAATTTTTGTTTTTGAAATGGAATCGGAATCGGAATGTATACCTATTTGTTATAAAGATGATTCTTCTGATTGAAATAAAGCAAAAGCCTATAAATCTACTTCGACCAAACATACGCTGTGAAATCAACTATACCTCCAAGTAGACTATAAACAACATATATAAGCGAAAAAAGTATCGTGTGCCAGGTCGACTTGCGTAGGGCGAGCATGTCTATTTTTAATGTGTCGACAAGGCATTAAACTATACCGGTGTAAAGCGCTCTCATAACATATTGAACAAATGTGGTCTATGGCCTAACCTCATAGTACTCCTAGGTAGCTGAAGGCCTGACCATTCATCATCAGCTAATGCTATCAACACCATCATCATGTGTACATGCGTGCGCGCGTGTGTGCTATCAATTGCACGACATCGCAGTCAGTCCCAGTATTCTGTGGAGTATCGGGTTTTCTGGGCAAGATTGCTGTTGTCTTTTTGAAAGAACGGAACCCATCTCATGTGTGTGTTTGTGTGTGTGTACATGCAACCGCGCGTGTGCGCTATCAATTACAGGACATCGCAGTCAACCTCAGTATTCTATGGAGTGTCAGGCTTCATGGGGCAAGTTTGCAATTGTCATTTTGAACGAACGACAGTCATGTCATGTGCGTGTGTGTGTATGGACAGGTGTGTGTGTGTGTGTGTGTGTGTGTGTGTGTGTGTGTGTGTGTGTGTGTGCTATCAATTACAGGACATCGCAGTCATCCTCACCATACTGTGGAGCTTCAGACTTCCTGGGCAAGTTTGAAATTGTCATTTCGAACGAACGGCAGCCATGTCATGTGAACGCGCGTGTGTGTGTATGTACATGTGTGTGCGTGTGTGTGTTATCAATTACAGGACATCGCAGTCAACGCCAACATTGTTTGGATGTGCCACCATGATTTGCCGTGGTATCTCACGATCAAATCTAGGCATCGTACTGTAGCTATGTGTCTATCTAGTACATAGCGTGGTCAAGGTGTAATGAAATGCATCCACAGGACGTCGCAGTCAGCCCCAGCATTGTTTGGTTGTTCGTGTGCCACCATGATTTGGCGTGTAATCTCACAACCAAAGCTATGCCTCGTACTATAGTTGTGTCTGTCTATTACATACTGCAGTCAAGTTATAATGCATTGCATTTACAGGAAGTCGCAGTCAGCCCCAGCATTCATGCTTCTTGGGCAAGGTTGCCGCTCTCTTTCTGAACGACAGGCAACCATGATCTTCTGCAGTGTCTGTCATCAGGATTACCATCACCGTCATCACCCACCACCACCAACAAAAATCAGTATCATCATCATAATCAGCTCATCATCATCTTCAGCATCATCTGAGGGTGACCAACTGGGTGATTCATCACAGGGCTATGTCGACGGAGTCAACGTATTCAGACATGTCTTTGGGGAAAACTGGACGCTGACTCAGAGTGTACTGACAGCATAACGATACAGCCGAGACACTTGGGTAATGCCCACAGCCGTTCAAATATGGCGATGCTTGCGGTCATATGTCTAAGGTATACAATCGAAACACATGACTAAAACCGGTAAAGATGGCGTCGCACTCGATCACATGTGTAAGTGTACAACCACGTGGCTAAAACCGATCAAAATACTAGTATAATAAAGAGATATATGGTGCTAATCGCATATAACTGGAGTATGTGCTCGGCTGGCTGCGACACCAATCAACACATGCACATGGCTGATACATTAAGCCTGAATGTTTGTATACATTTGGCCTATTCTGAGATGTAGAATAATGACTTGTCCTGATCTGTCCATAACACGGTAGTCACCTTGAGCAAGTACTGTGGCTTTCTGGCTGACTTCGTCGTTCATTTCTTTTGGTGGTATGTAACGGGTGGATCAGACTTATCTTATTGCACTCCTTCCGTAAGCCAATCGAACAGCGCTGGCGTGTCTGGGTACTCGACAGTGGGATGATAATCCCTTGTATGGTGACCTTATGCCTACTGCTAAGTTCAGAAAGTAGTGTCCTTAGTACCGACAATGTCCCACAACGAGCGCCTCGAGCACTGATTTTTGCATTTGCCAGAAACAACTAATGATACAACCGAGACACGCGTCTAATGACCCAGTAGGTCAAAAACAGCGGTAATGGAAGACAACAATCTGGAAATTAACCCACAAAATAGCCCAGAGAGGGAAAGAAAGTCGTTCTTGCGCATGTGTGGTCGGCGAGTGCCGCGACTAGAGATTGTCTTCTTCTGTCAACTGGTCGGTATATACAGTCATTGGCGTATCACTATTTAATCTCTCTCGAGAGACAACCTCGACGCGGTCGAGAGCAAGTTGTGGATCGCTCTTCTAAGCAGCTGTTTGTGTTACATGCTACCAAACCCTAAAAATGAGCTTCTAGTGACATTACCGAGTAATGCTTCGCCGAACATGTTTCCCAAGAACACACCAGGTCACTATTTCGTCAAGTTACCGCAGACTATTGAGGTGAGTCAACATTTCGAAGTGGGTCTGGCCGAAATTCAATTCCCCAACTACTACTGCAATGTGCTAGAGAATGAAGTATGGCTAAGATACATACCACCAAACGGTAGTGTGATAAGAAAAGCGTGTCCCCCGGGCCTGTACAGTTCACCAGAGGCGTTTATAAGCTGCACTGAATTCGACTAATGAAAGATCGGAAGGTGGACGAGCAGCTCTGTGTTCTATTCCACTTCGACAATGCATCAAAGAAAGTCATCGTGAAAATACTCGAACCCGGGGCCACTATTACATTTAGTGAGAAGTTGCAAGAGATACTAGATACAATTGAAGGTAAAGGGGCGATAGACCGGCATAACGACCTGCAAAATGTCTACGTATACTGCGATCTCATTGCGGCGAGACCAGTCGGATATGTCATGGTCCCACTACTAAGGACGGTTCCTATCATGAATCACCGCTCGACCTCAGTCTTTCGCGCCTACATACCGCTGAGTCGTTACTCCTTCGACAAGGTGGAAATACTTCTAACCACTGATAAGGGCACAAAGGTCACATTCACTACCGGGACTTCAGTGCTGACGTTACATTTTCTAGTTCTGAAGAGATCAGACCTAGAATAATGGTGAAATACGTGGCGTTACATCGAAATCCCAGACTGGCCGAAAACCTGATGTACCCGAAGCTCAGATGATTGATCTCTCGGTTATCTACAAGACTCAGATATCAGCCCACCAAGCAGGAGACCAGTTTTATGACTACATGCTAAGTGACATGTACATACCAGGCTACCAACCGAAAAAATCAGACTACTCAGGCAATGGTGTGAAGAAAGCCAGAAACAACATACAATGTGTATAGCTCTGTATGTGAAAATAAAATGATGTGATGATACTATGTATACCACCTCATATCACATCATCCATTTCGTATAATGACATTATGCATTTTTATTCTTGAAAAATGTACTGAAATACTGTAAAATAAATAAGCATATATTATAATTACGTATTGGTTGTTGAATTTTTTAGTGTTTACGGTGTATATAGTTGTCATGTGATGTGAGAATGAAGGGCAAAAAATCTTGGTCAAGTAATAAAAATTTGTTAGCCAAAGGGGAAAACATGTGGCTACATTTCAAGCAGATTTATAAAAAAGCTCACCCAACGTAATGAAATGTAGGAAAATTTGTTAATCAAAGTGAAAAGTTTGGTCACATTTCAACCAAACTTGTAACAATCTCAGTCAAACTTATGAAAAGTAGGAACATTTGTTAACCACATGTGAAAAGGTTAGCCGAATGTCAAACCAAACTTATAAAAATCTCAGTCAAACACATGAAAAGTAGGAAAATTTGTTAACCAATCGTGAAAAGTTTGGTCACCTTTCACCCAAACTTATGAAAAGTGGGAAATTTTGTTGTCCAGAGGGGAAAAATTTGACCAAATTTCACCCAAATTTATGAAAAGTAGGAAACTTTGTTAACCAAATGGCAAAAATCTTGGCCAAGTAAGAAAATGTGTTAGTCTGAGGGGGAAAAGTGTGGCTAAATTTCAATCAGACTTATAAAAAGCTCACCCATTCTTATGAAAAGCAGGAAAATTTGTTAACCAATTGTGAAAAGGTTAGCCGAATTTCAAACCAAACTTATAAAAATCTCAGTCAAACATATGAAAAGTAGGAAAATTTGTTAACCAAACGTGAAAAGTTTGGCCAACTGTCATCCAAACTTATGAAAAGTGGGAGATTTTGTTGTCCAGAGGTGAAAAGTTTGACCAAATTTCACCCAAACTTATGAAAAGTAGGAAACTTTGTTAACCAAATGGCAAAAATCTTGACCAAGTAATAAAATTTGCTAACCAGAGGGGAAAAACTTTGACTACATTTCAAACCAAACTTATAAAAGTCTCAGTCAAACTTATGAAAAAGTAGGAACATTTGTTAACCAAATGCGAAAAGGTTAGCCGAATTTCAAACCTAAACTTATAAAAATCTCACCCAAACTTATGAAAAGTGGGAAACTTTGTTAACCAAATGTGAAAAGTTTGCCCAAATTTCACAACAACCTCATAAAAAGTAGGAAACTTTGGTAACCAAATGTGAAAAGTTTGGCCAAATTTCAAACAAACTCATAACAAGTAGGAAACTTTTTAAACCAAAAGGTGAAAAGTTTGGCCAAATGTAAACCAAATCCATAAAAAAGTAGGAAATTTTTTGGACCAAATGTGAAAAACTGTGGCCAAAGTTCAACCATAACTTATAAATATCTCACCCAAACTTGTGAAAAGTAGGAACTTTTGTTGTCCAGATGTGAAAAGTTTGACCAAATTTCAAACAAACTCATAAAAAGTAGGAAACTTTGTTAACCAAATGTGAAAAGTTTGGCCAAAGTTCATCGAAACTTATAAAAAAGTAGGAAACTTTGTTAACCAAATGTGAAAATTTTTGGACAAGTGAAGAAATATTTCATGCAAAACTTATGAAAAGTAGGACATTTGTTAACAAAATAAGAAACATTTTAGCCAAATTTCAGCCAAACTTATAAAAAGTAGGAAAATTCCTTAACCAAACGGGAAAACATATCTCACGTTGTCATTTTACATCCCAACCTACTAGAGATATTCACCTGTCCCCTATGCAAACAACAGCTGTATTTTCAGAAAATTAAATGTATCTTATGTAATAAGTCACTATGGTTGAATGAAAAAATAAAATTTCAACAATAAAGTTGTACAAACAAATTAACAATTAAATTTCTACATGAAACATTCAATTTGGAAACATAAAGAGGAATTTAATTGTTAATTTGTTTGTACAACTTTATTGTTGAAATTTTATTTTTTCATTTAACCATAGTGACTTATTTCATAAGATACATTTAATTTTCTGAAAATACAGCTGTTGTTTGCATAGGGGACAAGTGAATATCTCTAGTAGGTTAGGATGTAAAATGACAACGTGAGATATTTTTTCCCGTTTGGTTAAGGAATTTTCTTACTTTCTATAAGTATGGCTGAAATTTGGCTAAAATTTTTTTATTTTATTAACAAAATGTCCTACTTTTCGTAAGTTTTGCATGAAATATTTCTTCACTTGTTCAAAAAATTTCACATTTGGTTAACAAAGTTTCTTACTTTTTATGAGTTTCGATGAATTTGGTCAAACTTTTCACATTTGGTTAACAAAGTTTCCTACCTTTTTATGATTTTGTTTGAAATTTGGTCAAACTTTTCACATCTGGACAACAAAATTTCCTACTTTTCACAAGTTTGGGTGAGATATTTATAAGTTTGGTTGAACTTTGGCCACAGTTTTTCACATTTGGTCAACAAAATTTCCTACTTTTTTATGGACTTGGTTTAAATTTGGACAAATTTTTCACCTTTTGGTTACCAAAGTCTCCTACTTTTTATGAGTTTTGTTTGAAATTTGGCCAAACTTTTCACATTTGGTTACCAAAGTTTCCTACTATTTAATGAGGTTGTTTGAAATTTGGCCAAACTTTTCACATTTGGTTAACAAAGTTTCCTACTTTTCATAAGTTGTGGGTGAAATTTGGTCAAACTTTTCACATCTGGACAACAAAATTTACCACTTCTCATAAGTTTGGGTAAAAGTTTACCAAACTTTTCACGATTGGTTAACAAATTTTCCTACTTTTCATGTGTTTGACTGAGATTTTTATAAGTTTGGTTTGACATTCGTCTAACTTTTTCATATTTGGTTAACAAATGTTCCTACTTTTCATAAGTTTGACTGAGATTTTTATAAGTTTGGTTGAAATGTGACCAAACTTTTTCACTTTGATTAACAAATTTTCCTACTTCTCATAAGGTTGGGTGACCTTTTTTATAAATCTGCTTGAAATGTAGCCACAATTTTTCCCCTTTGGCTAACAAATTTTTATTACTTGACCAAGATTTTTGCCTTTCATTCTCTCATCACATGACAACTATATGCACCGTAAACACTAAAAAATTCAACAACCAAGACGTAATTATAATATATGCTTGTTTATTTTACAGTATTTCAGAACATTTTACTGTATTTCAGTACATTTTTCAAGAATAAAAATGCATAATGTCATTATACGAAATGGATTATGTGATATGAGGTGGTATACATAGTATCATCACATCATTTTATTTTCACATACAGAGCTATACACATTGTATGTTGTTTCTGGCTTTCTTCACACCATTGCCTGAGTAGGCTATTTTTTCGGTTGGTAGCCTGGTATGTACATGTCACTTAGCATGTAGTCATAAAACTGGTCTCCTGCTTGGTGGGCTGATATCTGAGTCTTGTAGATAACCGGGGGATCAATCATCTGAGTTTCGGGTACATCAGGTTTTCGGCCAGTCTGGGAATTCGATGTAACGCCACGTATTTCACCATTATTCTAGGTCTGGTCTCTTCCGAACTCGAAAATGTAACGTCAGCACTGAATTCCCGGTAGTGAATGTGACTTTTGTGCCCTTATCAGTGGTTATAAGTATTTCCACCTTGTCGAAGGAGTAACGACTCAGCGGTATGTAGTGAGGTTTGTCGTATGTGCGAAACACTGAGGTCGAGCGGTGATTCTTGATAGGAACCGTCCTTAGTAGTGGTACCATGACATATCCGACTGGTCTCGCAGCAATAAGATCGCAATATACGTAGACATTTTTCAGGTCGTTATGCCGGTCTATCGCCCCTTTACCTTCAGTTGTATCTAGTATCTCTTGTAACTTCTCACTAAATGTAATAGTGGCCCCGGGTTCGAGTATTTTCACGATGACTTTCTTTGATGTATTGTCGAAATGGAATAGAACACAGAGCTGCTCGTCCACCTTCCGATCTTTCATTAGTCGATTCAGTGCAGCAATAAACGCATCTGGTGAACTGTACAAGCCCGGGGGACACGCCTTTCTTATCACTCTACCGTTTGGTATCTTAGCCATACTTCATTCTCTAGCACATTGCAGTAGTAGTTGGGGAATTGAATTTCGGCCAGACCCACTTCGAAATGTTGACTCACCTCAATAGTCTGCGGTAACTTGACGAAATAGTGACCTGGTGTGTTCTTGGGAAACATGTTCGGCGAAGCATTACTCGGTAATATCACGTAGAAGCTCATATTTTAGGGTTTCGTAGATGTAACACAAACAGCTGCTTAGAAGAGCGATCCACAACTTGCTCTCAACCGCGTCGAGGAGGTTGTCTTCAGAGAGATTAAATAGTGATACGCCAATGACTGTATATAACGACTAGTTGACAGAAGAAGACAATCTCTAGTCGCGGCACTCGCCGACCACACATGCGCCAGAACGAATTTCTTTCCCTCTCTGGGCTATTTTGTGGGTTAATTTCCACATTGGTGTCTTCCATTACCGCTATTTTTGACCTACTGGGTCATTACACGAGTGTCTCGGTTGTATCATTAGTTGCTACTGGCAAATGCAAAAATCAGTGCTCGAGGCGCTCGTTGTGGGACATTGTCGGTACTAAGGACACTAATTTCTGCACTTAGCAGTAGGCATAAGGTCACCATACAAGGGTTATCATCCCACTGTCGAGTACCCAGACACGCCAGCGCTGTTCGATTGGCTACGGAAGGAGTGCAATAAGATAAGTTTGATCCACCCGTTACATACCACCAAAAGAAATGAACGACGAAGTCAGCCAGAAAGCCACAGTACTTGCTCAAGGTGACTACCGTGTTATGGACAGATCAGGACAAGTCATTATTCTACATCTCAGAATAGGCCAAATGTATACAAACATTCAGGCTTAATGTATCAGCCATGTGCATGTGTTTATTGGTGTCACAGCCAGCCGAGCACATACTCCAGTTATATGCGATTAGTGTAACAGAGTTAGGAATAGGAAGAAGGGTCAACGAGGTGTGCATAGTCAATAGGAAAGTAGGGCACGGTCAAGAACCATAAAATGGGGTAGTTAGAGTGGCTCATCCTATGACGAGCATCGTAGAAACAAGGTCAGTTGTGAACGACCCATCCTTCGATATGGACGTATGATTTAACTGGGCAACATCTGGCTTGATTGATGGTTTGTTATAACCTATCTCCGTTGATTATGAATAAAGGAATATGAAGATAGAACCGTCTTGGAGTTATTGCCAGTTCACCATTACTTCGCTGTACTGTTACAGTACAGAAATAGTGCCGTGACCTGGGTCCGAGTTGTCGCGGACACAAGTAAAAGTCATCATTACAAGGCAGAACGATGTCTGGAAGCTAGAACCTTTCAAAAAGAAAACCACGGAAACTTGAAGTCGTGTTACTAAGAACTTAACAAAACAGAATCGGCAAGTCTTTACGATGGAGCTGGCTGATATTCGTTAAAACTTGAAACCGCCACACAAAGTACAATCTTCTGAAGGGTGAAACAGAACTGAACTGCCATCGTCATGCTGCAGCTTTGAGTACCTGGCTTGTTTTTTTGAAACGTCAATATGCCTGAAGAACTCGTTAGAGCTGTTATCTTCCTCATATCGTTAAACCTGAAGTTAACCTTGGTCGCCTGGGGCGAACTCAGAAGCCGTTACAGTCATTGAACCTGACCTTTGGTGCCTGAAGTTCATCCTTAAACACGAAAGCTTATACTGAATCAAGCCAATTGATCCTTCGTTTGGATCGTCAGCCCAAATTACGAGGAAACTACCAGTCGTGCTTGCTCATCAATGCAGCTATACTGAACTCTAGCCTATCAAAATGTTGCCGACATACCCTAATTAAATCGCTTCATCAAGTCGTCTAGAAGTGCCAATTATTTCTCCGGGTGAAGTCGTCTAGATGTGCCATGTTATCGGGTGAAAAGAAGGCTCAAGTCTGGTGTGCCCAACCATGGGTGAAAGCGGAAGCATTCCTCCCGCTACCTGAAATTGCATCGCCGTTTGGAGAAATATAAGCAGCTTCAGATAACACAGACTCCAGAGTTGTCCTCTTGCTGATGGAGTAGAAGAACACGAGACGTTTGATTTATACGTGAAGCCTACACTTGGCAAATATAGTTCTCAGCTGACGTACGTGAATCTACTTTCCTGTGGGATCAAGGGACTATATATATAACGGTAATTAATTAAGGTATAACTAATATGAGACTTTTGACTGTTAGATACAATTGATTGATAAATTCAAATATTCAATATTTACAAGAGGAAAAAAAACAGTTGCTCACGTTTTTATTTAATTGAAATACGATCATATATCTAGTGATATTTATTAACTAAATTGTGATAACTGTGAGTTTGCTTATATGAATTGATATTTCAGCACATTTCAGCATGGCAGAAGAACAGGGTTCATTAGCACAAGTTTTGACTGGAGTAGGCACAGCGATAGGTAGACTCAACACAGTCATGAAACAACAAGGAATGGCAGCTGAAATTGTTAAATTTAGTGGACAGGCGAGAGATTTTAAGAAGTGGATAACTTCAATAGAGAAGCATGCATATTTGGTGACAGCAACAGATGAAGAATAAATGAAACTTGCTTATCAGGCAACGACAAAACCGGTTTCTGATCATATACGAAGAAAATTAGAAGCTAGGGTGGATGAGACATGGGAACAGTTCAAGGATGATTTAGCCCATAAGTACGCTGAAATCACGGACCCACAACATGCGTTTTCAGTGTTAAGACAATCCAAGCAAAACACTGGAGAAACTGTACAATTGTTTAGTGATAGATTGATCAACCTAGCTGAGGAAGCATTCCTGGGACAGAACGTACGAGGGGAGGAGGTAGAACTGATGTTGGTCTTGATTTTTGTAGATGGTATAAAGTCAGATGGACTTAAATTTAAATTGATGAGAGAAAACCCTGAGAGGTTATCACAAGCTGTAGATATAGCTGTACAGGAGGAGAATTTGAGAAGAAGATTTAGATTGAGGGTAGGACGAGAAATAGGAACTAGTCGAGAAGACAGGATTGAAGAGCCCATGGAGATAGGACAAACAAGGTTCGGATGGAATAGGAGAGGAGGAATACAGACGTTACAAGGAAGTAACGAAAATGCTTATGATAGAAGAAGACAAATGAGAAATCCTATAAGTGAAACGGTAGGTAACACAAATAACACAAATATAGTCTGTTGGGGTTGTGGCCAACGTGGACACATTTTTCGCTTTTGTGGTAACAGGCGTGTCCAGTCGAATATACAAAATAGAAATGCCAGTAACAGATCAGATAGGAATTTTGAAGATAGACACAGAAGATTTACAAGTCCAAGAACGCAGGAAAACCGGCGTCCCACCTATTGAATAGGACCTGCGGTAGGAGAGAAGATAACAAGGTCCCAAGATTTAAAGAATATTTTAATAACAGGTATAGCAGGACTAGTAGGAAGTGCTCACAACTAGATGAAATCAAACAGTTTTCAGTAAATGAAACAGATCCCAGTTCATGTATTATAGAAATAGAGAAGTATAGAATTCGTACATTAATTGATTCGGGAGCTCAAGTTAGTGTAATCAAAGAAAGTTTTCTATACAAAATAATGAGAAATTGCAAAATATTCAGGAGTCATAATAATCTTCACTCTGTTACAGGACAAAATTTACAAGTAGTTGGGCAAAACAATAATAAATCTTAAATTAGGAGGGATCAACGTAAGACATCTTTTTCATGTAGTGAAAGATTTAAATAGAAATATGCTTATAGGTAGAGATTTTTTAATAAAAAACGGTGTAAGACTTTCTTTTGATCTGCACAAATTAAAATTCAAGGACGTGTATGTAGATTTAGAAGAGGACATGCACATATTAGCACTGGTTAGAGTTAAAATGTCTACGACGTTAAAACCACAGACGGTTAATTTGATACAGGCAAAGGTAAAAAGAAATCCGTATTATTTAGTAGGACACACAGTTAGAGTCACTGAATTACAAAGGGAGGTAATTGATGAGCCTGGTCTAGAAGTTCCGGATGGAATAATATCATTAGATAAACACTTAACTTTTCCAGTAATGATTATTAACAACACAGGTAGAGAAATTAAATTGTACAGAGGATGTGTAATAGCCAAAGTCGAACATGATATAAATAACATATTTGCAACAGATAGAGTAGAAATGCCGAGAATAAATTATTCAGAAACTCCTAGGGAAAGAATTAATAACAGACATAGACGCGAAAGAAAATAGAACGTGCAGCATGATGAATTGATCCATCCATTCAGAAGACATACATCTCAAATACATTCAGTAGACAAAATAACAAGAGAACAAGAATTATTAGCACAGTTAAAAACTCTACCAGAAAATAAAGAAATATTAGAACGACTTATAAAAGAGAATCAAGACGTTTTTGCAATTAATGACTTAGAATTGGGAAAGACAAAAACAGTTACGATGGAAATAGATACTGGAGATCACCCACCAGTCAGTTTAAAACCATACAGAACTCCTCTAAGGAATAGAGAAATTGTTGAAAAAGCAATAGAAGAGATGCTAAAAGCGGGAATCATAACAAGATCCAAATCAGAGTGGTCATCTTCGATAGTAATTGTGACCAAGAAGGACGGGAGTCATCGCTTCTGTTGCGACTACAGGGCTCTGAACAGGATCACCAAGAATGTAGCTTACCCATTGACGGTGATCGATGATATTTTGGACTTACTTAATGGGTCTACCTTCTTTACCACGCTAGACGTAAGGTCAGGATTTTGGTGTATACCTATGTCCCCAGATGCCCAAAAGAAGAGTGCTTTTTGTACACACGCAGGTTCTTACAAATTCTTACGAATGCCTTTTGGAGTACGTACGGCGCCTTCTCATTACATGCTATTAATAAATCAAGTATTGGATGGCATGCAAAAGTTTGCATTAGCATACATAGATGACATTTTGATTTATACAGCAGGAGACGTACAAGATCACCTGAAACATGTAAAATTAGTATTTGACAGATTAAGAATACATGATGTTAAATTGAAACTTAGTAAATGTGAATTTCTAAAAACAGAAACAAAGTATTTGGGGTACATCATTAATAGAGACGGAATTAAACCAGATCAGGATAAGGTAAAGGTTATTAGAGAACTACCTACTCCAACTAACGTAAAGGAAGTTCGTGCTTTTATTGGTACATGTGGATACTATCGTCGTTTTATTCCAGGGTTCTCAAAAATAGCAGACCCTATTACTAACCTGACTGGCAAATACGCTAGATTTAAGTGGGATGATGAATGTCAAAAAGCGTTTTAGTTTTTAAAAAATAGCTTAACAGTAGTGCCACTATTGACACATCCAGATTTGAATAAACAGCTAATATTGTATACAGATGCTTCAGATAATGCTATAGGAGCATGTTTGGTTCAACCATATGAAGGAAAAGAATCTGGGATACCAGGAGTTAAAAATGAAAGACCAATATATTTTTTGTCACATAAACTTAGCAAATCTCAGCGTAAATGGTCGACTTTTGAGAAGGAGGCTTACGCTATCCACTATGCTCTTCAGAAACTTAATTATTATCTACATAACGCAAATTTCATTATTAGAACTGACCACATGCCTTTAAAATCTTTATTAGAAGCTCAAGTGCAGAACAGAAAAATACAGACATGGGCGTTGAATCTACAGGGATACGATACTAGAATAGAATATGTACCAGGCAGGAACAATACATGTGCAGATTTATTGTCCAGAATCCCGTATCCACAGACATCAGGAAACACGGAAGACGAAGGTGAACCGGAAATAGACGACCGAAACTGGCAAGTAAATATATTAGATTCTGCCATAATAAATAGAGAAGATTTTGAGAGTTTACCGTCGGATCAAGAATCTGAACCTAGAGCAGAAGATCCACATTTAATGCAATTTAATATGAAAGAAGAACAAGAATTAGATCCAAAAGTTCTAGAACTAAAACAGAAATTGAAAGAAACGGGTGAGAACAAGTATAAGGAGAATTATTTAGTTTTGCAAGATGACGGTCAGTTATATTACGTGAATGAAAGAAACGAACAGTTAAGGAAATATATTCCAAAACATTTGGAAAGTTAAATTCTAAAGGCGTATCATGATGAGAATGGTCATCTCGGTCGTGATAAGTTAGTGAAAGCACTCACGAATAAATATTATTGGCCGAATTTATTTAAAACTGCTTGTAAATACGTCGCTACGTGTGAAAAATGTAGGTTAAGAAATATGAAAACAATCAAATGTCCCTTAAAAGATACTGATATTCCACAATTTCCAATGCAGAAAGTGAGCTTAGATATATCAGGTCCTCATCCTAGAACACTATCGGGGAATTTATATCTATTACATATTGTAGATTGCTACAGTTTATGGCCAGAAATGTATGCGATTCCAGATAAAACAGAAGTTATAGTATAGGCACGTCAGGTTGTCGTGATACCGCGAATAATGGTGAGATGAGAACGAGCTTGTTGGTACACAATAGTCAATGCATATGAGAAGTATAAATACGAGCGCCGTGCGAATATGCGAAGAGTGGCTGATAAGTGACGTTTCATAAAACACATTTAGTATTGTTGGCAGAGACATATCAAAGCAAGAATGCCTGATACAGAGAAATGAGAGAATGTGGTTTGCCCAGTCGGAGTGAGGTTTGTCGTTAGTCATGTGCGGTGTTGGTTATTGTTTCTGAAAGAGTCCCGATAAATAGGAGTAAGCAAGAGAAGGAGAGAATGTGATTAGTTAAATGAACGTCGGAGCATTATAAATAGGGCACTATAGACTGTGTTCCGATAAGTGTGACTGGTTCTACTATCATCGCGGTATGAGAACGCTAGGAGAGAGTGGAGGATCGTTTAGAGTTGTTGTGGTGAGATGTTGGAAAGTACTAATACAGGAGGTTAGTTGCGTCGGGTAGACGAGAGACTTAAAATTAGAATTAGTTATTGACAAATATAGTAGATAGATGTATTGGTGAGGTCTATAGTAAATAGACACATTTTTTGTTGGGTGTAGCATTGTGGAGATACCGTAGTTAACGGTAATGTTTAAGAAGTTGTGGTAATTCTTGGTACAAATCCAGGGGAAACAACTAGTGTGCCGAGCCAAGGGTTCTATTAGTGGTACTAGACTGGTAGTACATTGGGATAGCCGCCACAATAGTAGCAGGTGAAGTGATTTGAGCTGTAGTTTACAGCAGTTGTTTAGGTTTATATTGCAAATATTGTTCTGAGTTATGATGAGAATATAGTCTGTAGGTACAGAGATAAATATATTAATGCAGGATAATAATTAGCTTAGCATTGAGTTGTTGTTTTTTTTCTCTGTTATAAGAATAACGGAATAGGCATGACTTGTGTTAATAGATATGTATTTCATTGGTTAGTATAAGAGACCAATGTTGATTGAATATGTATGGTATGTTATATTATTTTTGCTTGATTTGGTCCTGTAAAATGATTATCACCATTTGATGTTAGAATAGGATTGTTGTGTTTTTAGTCTTTTGCGTACAAACTACTGGTCCGTAAAAGAGACCAGTAGTGTTAGATAACACTAGATATTTTCTTTTAATTTAAATTGATGCATGTTTTGATAATGGGGAGAAACGGTTCAAAACCAGGGAGGGGTGATATTGTTCTATTTTGATTTGTCTTGACTCCAGTTATTCACGAATTGTGAGTTTAATTAGCTTATTTTGCTTAAATATTAGTATATTACTTTGTTTATTAATTTTCATTTGGCAAAAGTTATAATAATGTTACTTATTGAGTTGCACTGACTATGTTTAAATTAGTTTTCGTTTGACGTTCAGTTGTGGGGAGTTAGAAAAGTAAACAGGTCCATGTTAAAGAGAGAAACTTAGTAAGGGGTCCTTGGGAGTTCTGGATACATATTTACGTTCAGAAGATGTGGGACAATTGTAAAACATGGTCTCCACGGGGTCGCAAGTGAACATGGATTTAGTGCCATGATGTAATAGAAATTTAATAAGCAACACGAGATTGCTGGGTTGTAGAACTGGGTAACGTGCTGCGCCAGACAGCGTGAAGACAAATAGTAAAACATGAATTGAATACCATGTTTTAGCCCTGTAGATATCACTACAAGAGTTCGGGGATTAAACCAGTGGAAGGTTTATAAAGGGAAGTAAGTATGTTCATAATAAATGGACATTGTCAGTTGTGGAGTGCTGTGGTCACAGCGAACATAGATTAAATGACATGGGGTTTTAGGGGTCCATGATATATGGACTGAAAAAGAATAACATTGCTTGCAAGCAGTGAGGGGTTAGAAGGTCACAGACATGAGTTCAGTGGCGGTATTTTGTTTCTGTTGATAACGGCATAAATTGGCAAGTGGAAGTTTCAGGTGAAATACCCATAATAAATGGACATTAGTGGATTGCTGAAGTTTTCGGCGAGATTAATAAGGAATTTTGAGTCAGGTATAGGAGAGATTTGGTTATATTTTAGTAGGTGATGTTTATAACGATAGAGGAGGTTTTGAGTTGTAGGCCCATAATGGACCTTTTTATTTGTGTCCCCGGGATGTGTTTTGTGGTTGACATTGCAATGCGAGGTTGTTATAGTTGAGGTAAGGTTCAGAGCCATAATATCAGTAGTGTCTGTAATGTATAGACATTTAGGAGTGAACAATATTTTTGGTGGGTGATGCTTGATGCTGTAGATATCAGCGCAAACTGTGAAACCGACATAATAAGTGGTATAATTGAACTGTGGAATTGTTTTAGACTTTATTACATAAAGTCTCAGGTAACATAGGGGGGTAAGGTTCAGAGCCATAATATCAGTAGTGTCTGTAATGTATAGACATTTAGGAGTGAACAATATTTTTGGTGGGTGATGCTTGATGCTGTAGATATCAGCGCTAACTGTGAAAGCGATATAATAAGTGGTATAATTGAACTGTGGAATTGTTTTAGACTTTATTACATAAAGTCTCAGGTAACATAGGGGGGTAAGTATGAGTTTGGTTTTTGTGAGGAAGAGTTCTAGTTCTTTGACTTTCCGGTGCGCACTGATTCTTTGTCTTACTATCGTGTGCGAGTGATTTCAGGTTGGTTGAAAGTCAAAGTGGAGAATTAGTAATGTTGAGGTAATACTGTTAGTGATGACGATAGGGAGTTTGAGGTAGTATCAGAAGAGTACGGCGTTTTGAATTTTTATAGTTGAGATCGGATATTGATATGTATGTACATGATGAAAAATGGTTTAAGCTGATAGCTTGAGAAGAAGAAGTACCATTGATGTATATAGGAGAGGAAGTATTGTATAATGAAGGGCGGATAGCTATTTCATGCGGAGTTGTAATTTACCTGTAACTTACTTAGTTTTGGGACGTAAATAATATTATAGAAGTAAAAGCAGCTAGTTATCTGAGAGGTGGAGTAAAGTAAAGTTGCGTGTGGGGGATAGTAGCGGATGAATATATATATATATATATATTCCAAGTGAAATTAAAGGAATAATTGGACAGTGATATGAGTTAAAAACTTGTAGGTTATTTTACTTAGATTTATTTAGCTGGAAATTACAGTAAGGTTCAAGACTTTTCAGGGAAAAGTCTTGGTTGAAGAAAGAGAGGAAATGTAACAGAGTTAGGAATAGGAAGAAGGGGCAACGAGGTGTGCATAGTCAATAGGAAAGTAGGGCACGGTCAAGCACCATAATATGGGGTAGTTAGGGTGGCTCATCCTATGACGAGCATCGTAGAAACAAGGTCAGTTGTGAACGACCCATCCTTCGATATGGACGTATGATTTAACTGGGCAACATCTGGCTTGATTGATGGTTTGTTATAACCTATCTCCGTTGATTATGAATAAAGGAATATAAAGATAGAACCGTCTTGGAGTTATTGCCAGTTCACCATTACTTCGCTGTACTGTTACATTAGCACCATACATTTCTTTATTATACTAGTAGTTTGATAGGTTTTAGCCACGTGGTTGTACACTTACACATGTGATTGAGTGCGACGCTATCTTTACCGGTTTTAGTCATGTGTTTCGATCGTATACCTTAGACATATGACCGGAAGCACCGCCATATTTGAACGGCTGTGGGCATTACCCAAGTATCTCGACTGTATAGTTATGCTGTCAGTACACTCTGAGTCATCGTCCAGTTTTCCCCAAAGACATGTCTGAACACGTTCACGTACGTTCACTTCGTCGACATAGCCCAGTGATGAATCACCTAGTTGATCACCCTCAGATGATGCTGAAGATGATGATGAACTGATGATGATGATAATGATTTTTGTTGGTGGTGGTGGGTGATGACGGTGATGGTAATCCTGATGACAGACACTGCAGAAGATCATGGTTGCCGGTCGTTCAGAAAGAGAACGGCAATCTTGCCCAAGAAGCATGAATGCTGGGGCTGACTGCGACGTCCTGTAAATGCAATGCATTACAACTTGACTGCAGTATGTAATAGACACAACTATAGTATGAGGCATAGATTTGGTTGTGAGATTACACGCCAAATCATGGTGGCTCACGAATAACCAAACAATGCTGGGGCTGACTGCGACGTCTTGTAGATGCATTGCATTACACCTTGACTATGATATGTACTAGAGAGACACATAGCTATAGTACGAGGCCTAGATTTGGTCGAGAAATAATACGGCAAATCATGGTGGCACATTACCATCCAAACAATGTTGGAGTTGACTGCGATGTCCTGTAAGTGATAGCGCCTTGAACCGGAATCGAACCTTGGGAGCGCGAGGCAGTTGGTGTTACCACTTCGTCACGTAGACTTTTTTTTTTGGCATATCCCTTCAGTCAACATCAGCATTGTTCAACTGTTGTTGATGTACTAGGCAAGGTACGCTCAGCAGTTTGCCATTGCTTTCTGAGCGACCGGCTCACATACCCCTAAGTTACCAACGCGTCGAGAACCGCTACCGATTCTCCCACATGTTACGTTACTCACGAGACAATATGGGATTACGGAGAAAGAGTTAACGCCTAGGCCAGGGAGCCCGACTCACGTACTGTAGACTATCGGCGCTAATAGCCGGGGGGAGGGGGATAGTACCGTCTACTGTTATACAGAAAACTATTGGCATAGGAGGACCAAAGAAATTGTGGAGTACAATGAAATGGAGATAATAGATTAGATTCGTTGATGTTTGTTTTTGTTTTAGTCACACAGCCATACATCCACACAATCATACACCCACACTTCCTTGCACACATATATATCTACTCACAATCACACTAAAACATTCACAGTCCACAGTCATACTCTCTCTCTCTCTCTCTCTCTCTCTCTCTCTCTCTCTCTCTCTCTCTCTCTCTCTCTCTCTCTCTCTCTCTCTCTCTCTTTCTCTTTCTGTGTGTGTGTTTGTCTGAAGAATGAGGAAGGGAGGAGAAGAAGAAGAAGAAGAAGAAGAAGAAGAAGAAGAAGAAGAAGAAGAAGAAGAACGAACAGAACGAACGAACAGACTTTATTTTCAAAGGGTAACAAATTGGGCACGCAGGCCCGTCTTACATTCGGCCCTTCCAATCACTCATTTTTCTTTCATCAACAGTGCATAGGAAAAAAACATTGTCACATGAATTTTGTAAACATAAACAATGCATATTACTATGTTATGAGACACATCACCCACCCACCCACACATCTCCCATTCACTCCAACTCCACCACCCAACCACACACATACCCTTCTTCTCTATAACTCTCTATAAGTCTAGAACTCTCTATAAGGAAAGATATGAATCTATACATTGTTACCAAGAAACCCATCCACAAACTATCACTTCCGGGTCAAGGCCATTAACATTTATCGACTGCTAGACAAGATCACGACCAGAGGCGCCAGGACAATGGCAATAACATCTCTTTTTCGGTCTATCCAATATGGGCAAATGCCAATGTACATTATTATCTTCACGTGTGTGTTAAGCACAGCAATTGGCGCTGACGCTGAGGATGCTAAAAGAATAACGGTAAGCGAGGAAGAAGTTTCCGAGGAAGGTGCAGCAGTAACCTATGATGAAAAACCCGAAGTTGAACGACATAACTGTACTTTTTTCTGTAAGTAAATTATAAATATTGTGTCGTATGTATAAATTGTCTAGTGCTGTGATTCTCAACCTTTTTTGGCCCATGCCTCCCTTTACCATATGTTCAGAACGTCACCCCCCTCCCCCCCCCCCCCCCCCCCCGTTTCGAATTTCCTCATAAACCCCCCCCCCCCCCCCCACCCTTACACAGTATACATAAAAATGGAAGCTAAATTTAATAACACATTACTACAACAAGTCTAGACATCTACATAAAACGTGATCTTCGGGTCTACTTAGGTTATAAAACGAATTTCATTAGGACGAGAAGTACAGAACCGTAAAATTTAGAGGGAAAAACAATATCAAGTAACTGGTTTTTGTATTACTATTAATGTGATCTTGAAAAAATCTTAATTCCCCCTCCAACCCCCCCCCCCCCGAAACCCTAAAATTCCCCCCCCCCCCCCGGGTGGAGGGGGGGGTTGAGAACCACTGGTCTAGTGTATAGTAAAGTATAATTAATCAGTGAGACTTTCTTCCTTGTGGATCTTATGCTGATGCAGTTGATTTCTGTGCAGCTTTTCTTTAATCAAAGTCTTTAGGAACTGCACTGGCACAGCTGTTGTCGATACTCAGATACTGATTACTGATCGACGGTCGATCAGTACTGTCCAGTACACATACACCGGTAACAACAGAGATAGATAGTACGATACTTACTAACTGAGGCTCAGAACAGTACCATGAAGTATGGGCTGAATGGTTCGATATTTAGTTAGGATAATCTGATGACTAATTACTTTAGTACGTGCAGTGCCATAGTGGTTAGTGCATGCTTGCTTCTTTTTCTGCAGCCATTTATCTCCTAATGAAGCCTAGGACCCCGACTAAATCACACCAAGCCCTGCTTGCTGGTATAGGTAGACTTGTTCACAAATGGTTGGATTCTGCAACTGATGTGTTCTATAGGATGAGGTGGTCAATCTCACGAAAACTCTAATTAGTCACCTGTTACTATTTATGGTAGGCTACAGTGGAAAGAAAACCCTAACCTGCATAGTACATTGCGACTGCACTAGCCAGCAGCTTTAATTCCTCAGGCTCAAGACATATCCCCCCCTCCTGCCCTACACTGCAAGGTACTATACAGGCAGTAGATTACAGTTTTTGACAGTGTAACTACTCATTGCTTTCCTTGATTTTGATGTGTTTATATAATTCTTGTGCCCCTTCCTTCATCTCTGTCAAAGTTTCTATGATGTTAGTTTAGATGTATGGTTCCTGTTGTTGAATGAGCATTTTGCATTTTCACCTTTTTAAAAAAAGAAATGATTCCATGCCACATGTGCCATTTTCTGCCATTGTTTGGCCAAGAAGGAGAAGTGTAGTGGCTAGACACTCACCTGCCAATGGTGTTCTTGGGTTCAAATCTGTCTGTATGTACAGCTTGGTGCCTGTTTGAATCTTTCATTATTTATATTAATCTCAACTGTCAAACTGTCCTTCCTTATAGTGAAAAGTATTACCATATGTTTTAAATAATATAATTATAATAATTCTAGGTGGTATTATTGGATTGTATGTGTACAATATCAGTAGATTCTGCACGTGTTTTGGGTTCTCATTCCTATGATCCTGTTGTATGCATATCTGAGATTGTTAATGTTTTGTCCTCTGATGTTTCTCCTTGTGCCTCTATTGTTAGTCCTGCACTATTGTTTCCATTTTATTTACCTACATATATCACTAGACAACAACCGCTATCCAGCCTTAGAAGAAGGTCTGGTCAATTGCTCGTGGTACTCGAGTAAGGCATGCTGCAAACGTACAGAAGTGACTTCAGTTTTCTCTGCTATGGATCCATTGTATAAGGCAACAACGCTGTGCAAGAATTACATCAATTTTCTCATGTGCTTCTTCTGCAGTCCAGATCAGTACAAGTTCTATAAACCTAATACGTGAGTAATCATCAACATTATCATCAGGCTCATCAACTTTATCATCATCATTACCATAATCAGGCTCATCATTCTTATCATCATTAGTCATTAGCCATGGTTCCAATTTCACAGCAAAGGGTCACCCCATAATGCTCCGTTCCTGTGCCTGTAAATATCACACAAAATACTCCTCATTGTCCCATGGGAAAAGTGGAAACAGACAGTAATCCCAATAAACCAATAGCATGCACAGATGTACATTGAATAAGGCCGCTGCCAGAATGCCATTACAAGAGTCCACCACTAAATTATAGTTCATTATCCATGGAAGCGGCAGTCACTAGAAAACCAGCAGTTGCACACTCATTACTGCATATGGCAAAACCAGCTAGTTCAGCAACTGGTCACCTACCATTTTTCTGAACATGCAGTTCACAACACAAACCACCACGAACAAATTAGACATTTTTTCTATAGGAATCCAAACATTTTATCAGCGCTAGAGGACTTGCATTAAAAGCAGTAGTGACTACATCGAAAAATGATACATTTGTTCTTTACTTTATCAGAATATATTCACACATACACACAAAAGATTTAAGGTTTTCATTTGAATTCCCCCACATTCAACTATAAGAAGGAGATAAAGGGTGTTTATTGGTCATGTAATGAGAAGAGAGGCATTGGAAAATGTTGTGACTGGAAAGATCAGCGGTAGAAAAGACAAAGCAAGATAAATAATCATTGACGATCTGGGGCAGTGGCATGGGGAAATATCATCAGGAGAATTGTTTCACGATACCAGCAACTGAGATCTAGGAGAATATGAATGCGTAAGCCTGTTGGCAGGACACATGATGATTATTTAGTTATGTAAGTATTATCAAAATAGAGATTGAAGAGAACATTACTGAATTATATCAAGGCTGGACAATTAAAGCACTTTATAAAGCTATATGGCTCAATTTTAAAGGAAGCTCTGGGGAGAAAAGTAAAGGGAAAGCATGCAAGAGACAGACAACATAAAATGTAGGTGAATAACACCAGGAGATGGACTGGAGGAAACCTGTATGAGAGCACAAGGAAAACCCAGGACAGAAGGAGAGGGCTTTGGAGACTCATTATACCCTTGCCACTTGATGATGATGATATTTAGTATTGTAGACATGGTGACATGGTCCCAGGTTTCTTGCCTAGCAATGGCAGGGTTATATGTGGTTCCAGTCAGTACAGAACTCACTTGGCAAGTGACCTGGTAGTCATGTGTTTACATCTCCATTAAGGCAGATGTTTAGAAATGTATCAGGGCTCATAGGTTGACCCAGCCCAAAATTGGAACCAGGAAATGTCATAGGAAGTAAAGTAAGCTGGCATGATATAGGCCACAGCAACCATTGATTGTTGATGTGGTTATAACAGGATAGGGCTAGCACCATATACATAATAGACGTCTAGGCTTGTGAAAGGGTCCTTTACATTTGCTTGTTTACACTCTCTAGTTAAATATGTAGTCTTAACTTCTGTATGTGTTTCTGAACAGAGAGATCACTAGTTTAATATTGTAGTCTTAACTTCTGTATGTGTTTCTGAACAGAGAGATCACTAGTTTAATATTGTAGTCTTAACTTCTGTATGTGTTTCTGAACAGAGAGATCACTAGTTTAATATTGTAGTCTTAACTGCTGTATGTGTTTCTGAACAGAGAGATCACTAGTTTAATATTGTAGTCTTTACCTCTGTATGTGGTTCTGAATAGAGAGATCACTAGTTTAATATTGTAGTCTTAACTTCTGTATGTGTTTCTGAACAGAGAGATCACTAGTTTTCTGTATGTGTTTCTGAACAGAGATATCACTAGCATAATATTGTAGTCTTTACCTCTGTATGTGTTTCTGAACAGAGAGATCACTAGTTTAATATTGTAGTCTTAACTGCTGCATGTGTTTCTGAACAGAGAGATCACTAGTTTAATATTGTAGTCTTTACCTCTGTATGTGGTTCTGAATAGAGAGATCACTAGTTTAATATTGCAATCTTAACTTCTGTATGTGTTTCTGAATAGAGAGATCACTAGTTTAATATTGTGGTCTTTACCTCTGTATGTGTTTCTGAACAGAGAGATCACTAGTTTAATATTGTAGTCTTAACTGCTGTATGTGTTTCTGAACAGAGAGATCACTAGTTTAATATTGTAGTCTTAACTGCTGTATGTGTTTCTGAACAGAGAGATCACTAGTATAATAATGTAATCTTAACTTCTGTATGTGTTTCTGAACAGAGAGATCACTAGTTTAATATTGTAGTCTTAACTGCTGTATGTGTTTTTGAACAGAGAGATCACTAGTTTAATAATATTGTAGTCTTAACTTCTGTATGTGTTTCTGAACAGAGAGATCACTAGTTTAATATCGTAATCTTAACTTCTGTATGTGTTTCTGAACAGAGAGATCACTAGTTTTCTGTATGTGTTTCTGAACAGAGATATCATTAGCATAATATTGTAGTCTTTACCTCTGTATGTGTTTCTGAACAGAGAGATCACTAGTTTAATATTGTAGTCTTAACTTCTGTATGTGTTTCTGAACAGAGAGATCACTAGTTTAATATTGTAGTCTTTACCTCTGTATGTGTTTCTGAACAGAGAGATCACTAGTTTAATATTGTAGTCTTTACCTCTGTATGTGTTTCTGAACAGAGAGATCACTAGTTTAATATTGTAGTCTTAACTTCTGTATGTGTTTCTGAACAGAGAGATCACTAGTTTAATATTGTAGTCTTTACCTCTGTATGTGTTTCTGAACAGAGAGATCACTAGTTTAATATTGTAGTCTTAACTTCTGTATGTGTTTCTGAACAGAGAGATCACTAGTTTAATATTGTAGTCTTAACTTCTGTATGTGTTTCTGAACAGAGAGATCACTAGTTTAATATTGTAGTCTTAACTGCTGTATGTGTTTCTGAACAGAGAGATCACTAGTTTAATAATGTAATCTTAACTTCTGTATGTGTTTCTGAACAGAGAGATCACTAGTTTAATATTGTAGTCTTAACTGCTGTATGTGTTTCTGAACAGAGAGATCACTAGTTTAATAATGTAATCTTAACTTCTGTATGTGTTTCTGAACAGAGAGATCACTAGTTTAATATTGTAGTCTTAACTGCTGTATGTGTTTCTGAACAGAGAGATCACTAGTTTAATATCGTAATCTTAACTTCTGTATGTGTTTCTGAACAGAGAGATCACTAGTTTTCTGTATGTGTTTCTGAACAGAGATATCACTAGCATAATATTGTAGTCTTTACCTCTGTATGTGTTTCTGAACAGAGAGATCACTAGTTTAATATTGGAGTCTTAACTGCTGCATGTGTTTCTGAACAGAGAGATCACTAGTTTAATATTGTAGTCTTTACCTCTGTATGTGGTTCTGAATAGAGAGATCACTAGTTTAATATTGCAATCTTAACTTCTGTATGTGTTTCTGAATAGAGAGATCACTAGTTTAATATTGTAGTCTTTACCTCTGTATGTGTTTCTGAACAGAGAGATCACTAGTTTAATATTGTAGTCTTAACTGCTGTATGTGTTTCTGAACAGAGAGATCACTAGTTTAATATTGTAGTCTTTACCTCTGTATGTGGTTCTGAATAGAGAGATCACTAGTTTAATATTGTAGTCTTAACTTCTGTATGTGTTTCTGAACAGAGAGATCACTAGTTTTCTGTATGTGTTTCTGAACAGAGATATCACTAGTATAATATTGTAGTCTTTACCTCTGTATGTGTTTCTGAATAGAGAGATCACTAGTTTAATATTGTAGTCTTAACTGCTGTATGTGTTTCTGAACAGAGAGATCACTAGTTTAATATTGTAGTCTTAACTGCTGTATGTGTTTCTGAATACAGAGATCACTAGTTTAATATTGTAGTCTTAACTTCTGTATGTGTTTCTGAACAGAGAGATCACTAGTTTTCTGTATGTGTTTCTGAACAGAGATATCACTAGTATAATAATGTAGTCTTTACCTCTGTATGTGTTTCTGAACAGAGAGATCACTAGTTTAATATTGTAGTCTTAACTGCTGTATGTGTTTCTGAACAGAGAGATCACTAGTTTAATATTGTAGTCTTTACCTCTGTATGTGGTTCTGAATAGAGAGATCACTAGTTTAATATTGCAATCTTAACTTCTGTATGTGTTTCTGAATAGAGAGATCACTAGTTTAATATTGTAGTCTTTACCTCTGTATGTGTTTCTGAACAGAGAGATCACTAGTTTAATATTGTAGTCTTAACTGCTGTATGTGTTTCTGAACAGAGAGATCACTAGTTTAATATTGTAGTCTTTACCTCTGTATGTGGTTCTGAATAGAGAGATCACTAGTTTAATATTGTAGTCTTAACTTCTGTATGTGTTTCTGAACAGAGAGATCACTAGTTTTCTGTATGTGTTTCTGAACAGAGATATCACTAGTATAATATTGTAGTCTTTACCTCTGTATGTGTTTCTGAATAGAGAGATCACTAGTTTAATATTGTAGTCTTAACTGCTGTATGTGTTTCTGAACAGAGAGATCACTAGTTTAATATTGTAGTCTTAACTGCTGTATGTGTTTCTGAATACAGAGATCACTAGTTTAATATTGTAGTCTTAACTTCTGTATGTGTTTCTGAACAGAGAGATCACTAGTTTTCTGTATGTGTTTCTGAACAGAGATATCACTAGTATAATAATGTAGTCTTTACCTCTGTATGTGTTTCTGAACAGAGAGATCACTAGTTTAATATTGTAGTCTTAACTGCTGTATGTGTTTCTGAACAGAGAGATCACTAGTTTAATATTGTAGTCTTTACCTCTGTATGTGTTTCTGAACAGAGAGATCACTAGTTTTCTGTATGTGTTTCTGAACAGAGAGATCACTAGTTTAATATTGTAGTCTTAACTGCTGTATGTGTTTCTGAACAGAGAGATCACTAGTTTAATATTGTAGTCTTAACTTCTGTATGTGTTTCTGAACAGAGAGATCACTAGTATAATATTGTAGTCTTTACCTCTGTATGTGTTTCTGAATAGAGAGATAACTAATTTAATTTTGTAGTCTTTACCTCTGTATGTGTTTCTGAACAGAGGGATCACTAGTATAATATTGTAGTATTTACCTCTGTATGTGTTTCTGAACAGAGAGATCACTAGTTTAATATTGTTGTCTTAACTTCTGTATGTGTTTCTGAACAGAGAGATCACTAGTTTAACATTGTAGTCTTAACTTCTGTATGTGTTTCTGAACAGAGAGATCACTAGTGTAATATTGTAGTCTTTACCTCTGTATGTGTTTCTGAATAGAGAGATCACTAGTTTAATATTGTAGTCTTAACTTCTGTATGTGTTTCTGAACAGAGAGATTACTAGTTTAATATTGTAGTCTTTACCTCTGTATGTGTTTCTGAACAGAGAGATCACTAGTTTAATATTGTAGTCTTTACCTCTGTATGTGTTTCTGAACAGAGAGATCACTAGTTTAATATTGTAGTCTTTACCTCTGTATGTGTTTCTGAACAGAGAGATCACTAGTTTAATATTGTAGTCTTTACCTCTGTATGTGTTTCTGAATAGAGAGATCACTAGTTTAATATTGTAGTCTTAACTTCTGTATGTGTTTCTGAACAGAGAGATCACTAGTTTAATATTGTAGTCTTTACCTCTGTATGTGTTTCTGAATAGAGAGATCACTAGTTTGATATTGTAGTCTTAACTTCTGTATGTGTTTCTGAACAGAGAGATCACTAGTTTAATATTGTAGTCTTAACTTCTGTATGTGTTTCTGAACAGAGAGATCACTAGTTTTCTGTATGTGTTTCTGAACAGAGATATCACTAGTATAATATTGTAGTCTTTACCTCTGTATGTGCTTCTGAACAGAGATATCACTAGTATAATATTGTAGTCTTTACCTCTGTATGTGTTTCTGAACAGAGAGATCACTAGTATAATATTGTAGTCTTTACCTCTGTATGTGTTTCTGAACAGAGAGATCACTAGTTTAATATTGTAGTCTTAACTGCTGTATGTGTTTCTGAACAGAGAGATCACTAGTTTTCTGTATGTGTTTCTGAACAGAGAGATCACTAGTTTAATATTGTAGTCTTAACTGCTGTATGTGTTTCTGAACAGAGAGATCACTAGTTTAATATTGTAGTCTTCACCTCTGTATGTGTTTCTGAACAGAGAGATCACTAGTATAATATTGTAGTCTTTACCTCTGTATGTGTTTCTGAATAGAGAGATCACTAATTTAATATTGTAGTCTTTACCTCTGTATGTGTTTCTGAACAGAGAGATCACTAGTATAATATTGTAGTCTTTACCTCTGTATGTGTTTCTGAACAGAGAGATCACTAGTTTAATATTGTAGTCTTAACTTCTGTATGTGTTTCTGAACAGAGAGATCACTAGTTTAACATTGTAGTCTTAACTTCTGTATGTGTTTCTGAACAGAGAGATCACTAGTTTAATATTGTAGTCTTTACCTCTGTATGTGTTTCTGAATAGAGAGATCACTAGCTTAATATTGTAGTCTTAACTTCTGTATGTGTTTCTGAACAGAGAGATCACTAGTTTAATATTGTAGTCTTAACTTCTGTATGTGTTTCTGAACAGAGAGATTACTAGCTCAACGTTGTAGTCTTTCCTTCTGTATATGTTTCTGAACAAAGAACCAACTAGTTTAGCACTGTAGCCTTAACTTCTGTATACTTCTGATATCAGCAGAAAGGCTATGGTGTGCCTGGATTATTGTGAATCCATGTATGACGAATGTAAAACAGCAGGATTTAACAAGACCTTAATAGGTAAGCACATCATGGATATTTCAATAGAGCTGGGTCTTTATTTGTAACATAAATTATGTATAACTATTAGTTTCCTTTCGTCTATATACCTTTTATAGTTTAAGTTCACTTGTATTTTGTGTGAGTGCAGTCACTCATTTTGAACTTCAGCGTAATCCATACATACTAGTAGTTGCACACGACTGGAGAGTACACTGGACTGATTTTTGCATGTGGATTAGCTTTCATAATTACCAGTGTCCCTGGCCATCAGGCAAATCCACTCTGACTTATGATGTACTCGTAATTTATATCCCAGAGTCAAGGACGAGAAGTCAACATTTTAATCCAGCTGACTGGTGTAGGGGTTGAACCCAGGTTCAGCTGGATTAAAATGCTGACTGTTCACCACTACTCAATTTCTTGCCTTGTAAAAACTGATCATGTAGCACATCCTTGGCAGAATGTCGCTCTTCACAGCCCAGTGAAAATGTCCTCGATCTCTTGCCATGTCTCCTGCTTCATGCTTATTTCTGCCCGAGATGTCCTCAGTGCTCTGTGTGCCATCTTCATGCTTATTTCTGCTCTAGGTGTCTACAGTGCTTTGTGTCTCCTCTTCATGCTTATTTCTGCATGAGGTTTCCTCTGTGCTCTGTGTGCCATCTTCATGCTTATTTCTGCCTGAGGTGTCCTCGGTGCTCTGTGCTCCATCTTCATGCTGGTCACCCTTGCCTCTTCTCCCAGAAACCATGCCTTCCATCTCTGTGCTTGTCAAGCCACTGTGGTATTGACTATGGCCTGTGTATTTAAGTTTCCAAGACGTGTTACAGTTTATGAATCAATCGTCTTTGATGTTAAGATCTTTATTGCTACATATTTTCATGGACCAATCAGCACTGGAGGGGGGTGTGGTCAATGTCATCTTTACTTCTCAAGACATTTCCTCGTACCCATTTGAGGCTGGGTGACCTAGCAGCCCAGGTAAGATTTTATAAACCCACTTTGATGCACATTCAAACCCATAGGAGTCCCTGTCCATGTCCAAGCTTTACCATCCTCGGCTGGTCAACTGAAAGGTCAAAGTTGGATGGCCTTTTAGCAGGCAAGCTTGTTAGTCACTGTACTACCAGTGTTCCCAAACTCTTTGTAAACCTCTTCATAATTGGTTGGATTTTGCTGTGAAAGTTTTCTGTGAGATGAGGAAGCCAGTTTCATGCCAACCCTCCTTAATCGCCTCTTATGACATACATGGCGGATTACATTGTTACTGTTCTTTGTATCCTGTAATGAGCCCCAGTAGCACACAGGCAGTAATGTTATAATTGTTCTGTTTCCTGCTGTGTAGGTGTTTGTTAATTTAACATATAATGTTATCTTCAAAAGCCATGTAAATTACTGCTTTAAAATGAATATTATAAAGCTATATAAATATCCTTGCAGGTGAAATGCTGTGTAATGGTGTTTTAAATTACATGTAATGTAATCTTCGATTGCTATGTAAATTACTACTTTTTGTTTTTAATTTTGCATATCCCTTACAGGATGTTGCAGTCAACACCAGCATTTTTCAGTTGCTGTTGATGTACAAGCCAAGTTTTACATTCAGTAGTTTGCCATTGCTTTCTCAATGACCAGCTCACATACCCCCAAAGTTACCAGCGTGCATAAAGCCATATAAATATCCTGACAGGTGAAATGCTGTGTAAGGGTTTGTTAATTTAACATATAATGTAATCTTCAAATGCCATGTAAATTACTACTTTGAAAATGAATATTATAAAGCTATATAATTATTCTAACAGGTGAAGCATATGAAAATGGTACAGCATTTTGTGCCGCCCAGAATTTTCACGTTACGGAGAATGCAGACTGCTTCAAATTTAACCCTACAGTATTCGACCATTCTTACAGAGCTGGTCCATGGACCCTACCACTGCTGGTGGTTTTTGTGTTTGCCTGTCTTAAGCTGCATCCAGCATCTTGGTCATCTCACATGTGATATTTTATTATCTGATAATGGAAAAGGTAGTAAATGATGATGACAGCGAATAGGAATACTCAGAAACAGAGGAATCATGAGCTACTGAAAGGACACAAACTGAGAAACGTCCGCGAAAAACACAACAAAAACACACACACAAATGGAAATCAGAAATAATGAGTCCAAATGACATTTAAGACCTGAAGACAGGCAGAGATGATATCGCCAGTTATCCTGACAATTTAAAACAAAAAGAAATCAAGGCTATGAAGAGTTCACCAAGGGAATATTTCTTTACACAGAAACTAGGAAACAGCTAGTGACAAACAACAAAATATACAAATGTATTGTACTGGCATCTGACCGTTTTGACAGATGATAGATATTGTGCTTTAAAAAAAAACCGGCATAATAACCTCTCCAAAGCACAAAGTCTATGTGCCTAGTTTACTCCAGAGGAAAGGTAACACCAATACATCTGGACTAAGTCAAACTGCAGAAGTTGCCAAATCAGCAAAGTAATATGTATCAATTATGCAAATATAACCAGAAGAAATCAAGCCAATGAAGAGGTAAAGTGACATAGAGGTATGGCATCAGTATCTAACTGGAGAGGTCCTAGCATGATTCACTATGTGGGTGGCATGGATTTGTATAAAAAAGCATGGTACGCTTTCCCTGATCCCGGTGTAGTATATAGGACATTTAGCCTTATTGAATAGGAGCAAAATATTAGGGGGACCTGATTTTTAGCCCTGTGATCCTGAGATAGTGTAGAGGACTTTTAGCCTTATTGACTAGGGGCAAAAAACTAGGAGGACCTGATCTTGAACCCTGAGATATTATTTGGAGCAGATATGTCTCTGCACACTGTAAGCTCACTTTTACAAGTTAAGAAGACTGCTTCTTATGCTAGTGATTGAGGGCTTAAAATAACAATTAGTCATAGTTTTGTATTTATAGGAGTGGGACCACTAAAGAAGATAATCAAGACTCTTAGAGTACCTACAAGCGTCCAGCATGAGCCTTGTGGTTTAATGGTTACACACCTATCTCACATGCCAGTGATCCGGAGTTCGATCCCGGGCCCAGTCAGGGATATGCACTACTGACGAGCTCAAACGAGAGCGAAACTCGAGTCTAGTGCTTCCAATCTGACGTGGACAAGGCCCAAGGTTCGTGCCGGAATGTGATCAGAATAGCCAGTAGTGGGTTGTGCTCAGTCTTCAAATAGAAAATACAAAATAGAAGCTTTGGTAGAATAGCTTCTGTGACATTGTCATCATGCATTTATGAACTCTTCTTCTCACCGTTCTTCCTCCCACTACACTGAGATATAGTTGTGCTTTTTAAATCGTATAATTGCACATGTACTGTTATTTTGACATGTCAAGACATTGTGTGTCTGTTTACATATCAGATGTACAGGACCGCCAAGTCTTACTTTCTTCTACACCCTAAGATGCAGGAAAACACATGAAATAACATTTGTACATACCATCATCCAGTACCATGTTTGCATTGGTGTTCAGCTGAACATAAACATATCATTAATTTACTTTGTTACTGCCCATAAAGTATTCTTGGGAAATTATTGTGATGGTTTCCCTTGATCTTCCTCATCCACATAAGAGATTGAAATGCTAATAATATTATTTTGTTGTCCGTGTGTTACCAGGGTCCATAAGGGAAGCAACGATTAGTAACACTGTAAACTATCATGCATGTCATAAGAGGCCATTAATGAGGTTTGGTGTGAGACTGGCTGCCTTAACATTAGACAATTTTAGCGGCAAATTTGAACCAATCATGAACCGGTCTACAAAGCGCTTGGTGTGGGTTGGTCGATGGCCTAGGCTGCATTGGGAGATGAAAGGTAGCAGCAGCGGAAGAAAAATAAACTTGCTTTGTGAGTAGTTTTTTTCCAAATTTTGGAAACTTGCCACAACGGTGACAGCTACAGCCTACCTGTTACAATTTCCAACTATTGAGATAACATTACCCCACAGGACCACATATTGTTTTATATCCTTTTGAAAAGACTGGACATGGGATACACTAGTTTGAGATCAAGGGAGAGTATCAATCATCAAGTATCTTATTTGGAAGGGAAAGGGTTTTTCATTTGGAATGGAAGAGGGTTCCTGAGATAGATTAAAAAGTTACAAAATCAAAAGAAGTCAACATCTTTCAGTTGTTTTATTACTTTCCTTTTAGACTGCAGCTACAAAAATGTGAAAGGATAAATAGGAAGATTAGAGTGAAACAGAATGAAGCAAAGAATGAAAGCTTGCTTGCTTGCATTCGCTGGTTGTGAACTCCAGCGCAAAGTCCTGTATGTCGGATGAAGACATCTTGTCCAACATCAGTGTGATGTCATATAGGACCTGAGGTTTGCGTGAGTATCCGTTGTCCCTTGTCTGGCTTATTGCTGTGCAGACTGATGGATCCTCGCCGTGCAGACAGATACTCTCCGACTTCGGAAGAATCAGCGATCCTACTATGTTAGCCAGGACCCCGAAGGGACCTGTTGTCCAGGACACATGACTAGGACGTGTTAGTAGGTCTTGGCCAGTATAAAACCTGGTCCTGGTGACTTGGAAACACTTCCGCGTCCCAAATGAGAGACTAGAATGATATAATCATTGGGATAGTATTTGTGTAGCAATATTCCCTGAGATTTGAAGAACTGAATATAGAAAATCTGGAGAAATATAGGGGATATAAAGAAGTTGTTTTGCTGAATTATGATGCTGGAAAAGGGGAAGAGAAAGGAGGAGAAGAATAAACCTATTCTTTGTAATAGGGAGTCTGTGTGGTGAAGTGGTCAAGCCCTCTGCCTCGTGCTCTGAAGGTTGTAGGTTTGATTCCAGGCCGTGTGTTTCGGTTCACAAGTGCATTTTTCTCGGAGACTTCTGGGTATCGTTGCTGGATCTGTGGAGTTCTGATTTGTGTGACGCTATTGGCAGACCACCCTTGTGGAAAGAGACCGAGCCGTATGGGTAAAACCCCGGTGCAATGAAGTAGATCCTCTCAACTTGTGAGACTTTTATTTTATTCTTGGTAATAATAACATAATTATGCCATGTGCAAGTAGACTGCCTTGTGTTGATTTTGATGGTTTGGGCGTCGGTTGATCAGAGAGCCATGGCAAACTACTGAACGTAAAAATTTCCTGGTAAATCACAAACAACCTGGCCGAATGGATAAGAGAGCTTGTTCTTACACATCCAGTGTGCTGATGCTGAGGTAGCGGGTTCAACCTCTACACCGGTCAGTTGCACCAAGATGTTCACTTCTCATCCTTGACTTGGGGACTTAACTTACAAGTACCTCAAAGTCAGAGTGGGTTTGCCTGATGGCAAGGGGCACTGGTTTAGGGAAAGCTAATCCACACGCAAAATATCAATCCAGTGCACTAGTACAAGTAACATGTGTATGGACTACGCTTGAGTTCAAAGCCAGCAAACACAAATCAACATACAACAAAAACAACAACAAACAGCCAAACACTGCTGAAGTTGATTGCAATGTCCTGTAAAGGACATGCAACTAACTTGTATGCATTGTGCACTCAGCAACATGCCTCATTTGTAATAACAATATTATGTTGATAGCACAAGTGAATCGGTACAATTATCTCGGAACAGGCATAACATCTGATGGGAGATGCCTTGAAGAGATCAGAACAAGAATCGCCATGGCAAAGGTAGCCTTTTGCAAGATTGAAAACATACTGACCAATAAAAAGGTGTCATTTGCAACGAGAAAAATAGTGTTGAGGTTCTCCATGGAACCTGTGCTTTTGTATGGATGTGAAGCTCGGACATTGAGCAGTCAAGCTGAAAAGCATCTGATGGATGTAGAAATGTGGTTTCTGAGGAGAATACAAAGAATATCACGGACAGACAGAAAAACCAATGACCAAGTCCTACAAGAAACAAATAAAGATCAAAAACTAATTTGAGAAATTAGACAGAGACAGTCACAGTGTTTTAGTCACGTTATGAGAAGAAATAAATTGGAGAACTTGGTGACAACTGGCAAGATTGAGGGTAAGAGAACATGGGGAAGGCAGAGAAGTAAATACCTGGATGGCTTGGCCACATTGTATGGTTGAGACAAGAAGACTGAGCTGATCCACGATTCTGGTGATCGAGCGAGATGGCAAAACATGACCGCCCATGCTTATCGGCATGGCACATGATGATGATGATGAGAGCACATGAGGTGCTGATGGTATGATTTAGCTGATATGGTTATATTCATGATATTCTATATTATGTTGATATTCTATATTATGTTGACAGCACATAAGACATCGAAAAGTTGAACCTATTCTTGGTTATAGTAACAAAATTATGCCACATGCCCTCAGCAACAATCCTCATTTGTAATAACATTATTATATTGACAGCACAGAAGACATTGAAAATATATCTCGGCTGGTATGGTCATATCCATGATATTAGGACTTCCGGTCCAATATGGCGGATAGGCTGTTGAGATGTTAAGGCCTCTGGAGTGTTTTTGCTTCTGGCTATGGTTTGCTTAAGCATTTTTTAAGCATGCTGGGCTTATAATACATGGTTCTGTCAGCTGGCTACTGTATTAAGCGCATGGAGCTGTGGAGTTCACGTGAAATGCATTTTACATCTGTCCACAGTTGTTTGTATTGTGAACAGCATGTTCAGAAAAATGGTGGACGGCCAGTTGCTGAACTAGATGGTTTTACCTTACGCAGTAATGTGTGTGCAACTGCTGGTTTTCTAGTTACTGCTGCTTCCATCAATAATGAACTGTAATTTAGTGGTGGACTGTTGCATTGGCATTCTGGCAGCAGCCTTATGCATGTTTTCCTGAGTATGCTGTTGGTTTGACAGGACTGCTGTCTGTTCCACTTTTCGCATGGGGCAGTGAGGAGCATTTTGTGTGATATTCACTGGCACAGGAATGGAGCATTATGGGGTTACCCTTTGCCATGAAGTTCGAACTTCGACTAATGACTAATCTATGACTAATTAATGATAAAGTGGGGCCATGCCATGTTATGTCTTCAGTCTAAGGACCAGTATGAAGATTATGAACATATCACTCATTCAGCCCTGATTTTTGACATGCTAACAACGTATTCTTTGAAAAGTAATGTGATGGGTTCCCCATGACTTCCACAGCCTCATGGGTAGTTTTTACCACTACATTTAATATCAATTTCCAGCTACCAACACAAGTGAGCACCCTGCTCTGTTCTTGTTCATGTTTGCCTACTTATATGTGAACCCATATCTTGGTTATAACAAACTGATGTCATGTTAATTGCACTTGATTAACTGATTAATTGCCATGGGATGATGAATTGTCTTAAGCGACTTTCTGTATCAGCCTGTGGCTTATATACAGTAGTTTTCCTTATGTAATCCCCTTTTAATTTGATATATAATACTCTATTAACAACTTTTAAATCATAACTGTGACAAACGCCCACTTTCCATTTCCCGCCATTCATTTTTGTTTGGCCCAAACCTAGTTTTTGCTTGGCACTGAATCTGTTGAAAATATCTCTTTGTTGTAATAATATTTTTTTTATTTCTGAAGATTTGTTAATGATTGGTTGGATCTTTGCCGCTAAACTTTGTGACAGGATGAGGTAGCCAGCACTACACCAACCCTCCTTATTTGACGTATACCTCATGCTCCATAGGTTATGGTGTTTGTGTTCTTTGCTTCTTTAAAAGACCTTGGTAACTCATGGCTGAAACTTGTATACATGGTTTTAAAAATTGTTTTTACCTTATGAATTCCTTTGTGATCTTCCTGTCCATGATGAAAAGTCAACTTGTTGTGACTGATTTTAACGATTCACTGATATCCATTCACTGAACATTGAAATTGTGGAAGATACGACAAAACAAGACAAATAACAATTAACATAATAACCCTAGTATGGCGATATACCGTCCTTCTGTTCAAATAGGAGGTCATATTTAGCGATATATTATCCTTCTGCACTTAATCAGTTAATGAGTACCCATTATTTCCACGATAATGTTGCTAGCTCCATCACCATGTTAAATATTGTTATTTCTTTTTTGATGCTGCACTTAAGCTGTAGAACTTATTGGTAGACAAGACTTCCCCATGGTCTAGTATATTTTAAATCAATGCGCACACACACACACACTATATTGATGTGACTGTACCATGCATGGACACCCCTGTCATCCAAATATGTTTAAATTTACAATACCTTGGTATTATAAATTTAAACATACAATATCATACTTATAATCACAATCACTAGGATTTTTTTGCCTGTTTACTAACAGTCCAGGATTCGCAGCCATATGTTAAAATTGGTTCTATGTTACATGCAAGAACTCTTTTTGTAACGTTCAATGACAAGAACTTATTGCACAAAATGTTCATCATGTGATAGAATGCAGTTTTTACTTGTCCTATTCTGTTCTTTATCTGTCATCACAGCCAGCCAAAAAGCTTCTCAGTCCTTTACCAGTTCTCCGGCTGCATGTATTTTTATGCCCACGATGTCTTCAATGTCCTGTGGTCCATCTTCATGTTGGTCAGCCTCTGTCTCATTTTTCAGAAACCATGCCTTCCATCACAAACCAAATCAGACTGCTACTGGTAACATCAGTATTGGGAATCTTTCCTGGCTGTTGAAGATGAGGATGGAACATGTATGGGAATGTCCCGAGTGCAGTAATGTCAGTTCTTGACTCAATCCAACTCTTTAAATCATTGTCACCTTTAATATGGACAAAGTATTTTAGTTTCCGAGACGTTGATCTTTATGAGCCAGTTTTCTTTGGTGTTCAGATCTTATAGAATGGCAAAGCAAGATGAAACAAAATGTATCTAAACTATAACAACAAAATGATATCATATACAGTATCTGTATTTTGTCTACACAGGCTCGGTGACTGTTCTCTTATTTGTGAATAGGATCACTCTACCGAATCTCCGTGAAAGTTTTTTATGTTAGCTACATTTTGCCGGCTCTGTGACGAAGAGATTACGAATGCAATTCATAATCCCGCATACCACGTTCAAAACTCAGCTGCAGGCGATTTGGAAGCAATGGCAAACTACTGAACACAAACTTGCTCAGGAATCACAAACAGCTAAAAATGCTGGAGTTGACTGCCATGTCCTGTAAAGGATATGCAACTAACTAACTAACTTAGCTACATTTCAGGGAAATTTATGACCGAATAAGCCAGAATTCCCACATTCACATATATATTGACCGCATATAATAAGATGAAACCATTTCAGATGTAATAACACAATTATTGATCTCAGTGTTACATTTCAAATCCGAATGGACACAAAATATCATTGGGAAGCTCAACCAAAGGAAAAACACAAATACTAGTAAAAACTTAGAATGGCTTCCCCCTTCTCCTAGCCATTTGCCTCCCCCTCCCACCACCAACCAGGGTAACATCAAACCATGTAATAGGTAGTGCATCAAGCATGAGAGCAGCCAGTAAATAGTTGTTGGTTATGGTCTCAAGTGTGTGACAGTAGGCAGGGGTTCTATTTATAGGGGAAACGACTACCATCACCAACCAGTATAGTCACAGCCAGAGAGTAATGCAATAACAGACCAACTTTCTTTACTGATATGAGGATTCAATAATTCACAACACAGACCTGATCCAAGACACTGATGATCGTGTGAGATGGCAAACCATGACTGCCCACTTCTTATGGCATGGCACATGATGATGATCTGTTCATCCACCCATCCATCATGTGCCATGCCGATAAGCGTGGGTGGTCATGTTCTGCCATCTCACTCGATCACCAGAGTCGTGAATCAGTTCCGTGTTCCTATCTCAGCCATGTCACATGGCCAAGGCATCCAGGTATTTACCTCTCGGTCTTCCCTTGGTCTCTTCCCTTCGATCTTGCCAGTTGTCATCAAGTTCTCTAAGTCATTTCTTCTCATAACATGCCCAAAAATTGTGACTATCTACGTCTAATGTCTCTAATCAGTTTACGATCTTCATTTGTTTCTTGAAGCACTTGTTCATTGGTTTTTCTGGCTGTCCGTGGTATTCTTTGCATTTTCCTCAGAAACCACATTTCCACAGCCATCAGATGGTTTTTAGTTTGTCTGCTCATTGTCCACGCTTCACATCCATACAAAAGTACAGGTTCTATGTAGCACTTCAACACCCTTTTTCTCGTTTCAATTGATATCTTTTTATTGGTCAGTATGTTTTTCATCTTGCAAAAGGCTACCTTCGCAAAGGCAATTCTTGTTATAATCTCTTCAAGGCATCTCCCATCAGATGTTATAACTGTTCTGAGATAACTGTACCGATTCACTTGTTTAAGAATATGCCCATTTACTCGTATATCACATTGTGGTATTTCCTTCTTCCCAGTGACGACCATAATCTGTGTCTTCTTACTATTCATTTCTAACCCTAGTTGTTCACTGTGTGCAAAACAGCATCTACTAAATGTTGCAGGTACCCCATAAATTGTATTTGTCCTTTCCATATGGTTTTTATGAGTGATCTCGTAACATCTGAAGCTGTTAGTATCTTGACATTTGTTTTCTTTTCTGCGACTGATATTTTGATCATTTCCCTCAAAATTCCCTCTCCACCGTGTGCAGGTTCTTCACTAATGAATTACTCTTTGTCCAACATTCATGACCATGCAGAAGAAATAGACTGCACATATCCTTTCGGCAAGCAAACTTTGTGTGCTTGTGATGATGTGCTGTAACTTTACAATCATATAATAAATCATTTATACACTGAAATACAGTGTTGACAGAATTAACATGGTTAAACATGGTTTGTGAGGATGTGATGTAACTTTACATCCATATTCTAACTCATTCATCCACTGAGGTACAGTGTTGACAAAATTAACATGGTTAAAACTGTGTTGTGCTAGTGATCATGTGATGTAACTTTACAATCATATAATAATTCATTCATGCTCTCAGGTACAGCATTGACAAAATTAACAAGGTTAAACATGATTTGTGAAGATGTGATGTAACTTTACAATCATATAATAAAAAGTCTTAAAAGTCGAGAGGATCGACTTCATTGCACCAGGTTTTATCCTATATGACTCTGTCTCTTTCCGCAGGGTGGCCTGCCAAAAGCAACGCACAAAGCACAAACTCCGTAGCTCCAGTGATGACCCGCAGGAGTCTCTGAGAAAAATACACTCGTGAACCCAAAGACGTAGCACGGAATCGAACCCACAACCTTCGGACCGCGAGGCAGACGGCTTGAGCACTTTGCCATGGAGACTTCCAAAGAGTGGGCGCTTATCAAGACCTTTGTCGATTCATCATACAAAAATTGCTCCTTCTCTCCTTCTCCCACTCAAACTGTGACTTTGGCTTCACTCTGTGGTCACATTCTCGAAACGCCTGCCTCGCTAACTTGCGTCGGCTGGGAAGTTCCCTATTGGTTGCACCTCACACAGCCATCTGAGACAACAAACGCTAGATACGGGACTGATGTTGCGAACCAGACCCGCCCCCCCCCCCCCCCCCACAATATATCATATAATAACTCATTCATCCACTGAGGTACAGTGTTGACAAAATTAATATGGTTACACAGTGTGTTGTGCTTGTGATGATGTGCTGTAGCTTTACAATCATACAGTAATTCATTCATGTTCTCAGGTACAGTGTTGACAAAATTAACATGGTTAAATATGGTTTGTGAGGATGTGATGTAACTTTACAATCATATAATAACTGATTCATGCACTGAGGTACAATGTTGACAAAATTAACATGACTAAACATGGTTTGTGTGGATGTGCTGTAAATTTACAATCATATAATAACTAATTCATGCACTGGGGTACAATATTGACACAATTAACATGGTTTATGTGCTTGTTATGATGTGCTGTAACTTTACAATCATATAATAACTCATTCATTCACTGAGGTACAATGTTGACACAATTAACATGGTTTGTGTGCTTGTGATGATGTGCTGTAGCTTTACAATCATATAATAACTCATTCATCCACTGAGGTACAAGGTTGACACAATTAACATGGTTTACAATCATGTAATAAAGCATTCATGCACTCAAATACAGTGTTGACAAATTAACATTGTTATCATGTTGCTATCATAGCTGGTGTTGTTACTATACATGTTTTAAATACTCCTTTCATATCAAAATGTTAATGTGTGCAATAACAGTTAATATGGCTGTTAACTTATATTAATTTTACAAACTAACCTATTGATATTTTGAATGTTATTTTTGTTCCACTTTTTATTTGACATTTTATCACATTTGTTTCAATTAAAATAGTCATTCCAATTACATTTGTGATTTCTTTTATTTCTTGATGTCTATGTAATTGATATTGTATAATTAATTTAACTCTTTCTATCCCAGATCAGCAGTAACTTTGAACTAACTACTGTTTAATATGAGGAATTCTTCTTTTTGCCTTTTGTCCTCCAAAGAAGCATAGACCCTCAGTTGCTTCAGTGTCGAAGTATAATATATCACCAAATTTGAACTCCCATTTGGACAGAAGGATGATAAATCATCATACTACAGTAATGATGTTATTTTTTTTTATTTGATGGTATCTTTCAGTTTCAATGTTCAGAGAATGGAAATTTACATTATAATACTTGTTCATTAGATTGTGTTCCGTGTTTGGTCTAAACTACTTTTTGTTGGTGCTGAATCAGTTACCCAACTCATGCCAAACTGACCAGTCTTTTGCCATCTCCTACAGCTCCCTTTGTGTCCTACCAATGTTATTTATTTATGACTCTAATTCTCTTCTCCATATGGGTTTAGTTCTTTCTCTATTTTGTTTTTGTCCTGTAGAATCCAGAAAAGGGACTTTCTAGTTATACTAGTAACAGATTTTCTCAATGTGTGTCCTATCCAGTGCCAGTTTCTTTTCCTCACTATTCAGTTCTCACTATACGCTCCACATGAGTGAATCTGTCAACAGTTTCAGTCTTTCTCTTCTGTGCAAGCCCCAGTTAATGAATGCCTGTAGTTTGTTTGTAATTCTTTTAGTTATTCTACATATTTGAATATTTCTGATCCAGACAGCAGTGTTGATTTGACGCTAGCGTTAAATATTCTACATTTTGGTATTAGATTTAGTGTGCTCTGTTAAACACGTTTTTATTACACATGTATCTGTTAGTTTTCCCTCAGGAATAATTCTGCATTCCATGTCTCTGTATACCGCCTTTATGAGGTTAATAATCTTATGTAAAGTAAAGGTCACTCTTATACGCTTTAAGGCGCACTGGGCATATGTTGCTAGACACATATTTTTATGGACTAATTCAGTAATTGGCTGTCTTGAGTGATGTCATCAGTGTCGCACCAGATAATCTATTGCCGGACCCCATAATGCCTCATCACTTTCCAAAAAGATTACCTATGAACACTGTCAGTGGCCTTTTCACAGTCAATAAATCCAATAAAAAGTGACAAATGCATGTCACTGCTTTACTCTATTATCGTGTGTAATGTGGCTTTCTGGTCCATGCAAGATCTGTTTGGTCAGAAGCCTGCTTGTTTTTCCCATAGTTTTATTTTGACAATGGAATCTCGTAATCACTCCAGAATGATTCTGCTTAACATTTGCCCAGGAAATGAAATAGCATTCTTTCTGTATAATTTGCAAAACCTGTCTCCATGGCGATGGTGTTGTGAACACATTTCGTAATGCTGCTTACTCACGTTCAAAACACCGCAGCGGCCGATTTGACAGCAGACCATGTCGCGCTGGTTTTAACGTGCTGGTATGGGAGCCGGTCGTTCAGAAAGCAATGGCAAACTACTGAACGTAAAAATTTGCCAAGACATCAACAACAGCAGTAAAATGCTGGCATTGACTGCAACGTCCTGTAAGGGATATGCAACTTTAAACAAAACCAAAAAAATTCAGTTGAGGTGTTTTATTGACTTTAATAGCATCTTCTGGGATACCATCTGGACCAGCAGCTTTTCTAATCTTCAGGAGTTCAATATCTTTTCTGTCTTTCTTCTTTAAATAATTACAGTTGATATCCAGCTCTATTTCTGCTGGCCGGATATCTGGGGGTCATTTAGAACTGTCTATTAAAATGAAAACCTTAAATGTTGTTTGTTGTTGTGAATATACTCTGAAAAAGTAATGAATAAAGATATCATTTTTCGATGTAGTCACCACTGCGTTAAATGCATGTCCTCCAGTGCCGATAAAGTGTTTGAATTCCTGTAGAAAAAAATTCTCTTGGTCCCTTGTGTAACCACTCATGCACTCCTTGCTCTAACTCTTCATCGAACCAAAAAATTATTTCCTCCTAATGACTCTTTGAGTTGTCCAAACAGGTGGAAATTACATGCAATTACTAGGTCTGACGAGTACAGGGAAATGCTGTGCACACTGAAAGCTGAGGTCACTGATCAAAAGACAGATAACGCTGCTCCTCTTTGGTGCATAGGTAGTCTCTGTGGCGAAGTGCTCCGAAGGTTGTGGGTTCGATTCCGGGCCGCACCCTTCGGTTTACGAGTTAAATGTTTCGGAGACTCCTGTGGGTCGTCGCTAAAAGCTACGGAGTTCGTGCTTTGTGCGACGCTTTCCGCGCTGCGGAAAGAGACCGAGCCATATGGGATAAACAAGTCGACCCTGTCGACTTTTAAGCGACTTTTGTGGTGCATATCAAAAGTGGGGTGGCCATCTTTAAACTGTACTTATGACGTCACCATGTTCTTCTGCACTGTGATGTCGCATGCTTAAAACTCTTGACATCTTTAACAACAATATTGACAGGTTACAAGACCATGGCATAGTTACTGTATTTGAATCACTAAGACACAAACAATTGATTGCGCGATTTATTGCTGGAATATTTTGCTGCATCTCGTCAGGTACAATCTGCAGAAATCACACAACATAAAGTAATTAGATAAATCCTTCTAGCTGAAATATACAGCATGCATATTCGCACAGTAATTCCAATTGCTTACCACGGTAATTTTAGACTGACTATCATGTCTTTAAACTCTAAAGAATATCTTACACCTGAATTGGTACTCCACTGGATTTATAAAGCGCCACTACCAACAGCCGAAACCAAAACCCGACGAAACATCAGTCCCTAAACTCAAGATACGAGGGTAAGTTAATAAGTAAGTCACAAATGGTTGTAGAAAAATAACTAAATATGATAACAACTTGAAACCAGTTTATTTGTGTACATACTTTGTCTCTTTATTTCTCAACATAATTTCCACCAACATTGATGCACGTATCCCATAGTTTTATCAGTTCTCCCACACCGGTTGCCTAGAACTGCGTGCTCTGTTTTCTAAACCACATTTTCACTTCACATTCAACTTTGGCGTCATTCGCGAAATGTCTCCCGCCACGGTGGGTTTTCAGTGGACTTAGCCCCTAGCGATTTCCAGTAAAGCGGTGCATAATTGGGTAGAAAACGTTACGAGGGCGAGTCAATAAGTAAGCCACACAGTTCTGTAGGGTGGCCGGTAAATGAAAACAGGGCATGCAGATCTATGCAGTCGGTTTGGGAGGACTTATAAAATAATAAGATAAGTGCACCAATGTTGGTGGAAATTATATTGAGAAATTAAGAGACAATGTATGTACTACAAATAAACTGGTTTCAAGTTGTTACCATATTTAGATATTTTTCTACAACCATTGGTGACTTACTTATTAACTTACCCCCATATTTATCCAGCTAAAGTTTCGATGGGATGACATAATGCACATTACAGCAGTCTGCCGAATATTCTGTGCTGCAGTCCAGTTATGAGATACAGAGCCACATGTATTCCCACCCCAGCAGTAAAAGAACATATCCCGCTGTACGCCAAATCCAATTGTATAAGGGTCGTTCATTTGAAACCTGTTCCAATGGCTTTATTACAAAAGCATGAAAGAAACATTAACAGGTGTGGTAGAATTAAACAAAGCATTCATTTTGAATTAACTATGCACCATGGGTTGGTCAGAAGAAGTCGCCGTAGGCATTCAGGCAAGCATCCCATTGCTTAGGTAGGCGGCAAATGCCGTCCACAAAAAAGGATTGGGGTTGCTCACTGAACCAAGTGTTTGTATCTGTCTGCATCTGTGTGAAATCGTTGCCCCTTGAGAGCTTTTTTAGAGGTCCGAACAAATTAAAATCACATGGTGACAAATCAGGACTATAGACTGGATGTTGCAGAATTTCCCACTTCTTCCTTGCTAATGCTTCCTGCACAATCTTTGCAACAAGCGGACGAGCATTATCGTGCAACAAAATCACACCGCGAGAAAGCATGCCGGGACGTTTATTCTAGATGGCTTTTTGCAGCTTGTCTAGTGTTTGCAAGTAGTGGGTAGAGTTGATGTTGACACCAGGTTTTTTAAAGTCGGCCAAAAATAGCCCTTCATGATCAAAACATGCGCTCAGCATAACCTTACCAGCGGAAACCTGTAACTTGAATTTTTGGCTTTTGGTGATCCAGCATGTTTCCATTGCATGCTCTCTCTTTTGCTGCTTGGCTCAAAGTGGTGATACCATGATTCATCGCCTGCCACTATGCGGAAGAGAAATGCATCATCCTCCACTCTGTAACACAGCAAGTGGTTCAAACACCATCCCATGCGTTCCTCTTTTTGGTGGTTGGTCAACATCCGTGGTACCCACTGTGAACACACCTTCTGATATTGCAGTTTCTTACGAACAACCTTTTGAATTGTCCCAATTGACACATCAAATTCTTTCGCTAGCGAACGTATGCTTCGACAACGATTCATCTGTACTGCTGCATCAATTTTGGCGATGGTTTTTTCTGCTGCAATAATATGCGCTTGACCCGGCCATCAAAGATCTGTCGCGAACTGACGTCCTTTCCTAAACATTTGTGCCCAGTCTGTCACTGTTGTCTTTGACACACATTTTTTACTGTACACTGCCTGCATTCTTTGATGAATGTCTACTGGTTGACATCCTTCAAATGAAAGAAACTGAATCACCACTCTTTGAGCTTCTTTGGGCGGATTTTGGATCAACCCGGCCATTTTCTCATCGGTCAGAAACAGAACCTATGCATCATGGGACGATAAGCACGTGCTTTTTTATTCATTGGTCAGTACTTATCACATGACTATGACATGATCATGTTCAACGTAGGCAATTACGCACGGTGCGGCACGAACGGATTTCAAATGAACGCTCCTAATATTTATCAATTTACATGCAGGCACCAGTCTACCGACATCGGCAGAACATAGAGGCAGTTAAACAGCGAGGTGGTAGAACACTTACCCAATTGGATTGACAGAATAATACTAAATACACAAAGACAATGGGAACCTGATGAAGTCGACACACCACAAACCTCCCACGTCATCGACAGAACGGCACATTTTGGAAACCGGTCACGTGATTGATAGGGACGCATTTCATCTACAAAAAATGATCGCATTTTAAAGGTGGCAGAGACAATCGCCATTAATTTACAAAAGCCAGCGTTGTGCAAACAGAAAGACATGCCAGTCAGTGAATCTACATCTGCGCCTCTAAACACTTTTATGTTATGTAGAGATTATTGAAATTTCTTGTTACAATAGATATGCTTATTTTTATTTTCTGTATTGTGGTCTGGCGTTGTCCACATTGCTGTATGTATTATTTTGTGTAACAGCTGTGAGAGGCTGTCTAACCAGGCGTGGGTAGCCAATTTAGTGTCAAACCAAGCGGTGAAATAGGGTATGCCTGCCCAGCATGTGAAGACAGGATTCAGCAGACTGAGCGGATGAAATCACTGATGATTCAACAGGCAAGACGGCGTTTGCCGTTTACCTGCAAAGCGTTGTGGCACAGTAATGAGCATGGCAAGGCACGTAGAGCGCCCTGGTCATCCACTGCACCTGTATTCGTCTCCAGTCGTCTTGACTTGTCTTGCCACTGGACCCAGATGGACTCAGGCGAGAGAGTGAGGTCGACGAATTTCGCAACTCTTCCTCACTTTAATCCAATTCATCGCGCAAGTCATTCTTCATGCATCGACCTGGGAGACTGCTGCTAAAGACCGTAATTCGTGGCGTGCATCATTACATCACTGACATAAGGGTGCAGTCACTTGTGAAGCAACCAGGACCGCAAAAGCTGTGAAGAAAAAGCTGGACAGAAAACCCACTGCAGGAGATCCTCCTCCTGGAACGTCAAGCATTCTTTGCCCACATTGTCAATGAACATTTCGAGCCAAAATAGGCCGAACCAGCCATCTTAGAACTCACAGCAGCATCGTCGTGAGTATGGATTTTCCTTACATGTTTGCGGTAAAAGCTGCGCCGCGGTGTAGTGTTCTCTTTCTTAGCGTTATAAAATTGTGAGGTTGGGACTGTTAACTTGTTTTGAATTTTGTGTGGCCCTAGTAGGCCAGTAAAAAAATGTTTGTAAGCCATTATGGCAATTATGAGATCTCGTCCTAATTGAAACTACAAATGATACTATTTTAATAATAAGTGTAGAACTAACATTTTGATTACAAAATGTAATTATGGAAAGATTAAACAAATTTTTTTCTGTATGTAAATTAAAACTGTTGTATAAGCTTATAGTTTCTGACTTAACATTAACATTTTCTATATTTACATGAACAGTGGAAAATTTAATAAGTTAACTAATATATTATAGCTAGCTTATTATTTATTTGTTTATTATTCTAGTAATTTCCCTTGTAACAATTCATTGCATTGGCACCTTTCCTTCTTGACAGACGATAGTTTGGTACATTGTGCTTCAAAAAGGCTTAATAACTGTCATATGGCAATAACTACGATCCATGGTGGTGGCGAGTGTGGCTGGTAAGGCCAATTCTTGCTGCAAATGTTTGCCCACAGTAGGTGCATGTGAAAACATGGTCATTTCCACCATTTTGCACCATCTTACGTCTCTCACGCTCTGTGTGTGCTTTATCTGCAATCATTTTCTCCTTTGTCTTTATTCCATTTCTGATAGTTGCCCTCCATGCAACACGTTCAGCGGCGACGTGCTCCCATTGTGCATTATCAATGCCTGTATCAATCATGTCCCGCTTACACACATATTTGTATCGTAGTAGAGGCCGACCCTGAGATCTCCTACCCGTTTGTAATTCACCAAAAAAGATGTCCTTTGGTATTCTACCATCATCCATCCTCCTAAAGTGTCCTATCCATCCAAGTCTACGAAGACTGAGCATGGAATACACCGTCACACAAACTGATCTTTCCAATACTTCAGTATTTGTGATTTTGTCTTGCCACTTAATACCAAGTATTCTTCGCAGACACCGCATATGAAAGCTGTTTAAACGTTTCTCTTGGCGTGAGTAAGTTGTCCAGGTTTCACTGCCATAAAGAAGAGTACTAAGGACACAGGCTTGGTAGACGAGGACTTTTGTTTTGGCAGTAAGCTTCCTGTTCTCCCAGACTCTTTTTGCTAACATGTTCATTGTTGTTGCTGCCTTGCCAATCCTGATGTTGATTTCCTGATAGAGGAATAATTTGCTATTTACCTCTGATCCAAGATATATAAAATGGTCTACTATCTCCAGTTCGGCGTCGTCAATAAAGATTGATGGTACACCATGTGCACCTTGTGACATAATCTGTGTCTTCTTTTTGTTAATTGTTAAACCAAATTCAGAACAAGCATTGGAGAATGCAGATAGTAGATGTTGTAATTCTTCCTCAGAGTGGGTCGTAATCGCAGCATCATCCGCAAAAAGCAACTCTCTGATTAGTACCCTGCTAATTTTGGTCTTGGCCTTCAATCTCTGAGCATTATAGAGGCCACCATCTGAGCGTGAGTGAATGTATATACCGTCATCCTGATCACGAAAGGCATATTTCAGTAGAAGTGAAAAGTATATCCCAAAGAGGGTGGGGGCTAGTACACAACCTTGCTTAACTCCACTCTTGATTTCAAACTCTCCTGAAGTTGAGCCATCAAACTTGATTATACCCTTCATGCCTGTGTGGAACGATTCCACAATGGACAGAAGAGTTGGTGGACAGCCAATCTTCTTTAGTGCTTTGAACAGACCCTCACGACTGACCAAATCGAATGCCTTTGTGAGGTCGATGAAGGCAATAAACAGTGGCTGATTTTGTTCCCGGCATTTTTCTTGCATCTGTCGCAATGAGAATAACATATCAATGGTAGACCGGTTCTGACGGAAGCCGCACTGTGATTCGGGGTAGACTTGATCTCCCAGGACTTGAAGTCTGCGCAGGACAATTCTGGCAAATACTTTCCCAACAATACACAGAAGTGAGATACCCCTATAGTTGTTGCAGTCGCTCCGATCTCCCTTGTTCTTGTACAGCGTTATGATGTTTGAATCTTTGAAATCCTGTGGGACTTGTCCTTCTCGCCAGCATAGCTCTATTAGCTGGTGGATCTGTAGAGCGAGGGTGTCTTGCCCACTCCTGATCACCTCTATTGGAATCCCATCCTTACCTGGAGCCTTGCCAGATGCAAGCTCATTTATAGTACACTTAACTTCTGTTATAGTGGGAAGTGTGTCCAGGTGGTCAAGAGTTGGCAGGGCCTCTATAGCGTTGAGGGCATCATCCGCCAGCTTGGTCTCACTTGAGTAAAGATCTAAATAGTGCTCGACCCATCTATCCATCTGCTGTTTCTTATCAGTGATGATTTCTCCAGTCAAGGTTTTAAGCGGTGCACTTCTTTTGATCATTGGACCACAGGCTTTCTTTATCCCTTCATACATGCTTCTGATGTTTCCCTTATCACTTGCGATTTGAATGGACTCACATAACTTGATCCAATAGTCATTCGCACACTGCCTGTCAGCCTTTTGTACATCCTTCCTCGCTTGCTTCAGCTCACTCAGAGTGTTACGCGTTGGTCTTTCCTTGTAACAATTATTAGATGTTTATGTCCCTTACTCATTGCATATCTAATCCGGGAACGTCAAGCATTCTTTGCCCACATTGTCAAAGAACATTTCGAGCCAAAATAGGCCATATTAGTCTTCTTAGAACTCACGGCTCCATACTTTCAACCCCACTGGATGAAATGGATAGTCATCATCATTCTAGATCAGTGGTTCTCAACATTTTTTGGCCCATTCCCCCCTTCACCATATTTTCAGAACGCCATTCCCCCTTCCCATCAAAAATTTTGGCCCGTTCCCCCCTTCACCGTATTTTCAGAACGTCATTTCCCCCCCCCCCCCCCTTTCATATTTCCTATCTAAAAATCCCCTCACCCCTACACAGTATACGTAAAAGTGGAAGGCAAATGTAATAGCATATACTAAAACAAGTCTAGACATCCACATAAAACATGATTTGTGGGTCTACTTACTTTATAAAATGAATTTTAGAAGGACAAGACATACATAACTGTAAAGTATGAAGGGAAAAACTATGTCAAGTAATCGGTTCTTGTATTAACACGATCTTGAAATGGTCTTCATTCCCCCCCCCCCCCCTGGAAACCCTGAAATTCCCCCCTGGGGGGGGGGGGATTCCCCACCGGTTGAGAACCACTGTTCTAGATGGACAAACAACATTATTTTGTGTTGAAAGACATTTCCTCATAAGACTTACTGATTCACTGCGCAAATATTTTTAATTGTCCACTTTCGTTCATTACCCCAAGTCCATGTTTTCCATGATCTCTTTATAAACCTTGTTGTCCGACCTTATCTTGACATTTAGGTCACCCATCAGCATTTCTAGGGGCACTTATAACATCACATGAAAGATGTACAACAGAGATTAAGAGCAGAATATGGCAGGCAAAAGCCGCATTTCAGAAAACGAAGAGTATCTTATGCAATAAGTCGCTGTTTGATAGTCAGTCCAACAAGAGAAGAGCCCACTGGGTCCGACGGCATGGCAAAATTGTAGCATCCTCAACATTGAAAGTGAGAGAACAACATTCATCGTGGGAGAAGAAATAAACTACATGAACATGCTATACGCCGCATTTTCGAGGCTTGGATTCTGAACTCTTGTGTTGGAAGCCGTCCTGTTCGGATGATGAATTTCAGGTAGTGGTCCTACTCATGTAGATCCAGAACTGACCTGGTGAAGATTGAATGCAGCACTTGTTGAGTGAGCACATTGTTAAGTGATGCCCTTGATAGAGTAGTGCAGAAACTTATCCACCTGCAAAAAGGCCCATTTGTCTCATAGGAGAGGTAATCTTTATTTAAACATTTCTTCTTCTTCTTCTTCTTCTTCTTCTTCTTCTTCTTCTTCTTCTTCTTCTTCTTCTTCTTCTTCTTCTTCTTCTTCTTCTTCTTCTCCTTCTTCTTCTTCTTCTTCTTCTTCTTCTTCTTCTTCTTCTTCTTCTTCTTCTTCTTCTTCTTCTTCTTCTTCTTCTTCAGCGTTCCGAGTCATTGAGGTTCTTTGCTGCAGATACAAGCCGTCTCCATTGGTCTCTCTGGTGGACCTTCTCTTGCCAGTCGCTGATTCCAAGTGCTTGTAGGTCTGTATATATATATATATATATATTATCTCTCCACCGTCTTCTTCTACCTCGGGGTCTACGGCCATTTATTTCCTGAGTGTAAGCGAGTTTTGTTTCCCTATTATTATATTCCATTCTTTCTATATGCCCCAGCCATTGTAGTCTATTAGCCTTCATGATACCAGTAATTAGAGGGGACTTACAAACAGATCATAAATGTCTTTGTTGCTTCTTCTTTTCCACTCTCCACTTTGTGTATCCCTAATGAGTCTAAAGATGCGTCTTAAGACCTTGTTCTCAAAGGTTTGTAACAAGGCTTCGTCTCCTTTAGTTGTACTCCAGGTTTCAGAGCCATACAGCACAACTGGTCTGATCAGTGTTTTGCAAATTATGATCTTGGCATTTGATTTTAGCAGATGTTGTATTGCATAGTATATCTTATTTCCAGAGTTGATTCTAGTTTGTATTTCTTCCCTTATGATGTTGGAGCAGTTGAAGATTGTACCCAGGTATTTGTATGTTTCCGTTCTTTTAATGGTCATATTATCTATTTGTATGTGGCCAGAGTTTTTAGCCATTCCGTCTCTTGAAATTACCATATATTCTGTCTTATCTTGGTTGATAACCAGCCCCATCTGTTGGGCTTTTTCCTTTAAGTGAGTCAATATTTCCATTGTCTTTTGTTCACTTTGCCCTATAATATCTATATCATCTGCATAACCAAGCAGCTTGGATGTTCCTCCAATATCACATTCCTCCTTTACCTTCCTTACAACTTTCTCTAGAGCCAGATTGAAGAGTAGCGGTGATAGTGCATCACCCTGTTTCAAGCCAGATGTTATTTGGAAGGGTCTGATTTCCTGCCCTTTATATGTTACTATATTATAAGTATCTTCCATGCATAGTCTGGTCATGTTGATTAACTTCCTTGGTATTCCAAATTCCTGCATAGCATTCCATAGACTATTCCTATGGACACTATCATAAGCCTTTTTAAAATCCACAAAAATGTTATGGAGATCTCTTTTATATTCCCAATTTTTCTCGGATATTTGTCGTAAGATAAATATCTGATCTATTGTTGATCTGTTTTGTCTAAAACCTGCCTTGTAGTCAACTAATATGTCTTCTGAATATGGTTTTAGTCTATTTAGTAATACTGCGGATAGTATCTTATAGTTTGTGGACAGTAGTGATATTCCTCTATAATTTTCACTTTGGAACTTGTCTCCTTTCTTAAAGATTGGTATCAATAATGAATTTTTCCAGTCATGGGGTATTCTTCTGTCCTCCAGATTTTTATTATTAGTTCGTATAGCTGTGGTTGTACACAGTGAGCAGCTGGGGTTGGAATTAAATTGTAGGAAGACACAGGTTATGGTCGTCACTAGGAAGAACGAAGTACCACAATGTAATATACAAGTAAATGGGAATATTCTTCAACAAGTGAATCGGTTCAATTATCTCGGAACAGTCATAACATCTGATGGCAGATGCCTTGAAGAGATTAGAACAAGAATCGCCATTGCGAAAGTAGCCTTTAGTAAGATGAAAAACATTCTGACCAATAAAATGATGTCAATTGAAACGAGAAAAAGAGTGTTGAGGGGATATATAGAGCCTGTTCTTTTGTATGGATGTGAAACTTGGACAATATGCAGTCAAGCTGAAAAACATCTGATGGCTGCAGACATGTGGTTTCTGAGGAAAATGCAAAGAATACCATGGACAGATAGAAAAACCAATGACCAAGTACTACAAGAGACAAATGAAAATCGTAGATTGATTTAGATTGATTAGAGAAATTAGACGTAGACAGTCAAAATTTTTTGGACATGTTATGAGAAGAAATGGACTGGAGAACTTGGTGACAGCTGGCAAGATCGAAGGGAACAGACCAAGAGGAAGACCGAGAGGAAAATACCTGGATGGCTTGGCCACATGGCATGGACGAGACAGGAACACTGAGCTGATCCACGACTCTGGTGATCGAGTGAAATGGCGAATCATGACCGCCCACGCTTTCCGGCATGGCACATGATTGATTGATTGATAGCTTTAGATGTAGTGCATGGCCACCTTCTTCTTCTTCTTCAGCTTTCCGAGCCATTGAGGTTCTTTGCTGCAAATACAATCTGTCTCCATTCGTCTCTCTGGTGGACCTTCTCTTGCCAGTCGTTGATTCCAAGTGCTTGTAGGTCTGTACATGCATTATCTCTCCACCGTCTTCTTGGTCTACCTCGGGATCTACGGTCATTTATTTCCTGAGTGTAAGCGAGTTTTGTTTCCCTATTATCTTCCATTCTTTCTATATGCCCAGCCATTGTAGTCTATTAGCCTTCATGATACCAGTGATTAGCGGGGACTTAAACAGATCATAAATGTCTTTGTTACTTCTTCTTTTCCACTCTCCACTTTGTGTATCCCTAATGGGTCCAAAGATGCGTCTTAAAATTTTGTTCTCAAAGGTTTGTAACAAGGCTTCGTCTCCTTTCGTTGTACTCCAGGTTTCAGAGCCATACAGCACAACTGGTCTGATCAGTGTTTTGTATATTGTGATTTTGGTGTTACGAGATAGCGCCTTTGATTTTAGTAGATGTTGTAGTGCATAGTATATCTTATTTCCAGAGTTGATTCTAGTTTGTATTTCTTCCCTTATGATGTTGGAGCAGTTGAAGATTGTACCCAGGTATTTGTATGTTTCCGTTCTTTTAATGGTCATATTATCTATTTGTATGTGGCCAGAGTTTTTAGCCATTCCGTCTCTTGAAATTACCATATATTCTGTCTTATCTTGGTTGATAACCAGCCCCATCTGTTGGGCTTTTTCCTTTAAGTGAGTCAATATTTCCAATGTCTTTTGTTCACTTTGCCCTATAATATCTATATCATCTGCATAACCAAGCAGCTTGGATGTTCCTCCAATATCACATTCCTCCTTTACCTTCCTTACAACTTTCTCTAGAGCCAGATTGAAGAGTAGCGGCGATAGTGCATCACCCTGTTTCAAGCCAGATGTTATTTGGAAGGGGTCTGATTTCCTGCCTTTATATGTTACTATATTATAAGTATCTTCCATGCATAGTCTGGTCATGTTGATTAACTTCCTTGGTATTCCAAATTCCTGCATAGCATTCCATAGACTATTCCTATGGACACTATCATAAGCCTTTTTAAAATCCACAAAAATGTTATGGAGATCTCTTTTATATTCCCAATGTTTCTCGGCTATTTGTCGTAAGATAAATATCTGATCTATTGTTGATCTGTTTTGTCTAAAACCCGCCTGGTAGTCACCTAATATGTCTTCTGAATATGGTTTTAGTCTATTTAGTAATACTGCGGATAGTATCTTATAGCTTGTGGACAGTAGTGATATTCCTCTATAATTTCCACATTGGAACTTGTCTCCTTTCTTAAAGATAGGTATCAATAATGACTCTTTCCAGTCATGGGGTAATTCTTCTGTCCTCCAGATTTTTATGATTAGTTCGTATAGCTTTAGATGTAATGCATGGCCACCTGCCTTTATAAATTCAGCAGCAATTCCATCAGTCCCAGTTGCCTTATTGTTTTTAAGTCGTGTGATTACATATAGGATTTCTTCAAATGTAGGTTCTTCAATTTGTGGTTCGCATGTTAGAACCTCTTCCTGTGGGAAAATGTTACTTGGAGCTTCACAATTTAGTAATTCAATAAAATATTCTTTCCATGTGTTGCACATTTCCTCATTGGTATTTATCATATTCCCATTTTTGTCTTTTAAACCATATGTGTTTTGTTGGTGCCCTCGTTTCATTGACTTCAGTTCTTTAAAAAACTTTCTGGATTCATTTTTCTGGTGATTAGTTTCCATATCTTTGATTATATTACTCATATATTCTCGCTTCTGCTGTCTGACTATTTTTGTAGCCTCTTTACATTCATTTCTATAATGCTCTTCCTTTTGGATGTTATTGATGTCATTTAACCATACATGTCTGGCATTCTTCTTCCTAATGACTGCTTCTTCACATTTTTGATTGAACCATCTGTTCTTTCTATGCGTGGTTAACACACCGAGACATTCTTCTGCGGTAGATTGAATTGTATTCTTGATGTTCAACCAAGTTTGGTCAACGCTTTCCTCCGAAGGGTTTTGCAGAGTTTCAAGTTTACATTTTATTTCATCTGTAAATTTCTCTTTGACTGTAATGTCTTGTAGTTTTTCTCTGTTATATGTTGGGTGTAATCTTTGTAATTTAGTATAGAAAGCTCTCTTAAGTTTTATTTTAAATTTTGCTCCAACGAGGAAGTGGTCACTGTGGCACTCAGCTCCTCTATAACTTCTGACTTGCTGTATGTTTGATGCATTTCTGTTGTTAATTAAAATATGATCTATTTGATTATAGGTTCTCTTGTCACATGATTTCCAAGTTTGTTTGTGTATATCCTTTCTTTGTAGTCTGGTACTGCTAATCTGCAGTTCTTTGGCTTCTGCCAGGTTGATGACTCTCCATCCATTATCATTTGAAGTTGTATGTAGGCTTTCCATACCGGCCACCTTTTATTAGTTTGCTCTCTACCTATTTTTGCATTGAAGTCTCCCAGCAGAATCAGGATGTCCTGTTTAGGGGTTTCTTCTATGACATCTTCCAGATCATTATAAAAGTCTTCTTTAATATCATCTTCTTTCTCTTCAGTAGGTGCATGTACATTAATCATCGTTATATTTTTCCATTTACCTTTTATTCGTAATTTACTAATCCTGTCATTAAAAGCTTTAAAGTTTAAAACGTTCCCCCATAACTCTTTTTTGATGACAAATCCTGTTCCTAATTCATGTTTATTTTGGGTGCTTCCTCCATATATTATAATCATTCCATTTTGCTCTAAAGTACCCTAGTTTTTTTCTGTTATATGTTGGGTGTAATCTTGATAATTTAGTATAGAAAGCTCTCTTAAGTTTTATTTTAAATTTTGCTCCAATTTAAACATTTACCTGCCAAAAATGGAAAGATAATAAAGATCCAACTTATAATGTTCTACTCAGACCTGGAACACTAAGACTACAGAACTTACAGCAATTAATTGATAGCCAGAGGGATTCCCAAAGCTAGATGTGGAGAACCCTGAGTGTAGACAGTTTTTTTTTTTCCAGATCATCCATGCCAGTAAAAGAGGAGTAGCTGTGATTGTACACATTAAATTGGCACATCAATATCTGTTTAATTACCATTATATGTTACATCCTTGTTTTATGACAGGAAATTGTAATTTTGAATGCAATTTACCAATTCCAAGTTTGTGTTTATTAAATCATTAAAAAATGAAGAAAACAAAATAGTCGCTATCAATGAATGTAAGGAAGAGAGTGTTAAAATTCTATATCGAACCAGTTTTGCTGTATGGCAGCGAATCTTGGAATGTAAATGAACAAATTAGGAAGAACTTAGAAGCAACAGAGATGGTGGTTTTTAAGACGAATGTTGCGAATTCCTTGGACTGCCAGAGTAACTAACAACGATTGCCTGAATGAGGCTAATGAAACTAGAACATTATATACAACAATAAGAAAGAGACAAACAGCTTTCTTTGGTCATGTGATGAGAAGAGAGGCATTGGAGAACATGGTGACAACTGGAAAGATCGAGTGAAAGAGAGGCAGAGGCAGACCAAGAGAAATGCTGGACGGATTGAGACGGTGGCATGAAGGAATATCATCAGCAGTGTTGATCCAGAACACCAAAGACCGAGATCTATGGAGAGCCATGAACGCCTACGTCAGCCGGCACGGCACTTGATGATGATCAGCATTTCAATATTTTTTTTCCCTATTACCCTTTCTTATTGCCTACAGTGCTTTTGAACCTTCATGAAAGATTTCCCTTTAACTTATTCATCCATATCATTTGTTTGTGCATAACACTGGATCACTTTCACGATTACTTTTTTGGGGTTTTTGGTAGCTCTAAATGTTGTTGTTGTTATTGCATATCTCACTGTTTCCCACTCTGTTATTTCTTTGCCGTTTTTTGGTAGCATGAGGGCTGCCTTCGCTGTGAGGGACATTTTCCTCTATTTTGCAGGAGATCAGCACTGTTTCGCCAACATTTAAAAGCTTTTGTCTACACATTTCTATCTTCTTTCGTATAATCCCAATAATCTAATCTCATAATTTGTAATTTCCACTACCACTGGTGCTGCCTGTATATATTCATATATATATATATATATATATATATATATATATATATATATATATATATATATATATATATATATATATATATAACAGCTTCGTGTGTCAATTCTGGAGATTCTCCTAGATCAGTGGTTCTCAACCTTTTTTGGCCCATGCCCCCCCCCCTCCCCCTTACCATATGTTCAGAACGCCATCTCCCCCCCCCCCCCCTTCGAATTTCCTCTCTAGAAATCCCCCCCCCCCACCCCACCCACCCTTACAAAGTATACACAAAAATAGAAGCTAAATTTAATCACACATACTAGAACAAGTCTAGAAAGTCTACATAAAACGTGATTTGCGTGTCTACTTACGTTATAAAACGAACTTTATTAGGGCGAGAAGTACAGAACTGTAAAATACAGAGGGAAAAACTATATCAAGTAACTGGTTCTTGTATTAAAGCGTCGCATCATACCTTGTCTAGAAGAACCTTCTTTCTTGTTGGTTGACTGAATTATTTGTATTTACTGGTTCATATTTCGTTGGATTGTACGGCTAAAATTGTCTATAGGCTTGGGTAGTAAGTCCCACGTCAACCATGGCATGGATGAGTATCGTTAGCAGAGTTGATCCAGAACCCCAAGGACATCTACGCCAGTTGGCAAAGCACATGATACACGGCCGTTAATGACCATGGCCTATATGGAAAGTTAAGAACAGTAACTTCGTAACTTACTGGGACCCAGTGTATGTACATTTTCTAAGGTGGCGTATGTGAGGAGATTGGAGCACTTACACACATAACGTTCTCTCTCTCTCTCTCTCTCTCTCTCTCTCTCTCTCTCTCTCTCTCTCTCTCTCTCTGTGTGTGTGTGTGTGTGTGTGTGCGCGCGCGCGCTCTCAGACCTACAAAAGATTATGGTCCTAATCATTGGCCACAGTTGAGTCAAGACACCGATATCACGGCATGCGGGCCATTTCCATACTTGCTCCGTCCTCATCTGCAACAGCCAGCGAAGAGTGCTAATACTGATGATACCAGTAGCAGTTTGATTATATGTAAAGCCTTTCCTCGGAGTTTTGAGCGTCGGTTAGATCCTCTGGTCACTCCCTGCAGCATCATTCTCTCCAAGTCGTGATGCTCTTCTCCTTCTTCTACAAGATTTCAAAGGATCTCGCCAACATCTGCCTTATCATGCACCAAAACCCCCCACCAAGGGGCGCAGACCCAGCCAATCTATCCGCCTGCTTGTAACGGCCACTCCCAGCATGCCCTGGGGGACAAAATCCAACAGAGGCTTTCTATTTGTATTTATTGTCCTGTGGAAGTCTGCCACTCTGCCCGAAGCATGCCTTTCTTATCATACTTTGTGAGTCTGTTATAATCACGACAAGCGTGTGCTGTTTGTACCAGTGTAGCCAGAGTGTCAACTTGCCCGTAGTATGTGGACCCTGTGTTCTTTTAGTAACTGTCTCCTGGTAACCAATATTTTAGATCCGATCCGCTACTTGTCCTAACACTTCACATATCCACAGCATGCCCTGCTACGGGACAAGTGTATTACGAGTATATTTTTCAGAACCAAGCAAGGACGGATAAAGAGAGATTAGGAACGACCAAACATGTTTTCAACATCATGATATCAGTATTAATATCTAAGAAATACCCAAAGGTGATACGAAAGTTTGGCTTGCGACCTGACATAGTACCTTCGCTCCTCGTCAGCCAAGCAGCTAACGCTGGTTGAGCTGACCGTCCCATTCGTATCAAATATTGAGGAGCAGCTATACCTACAAGATAGGGAAGTACGATGACACGGTCGCTAGTCTTAAACTGGAAGGGTACACTGTCCAGGCTATTCGCCGTAGAGGTAGGCGCAAGAGGTCTAGTCTCCCACTCCGCGTATGATGTTCTAAAACAAATGGGCATTATAGGACAAGCAAGAACTCGGGCACAAAAACAACTGGGTGAGGCAGCCGAAACGGCCTCGTGCTGGCTGCGGAATTGCCGGAACCTGGATGGGACAAGTCTTGAAACTAGTCTGGACAAAGTGGTAACTGCAGAACGACTAAACAATCCCTCAACTAGGAACAGAACTTGCAACGTCTCGTATCGACTCCATAGCCTTCCCTCCGAGGGAGGGTAGTGAATCTAAGGACTGTGCTGTGGGACTGTGCAGTCGTCATTCATGCAAAAAAAAAATGTCTGCCGAAGTCCAACCTCCATATTAGGGCGGTAGATGTCCGTAATTCGCAATCAGCTGCAGAGACCAAGAGGTGGATTGAAAAACCAAAGGAAGAACCGGCTTCCCAGTAGAAGAAGGAACACGGCAACAGCGACGAATGGGGGAAGAGGCCGTGGCTGGGGAAGAAGCAGGCTCATCACGACCACAGGTACTAAGGGGCAGGTACAGGATGCAAAGACTCGCCTCACTGAGGGAGGGGTGGGGATTTGAAAGCGGACATGTTAACAGCTAATGGACAAGCACGATAACAAGGACAACGAAATCGACCGAACGTCTCGCACGGCAGGGGAAAGACGCCCTAGAGAGTGTTAAGAGGATAAACGGGCCGAAACATTCGAGGAAGGGGGATTATTTCTGCCGATCAGAAGCCCCCTGCCTTGTTTGCTCCGCGGTGGAGATTTTATTTTTTAATTTTTTATTGTAGTCTGTTCAGAAAAGAATGCCTTCATTCACGATCAGTTTTTTTTTTAATGAAAACTGTCTGTTGCATCATTATGAAAGTTTTCCTGCCGTCTTATATTTACCCCCCACCCAAGGAATATGTCTTTAATAGGTCCAAAGGCAACTTAAATCATCGAAAGCGGCGACATTCCTTTGATGTTTTGGCGAAAATATAGTGAATTCATGCTATAGTATGTTCCGATTTGAATGCCTTCATTCACAATCAATTATTTTGAAAACTGTCTGTTGCATCGTTATGAAATTTTTCCAGTCCTCTTATATTTACCCCCACCCAAGAAATATGTCTTTGATAGGTCCAAAAACAACTTAAATCATTGAAAGCGGCGACATTCCTTTGATGTTTTGCTGAACAACTAGTGATTTCTCGCTAACAAAGTTATGTTTACGGTAATGGGGACCTGCAAATTCAGATGACACACAAAGGCGTATCCGGATTCGAATGGGAGTGGGTGCAATGAAAGAAGTAGCTTACAATCGACAGGGTCGGCTGCATTGCACCGGGTTTTTATCCCATATGGCTCAGTTTCTTTCCGCAGCGCGGAAAGCGTCGCCCAAAGCACGAACTCCGTAGCTCCAGCGACGACCCTCGGGAGTCTCCGGAAAAAAAACCGCACTCTTGAAATGAAGGACGCGGCCCAGAATCGAACATAAACCTTCAGAGTCTGAGTCAGACGGCTTGACCACTTCACCACGGAGAATCCCGAGAGGGGTGCAATGTGTAATATTAGTAAAGACAGAGAATTTACAGAGGCACGGGGAAAATAATTTGTAAATTAACAGGAAAGTAGAAGGAATATATTTCTTACCTTATTTTTCATTTCCTTTTTGTTTCTTCAGCTGTTGGTTAATATAGTGTACACAAGTATTCATGTTAGCTTTTTATATTGAGTTCGTGAAAGCTTCCAAATAGCTGTGCGTTAATGTGCGTATGGGGTGACCAGAAATGATACCGCAATTTAGTCATCATGTCTCCATTTGTAAGGATCTGTTCAGCTGTCTGTGTAGTTTGTTCACACGTACACATGGGTGATAGACCCGCTTTGAGTCTTCGTGAAAGATTGTCCACTCTGCTGTTTACCGTTCAGAGACGGAACATGATTACTTGTTTTGCACTATGAAAATAGTTGTCAGTGTTTCTTTTATATTGAGGCAACTCCCCCGATGTGTCTCCACCTTGCCGTGGTGGGGGAGCTTGCGTGTCCCATTGACCCCATCTGCTTGCCGATGGATGAAAACTACATATCGGACAGCTTATGGGATAGGGGCCAGACTAAGAGAGACACAACCTGCTGCTCTGCAGGTAGACTGAGGATAGCAGTCAAAAGATTAAATCAGGTACACGAAGGCAGAAGACCTTGGTCCGGACAATACTCTAAGGCACAAACCCTCGGATCTGAGAGCCGGGCCGATACCCACCTACCGAAAAATAGAGGTGAGATACTGAGCAAGCTACATGCTCAGGTCTGATACATGTTCGAAGGCTCTCAGCTGGGGGATATGAGGGATTCCCGGATGAGAGAGCCTGGTCGTTTCTCGTTCACTGCTGCACGAAGGTAAGGTGCTGAGCCGGCAGCACATGTAGCCTACCTCGTGAGCGAGTACAAAAAGTCAGAAAAGTGCTCCAGTCGAACGAAATGGTTACGAAAACTGTCTGTATCTAACTCATAGAGAGTGTAGACAAAAGTGGAAAAACGTCTCAATAACACGAAATGGAACGCACGGCGAGCGAACCTATTGCGTGGTCCGAAGTCAAAAGCAAAAGCTTACCGAGTGGATGTCGCCGGCAGTCTGACAATTCCTGGTGTGTGCTTGAGCGACCAGTGGCAAGCGAGATGCCCAACACATGGAAGTGAGGAACTGAAGCAACCATGAGCAGGACGTGGCAACTCCTCGGGTGATCCCAGTCTCAGAGCAATATGTGCCAGCTCTGCAATTATGGAAGCCTCCTTGGATAGCGAGGGATTGCAATGGTCTGCCCCTGCCTTCCCTTGAGGGCTGATGTCGTTGACCGTTCTATCTTGACCAGCTGAGATGTGGGCGGCATCACAACAATAAGTCTAACGTGCCTCGAAACCCGAGGAAGGCTAACCTCATTAAAAAATGCCCGCCGAAGCCGGAAGTGCCGTCCTACGGGTGGCAAAATAAAAATTGGCACTACGCATTTACGTCCGAGTGAAACGTCTCGTCCGAATGTCTCTTGTGCTAGGAACAGCTCTGACTACCTAGTTTCCGAATGCCGCTCTTGTTCGGAACAGCTCTGACTAGGTAGTTTTCCGAATGTCCGTCGTGCCTGGAACAGCTCTGAAGGGCACAAAGACAAGCACATGTCCGAACCGAAAACTCGCTGAGTGGATACCGTCTGCAGACTGGCCTGGTTTGTGCGGGAGCGGACCGTGGTGAAGGAACGCCCAATATATTGAAGTGAGGATTTAAAGCAGCCATGAGCAGGACGTGACGATTCCCTCGGTGAGCCCAGCATCAGGGCGCTATGTGTCGGCCCTGCAACTATGGAAGCAACCTTGGATGGCGGAAAATGCTATGGACTGTCCCTGCCTTCCTTTGAGGGATGACCGTTGTCTTCGACCGTTCCAACTTGGCCAGCTGGGTTGTAGATGGCACCACAAAAGTGAGAGTCTCCCAGGAATGCTACCTGGTCAAAAAAGCACGCTATCGTCGGATGTGTTGGCCTACGGGTTTCGGCCCAAGGGCGCATAACAGACACACCGCAATCACATCTGAAAAAATACTCCGGATGAACGCAAAGAAGAGAAGAAGATATTGAGGCAAAAAAAAAAAAAACACACACACACTAGGTAGGTAGGTAGGTAGGTAGGTAGGTAGGTAGGTAGGTAGGTCGGTCGGTCGGTCGGTCTCTAGATAGATAGATAGACAGACAGACAGACAGACAGACAGACAGACAGACAGTAGATAGATAGATAGATAGATAGATAGATAGATAGATAGATAGATAGATAGATAGATAGATAGATAGATAGATAGATAGATAGATAGATAGATAGATAGATAGATAGATAGATAGATAGATAGATAGATAGATAGATAGATAGATAGATAGATAGATAGATAGATAGATAGATAGATACCCGTCGGATGTTTTGGCCTACGGGTTTCGGCCCAAGGGCGCATAACAGACACACCGCAATCACATCTGAAAAAATACTCCGGATGAACGCAAAGAAGAGAAGAAGATATTGAGGCACAAAAAAAAAAAAAAACACACACACACACTAGGTAGGTAGGTAGGTAGGTAGGTAGGTATGTAGAGGTCGGTCGGTCGCTCGGTCTCTAGATAGATAGATAGATAGATAGATAGACAGACAGATAGATAGATAGATAGATAGATAGATAGATAGATAGATAGATAGATAGATAGATAGATAGATAGATAGATAGATAGATAGATAGATAGATAGATAGATAGATAGATAGATACCCGCCAGAAGCCGGGCCTTGTCAGCTAGTTTATTTATATAATCACGTTTCATGAAAGAACCCCCATTTGGAGACACCTCTGAACAATCCCATTTAACTTCGCGCTGTTTGTTTCAAAACGAAAATCACGAGAAAATTTTAAAAAATGCGGGGATGTGTCTTGGTGAAGCTGTAATACTGTTAAAATGATGGACTTAATCTCAGACCCGTAATTTATATACCGCATATAAACAAACTTTGAAATCTGCTGTACAATCTCCAGAACAAAAATTTTTTTGTTGGGTGGACATAATGATAAGGTTATATGCTAAATCTCATCATTTTCCCTCAGTTGGTTACTGAGATATTGAATTTTATATTGAGGCAACCAAAAAAAAAAAAAACACACACAATATAACAAGCTAGCTTTACAGTAAAACTCGTCATTTCGGGTAACGACACAAGTACAAGGCGTAGCCAGATTCGTATGGGAGTGGGTGCAATAAAAATAAAGTCGCTTAAAAGTCGACAGGGTCGACTGCATTGCACCGGGTTTTTCCCCATATGGCTCAGTCTCTTTCCGCAGCGCGGAAACTGTCGTACAAAGCACGAACTCCGTAGCTCCAGCGACGACCCTCGGGAGTCTCCGAAAAAATGCACTGGTGAAATGAAGGACGCGGCCCGGAACCGAACACATAACTTTTGGAGCCCAAGTCAGACGGCTTGACTACTTCACTACGGAGACTCCCGAGATATGTGCAATGTGTAATATTAGTAAAGACAGAATTTACAGAGGCATTGGGTAAATAATGTGTAAATTAACAGGAAAGTAGAAGGAATATATTTCTTACCTTATTTTTCATTTCCTTCTTGTTTCTTCAGCTGCTGGTTAATAATGTGTACACAAGGAGTCATGTTACTAGGATGCATTTAGCTTTTTATATTGAGTTCGTGAAAGCTTCCAAATAGCTGTGCGTGCGTGTGTCAATTTTTAAGGATCTGTTCAGCTGTCTGTGTATTTTGTTCACACATACACATGGGTGACAGATCCGCTTTGAGTCTTCATGATAAGATTGTCTACTCTGCTGTTTACCGTTCAGAGACGGAACATGATTTACCGTTCAGGGACGGAACATGATTATTACCTGTTTAGCACTATGAAAATAGTTGTCAATGTCTCTGTAGTGGGCTTTTCCTCTTAAAGGCCAAGCCGTTGGCCCTCTTTTAATTGAAGTTTATAGATTGATTCTTATGTTCGTGTGGTGTCCTCTCATTTGACAACGTGTTTGTTCTCACTTTTCTTGGAATGCCACACTGTGTCAGTTTCCACCGCAATATTACTCTTCTGTTGGTATTCAATGCGTTTGTTTTCAATACCAGTTGTTTGTCACCGCTAAGGGCTTGCGGAATTGAAAATTCATCACTGTGGAATACAAACTGTTGCCATTGACATTGTGCTGATGCTGTAATGTTTAGGGCCTGCAATTCGTCTGAATAGTTGGAGCAAAATATCCCAGTAAGTGTGCACGTGGATTAAGGTATACGATCTGCCCAGACCCTAATCGGTCGATTCCAGTAGGTTGATGACTGCTCTCGGTCGCATAAAATTCGATCCATCCTTTCTCCAATAGTCCTCTTCCTCTTTCAACACATGGTCCTCACATTTTTTCCAGTAACTTTTATCAATATTTAATAGCGCGGACTGGGTTAGTATCCTGATGTCAGACAATTTGACTGTAGTATTGTCAGCTGCCACATGTCCTTTAATTTTAGCCCACACAAGTTCTATTGGGTTTAAATTAGAATGGTACGGCGGAAGTCTCAAGCACCTATAGGCATTGCCCTTCTATCAACTTGTCGATTTTATATTTCTTGCTTTTTTGCGCCTGTTTTACAAGGGACAACAACTGTAGCTTGAAATATGTTTCTGGAAGTGGTATATTTTTCCTTCGGAGCCATATCTGTATTGCTTCCTTTGTGCTCAATGCCGTAGGTATTTTGTCTTTTTGGGCAACAACATTGTAATATGATGCATTGTCCATGATTAGACAAGACGGTCTATCAAGGGATGGAAGTAGTATATTCTCGAGCCAATCTCTAAATACATTACCATTCATTTAATTATGATAATCCCTATTGTCTGTATTCTTTGATACGAACACGAGTGCAGCATTCTGTAGTAAGCCATTATGAGTACTACTAGCATAGGCTATGATCAAACACTGTCCTTTACTACGTGGCATATATAGCTGTCACTTGTCGTCCCTGGGGGGAAAGCAGAATCAACAAGCACACCTTTTCTCAGTTTTGGTCTACTGCTGGACCTTTCTCTCCACACCCCCCGTTCAGTCTTTTGATCACTATCTCTCTCTCTCCCTCTTCTTATCACAAGACAATACCCCTCTTCATATTCCTCCAGAACATACCCACACAACACTGTTCTCCAACAAATCCTAAAATTATTTAATGAAGAAAATATGTCATGTGTGTGTATAGTGTATGTGTATAGAAATATGTGGTGTAGTCTATCGTGTACGCGAGACAGGACTAGTCAGTCTAGGATCAGCATCACAGTTCTCATCATGCTACGGCCATACAACTTCACAATAGCACAGAACTGGAAGGAGCTCACCAGATGATGTGTCTCTCAGACTGAGTTTTGACCTTATTCCAATATAACCTGGAACGTTTGAAATGTCTAGTCACCACTGAGTGATTTGGTTAGTTCGTGTCCTTTATCTTTACACAGCCGATAAACCGGTATTTAATATAGTCCATGTATGAACGACCACAAAACAGTCCAACAAAATATATCGCCGACACACTGCGGTCGGTTATCATCGAAATGTTCAGGTAAGCAGGGAAAATGTTATTTGATTCATATTCTTTCCCTTTCTATACTGCTTTGAGAAATATTATGTTTAATAATTCCTTGGTTGCTTGAATTACTTTCTTTTATCAGTCTCTTTTCTAGTGACTCATGCTCGTATGTTCACTTAAGCTCTGAAATTGTCTGACCTTCGTTGAAAAACAGGGTTCAAAGCTTGATGTCAGTTAGCACTGCACTAGAGTATTGCCATTTTCTTCTTCTCAGAATGGTAGGTACTTTCACTTTCAAGTGGAACCTGTCGAAGAGATAACACCAGGTGATATCAACCCGACTCAGACTCATTATATGTGAGTGTAGGCCTAAGGCCGTACTCAGACTGTAACATCTATATTTTCATAGAACTAAACTCTGGCATAAGACAGAGGAGTTCATCACATTACCTTAGACTAGGTAAAAGAAGGAAAAGCCAAAGGAAAAGCACAGAAACCCCAGTAGACACCCCTACCAGAATATCCTAGCATAGACCTATCCTTTATCTCCCCACCCTTTCTCCATCTTGCTGACTATCTTCTCATGTCATTGTTCTTACCCTACCGAGTGCAATGACACATCACTCGACACAGCCTAAGTCACGCCTCAGCCTAATGCTGCCGACACTCTTATACTACGGTCACACACGCAAGTCCACTATGCTCGAGTTCTAATCTACCTCACTACTACCTTATAAAAACTATTCCTGAATTGGAAGTACACATGCACATCCTGTACATATGTCCGGTGCCTTTAAACAACATGAAACATTGTAATTCCTTTTCTTAATTGGACCAGAATTGGTAAACACTTCCTCCCGGTTTAAACCTCGTTATCACACTGAATTTAAAACGGTATATTCAGACAACTGAGAATTTTGTCTGTAAGACGCCACTGGTTTTCCCCCTACCATGTAGCCCCTGCTCTTCTCTCGTCTTTTGATCCTCGTACAAAAACATGCCGCCAATCTCCTTTGATATAGGCAAATCTCCGTGGTTATCGTGTTTCTGTTGCTCTCGGGAACTCCGTTCACCGTATTCAAAGAGTTCTGACTGTGTTTGATCGGGGACCCGCTCTCCGTATTCAAAGCGTTCCGATCGTGTTTGATCGGGGCCCTGTTCTCACAACAAAAAAGTTGTAGCGGTCTAGACCGACGGTCTCTGGCTTTTGATTATTCCGGTCGATGACCTCCATTAATTTTGTGACAATCGCTTTGTCTTTCCTGATTGCCATTCCTTTTCACTTGTGTGGTGCGGATTGATCCACGTCTCATCCAAATACACTATGTCATAATTTTCTTTGTGCATTTCCCTTATTTCACGTAGGTATCTGCTTCTCATGGCCCCTAAATGCGGTTGCTCGCAAATTTCTACCTCCCTTGTACTTTCTAAAAGTGAAGCCTAATGTCCTTATAATTTTCCACAAAGTTGTTTTGGATAGCTCTATGCTATTGTTCTTTCTCAACCAAACCCTAAGTTTTCTTACAGTCACTGTTTCTTTGGCATCCAGCATTTTTATAATAGCCCGCCTTATGACATCCTTGTCAAAGCTGTCTACAATTGCCTTTCTACCTACCGTTTGCTTATCGCGTGTTGGTTTCATTCCAGATTCTTGCACCCATCGACGAAATGACCGTTTACTCAAACCCAATGCATGCACTGTTCTTTTTTCGGGATTTGTAACAATATGAAACAGGTTCCTGCGATCAGCTTCTTGACAAAAATATGTGTACAACTTCACAGCAATGCTTTGAAGTGTACAAAAATTTCACATTCAATCCCATTGAACAATATTTACACATTCAAATATTAGCTATTAATATTATATTAATGGTACGATTTATTTATATATTTATTTATATAATCACATTTCATGAAAGAACCCACATTGACGACACCTCTGAACAATTCAATTTAACTCCGCGCAGTTTGTGCCACAACGTGAAACACGAGAATTTTTTTTTTTTAAGCGCGGATGTGTCTGGGTGAAGGTGTAATTTAAAATTATGGACCCGTAAATTATATACCGCATATAAACAAACATTGAAATCTGTTGTACAATCTCCAGAAAAAAAAAATTGTATTGGGTGGTTCAAGGTTTTATGCTAAATCTCACCATTTTCCCTCAGTTGGTTACTGAGATATGGAATTTTATATTGGAGCAAACAAAAGTAAACGGACTATACTAGAGAGACACCGCATTAAAAATGAGAACTGTCAAAAGTTATGTATATTTAACACTGCTCTAAAAGTACTGGAAAGTTTTGGTCAGAGACCATAACATTATGAAGGGAAAATCCCAACTGCACCTCCACGCGGTAGAGGATGGAAACACACTACGGTGTGGCTAACACAGCTCTGGGGACCGAGTATCCACCGGAATAAGTGGACAACTCTACAGCTGAGCAGAGCAGGGCACTCACTTGTCCTTGCAGTCGGAAATGGCTGTCAAAAGCAGAGGTAAAAAGACCACCATGTGAATGTGGAAGGCAAGGGGAAACCACCACATTATCTTCCCAAGACTTCATGGCAAAACATAAATCAAAGTTAGTGAAGGACGTTAATGGCTGTCTTAGGGCATCCTCGTCCGGTAGGGACAGTCATGAGCCACAGGTGACACCAGACCGTCATCCAGCTACTGATGGCAAAATCTTAACTAAAATAAATAAATTTAGAGTAGGAACATGGAATGTTAGGACATTAAATGAGCTAGGAAAGTTGACCAATGTTCTAAGAGAGATGGATAGCATGAAAATGAATATACTAGGCGTTAGTGAGATGAGATGGAAGGGATCGGGCAAAATTATAGCTGACAATCACACAATAATTTATTCTGGAGGGGATACACATGAAAAAGGTGTAGGAATAATATTAGATGAAAAAACAGCCAAGTCAATTAATGGATACTGGTGTATTTCAGATAGAGTTATTATGGTAAAAATCAAAGGCAAACCAATAGACATAAATATTATACAAGTATATGCACCAACAGCAAGCAGTAGTGATGAAGAAATACAACACTTTTACGACGAAATAGAAATGGCGATGGCTCAAATTGGATCACAAGAAATAAAGATAATACTTGGTGATTTTAATGCAAAAGTAGGAAAGGGAAAAATGGAGGATGTAGTGGGGAATTATGGTTTAGGTACAAGAAATGAAAGAGGGGAAAAGCTAATAGAATGGGCAAATATCAATGATATGATAATTGGAAACACATGGTTTAAACACCATAAAAGACGACTGTACACATGGATAAGCCCTGATAAGAAAATACGCAACCAAATTGACTACATACTAATTAATAAAAGATTTAGAAATGCTTTAATTAATGTAAAGACAATGCCTGGTGCTGACTGTAATAGTGATCATGTACCACTATGTGGACAAATAAAAGTAAGATTAAAGAGAGGGAAAAAAATGGTTAAGAACATGAGACTTAATAAAGAGGTTCTAAAAATAGATAAAGAAATGCAAGAACAATACAGAGTGACTGTGAAAAATAGGTACAATGCAATAACTAAAATACAGAGTATAGATGAACAATGGGAAATGTTAAGGGACTCCATTCATCAAACTAGCAAAGAAGTATTACCAGAGAGAGGCAAAATAGCTAAGAAAAATGGATGAATGAAGATATCTTAAACCTGATGGACAAAAGAAAACAGTATAAAAATGACAAACAAGAAAACGCTAAGATAAATAAAGAAATAAAAGATAAATGTGGGAAGGCTAAAGAAAGTTGGTTAAACGAGCAATGCAAAAAAATTGAATTAAATTCCATTAAAGATACAAAAAATATGCACAGACAAATCAGTGAGCTCACATGAAAAAAAATAAGAATAAATACAGGGTGTTTGAAATCAAAAACAGGAAAGATAATATTAGAGGAAGATGCTATAATGAAGAGGTGGAATGAGTATATAAGAGAATTATATGAAGGAGAAAGGGCAGAATTAACAGAAGATAGTAACTTAGAAGGTCCACCTATTCTGAAAGAAGAAGTCGCTGACGCTATGAAACGTATGAAGAAAGGAAAAACAGCTGGGCCAGATGAAATCACAATAGAAGAATTAGAAGTATTGGGAGAATTTGGAGTAGATATATTAACCAAAATGTTGAATGATATTTACAGCAGTGGATATTTACCCAGTGATATGCTGAAATCTGTATTTATAGCTATACCAAAAAGACCAGGAGCAATTGATTGTGAAGATTTTCGTACAATTAACCTTATAAACCATATCACTAAGCTTCTACTCAGAATCATAATGAGAAGAACCAAAAAGAAAATAAAAATGGAAATTAGTGAAGAACAGTATGGATTTATGGAAGGAAAGGGCACAAACAATGCAATTTATACATTGCGGACACTAATAGAAAGGTCAATAGAGAAACAGAGGGACATATATTTGTGCTTCATAGATTATACTAAGGCATTTGATAAAGTAAAACATGATGAACTGATTAAAATGTTGGAAGATATCAACACTGATGGAAAAGATTTAAGAATAATAAAGAATATTTACTGGAACCAAGTAGCAGCAATTAAAATGGGAAATAAAGAGGGTAGTTACGAACAGATAAAGCTAGGAGTACGACAAGGGTGTGTCTTGTCACCAGATCTTTTCTCCCTGTATAGCGAAGTAATAATGAGAGAGATCAAAGAGATGCCAGGAATACTAGTTGGAGGTTATAATATAAATAATATACGCTATGCAGATGACACAGTATTGGTGGCGGATAATTCAACAGATCCTACAACAATTATTAGACGTTGTAGTAACAGAGAGTGCAAGGAAAGGACTCAACTTGAATATCAAGAAAACAGTAACAATGGTAATATCAAAGAAAATGGTGACACCAAAATGTGACATAGAAATAGAAGGGAAAATCCTTAACCAAGTTGATAATTTTAGATACCTAGGGGCATTTATAACATCAGATGGAAGATGTACAACAGAGATTAGGAGCAGAATAGGGCAGGCAAAAGCCGCATTTAATAAAATGAAGAGTATCTTATGCAATAAGTCACTGTCACTGAATGTAAGAAAGAGAGTGCTGAAATGCTATGTAGAACCAGTTTTGCTGTATGGCAGTGAATCTTGGAATGTAAATGAACAAATTAAGAAGAAATTAGAAGCAACAGAGATGTGGTTCCTGAGACGAATGTTGCGAATTCCTTGGACTGCCAGAGTAACTAACGACGACTGCCTGAAACAGGCTAATGAAACTAGAACATTATATACAACAATAAGACAGAGACAAACAGCTTTCCTCGGTCATGTGATGAGAAGAGAGGCATTGGAGAACATCGTAACAACTGGAAAGATCAAGGGGAAGAGAGGCAGAGGTAGACCAAGAGAAGTGATGCTGGATGGATTGAGACGGTGGCATGGAGGAATATCAGCAAGCAGAGTTGATCCAGAAAACCAAAGACCGAGATCTATGGAGAGCCATGAACGCCTACGCCAGCCGGCACGGCACTTGATGATGATGACAGGTATATGGAACCCTGAACAATGAACAAGCAATTTCAATTAGGAAGTCGAATAGAGACCCTGGATATGTGGATATACAGAAGATTATGTCGTATATCATGGAAACAAAAACAATCAAATACAGAAGTTCTAGGGGGAGGGACTGGGGGGGGGGAGGGACTGGGGAGGAAAAGAGAGTTGATGAAAATGAAAGAAATAAAAAAAAAAGAAGCAAGTAAAATATTTATGTCACGTTTAAAGACATAACACGATACAAGTGGGATGATAAAGTCAAGGGATAAACGAACAGCGGTCTGACAGAATGTACAATCAAGGCGAGAAACAGACAGTTCTAGAGATTCATTGCAGCCAATCTTCATTGTGGGCACGGCACCCTATTGATAGAAGGGCGGACAACTAACCGAATGAGAAATCCCCAATGTAGTCAAGCCCGCTCCGACATTTAAACTGACCCGACGACATGTCACATGACTTCCTGTCTGCCCGTCTGCTCCCGGTGATCAGCTCGGTCGCTGTTGCTGCACCCATGGTCTCTGGAACTATGCTTTGTCAGGAATAACATGCCACGGTCATCATTTTCTGAACATGGATGCCGTTTTCCACAGACTATGGAGTGTGGAAATATATGGCTTTCTGTTGTTAGCGACTAGTGATATGCTGATCTCCCGACACCCATCGAGCGGCGGCCCTGCTTCATCAGCTGAACTAAACAAAAACAACCAGAGAAACGCGTTAGTTTCAGAAAAATACGATTTCAATTCTAGCGGTCTTACCGGATCAAGGTTTACCTGTAAGATAGTAACTGAGTTTATGATTTATAATATATAATGCACTCACGCACGCATACAAGGACACGCGCTCACACACAACACAAGAGGGAGGTAGAGAAAGATATGAATAGAAATAGAATGGTGGAACTGCGGTAAAGCTGTGGAAATGTAAACAGTATAAAATAACACAAAGTAATCAGCTTTACAGAACAGAATTACGACACATACAGAACGTTGCAGCGATTAGCCTTCATCAGCAAACAAATGCATGCACGAAGCACAACATATAGTACAGAATAAGATAAGATCCTCCGGTGATTACATTAAGGCATAAGGACGGGATGAGAAGAACTAAAAGATGAAAAAAATGATAGCAATGAAGAGAAAATGAAAATATGAATAAAAATGTTGCTTATATATCAGAGTCCCAGGCTGTACTACTACCACATATGTATTTTTTATCCTCTTTTATACTTAGCCGTGGGAGTCTGTGGGTCATGGGGACTGAGGTAGGGGATGATACCAGGGTAAGGGGATGGTCAAGGTTCAGTGAAAGCCGCAGGTAAATAAGTGGAAGTGGTACGTGAAAAAAGAGGGCAGGGAGAGAGAGAATGAGTGAGTTGGGCAATAAAAAAGCAGCACCAACTACACAAAAATATCAGATGACTGAATTTTTGCAGATGCCTGCTCAAGACCAGGCACCTGAAAAGGGAGGGAGAGGGAGATGCACGCAATCTGTTTGTTTCAAAATAAGGTGTTTTTCTTTTCATGCAATTCCCACCCCTTCCCACCTTCTGCCTTTTTTAAAATTATTCTTACACGTGTCTTACTGACAAGCCAGAATAACTGTCATTGCACAGTAATCTGCTGTACCTAATATGTTTGACCGGTGCAAAGTCTCTGCCTTACCTAACATCTTTGCTTGGTGCAGTCTCTGTTATACTTTACCAATGTAGTGTCAAACAAAAAGTGGGGTTGGACAAAGTATGAGTCTCAATCAAATGAACAAGTATTATAATGTAAATTTCATTTCACTGAGCATTGAAATTGTGGAAGATTAGATACCGCTACAACAACAACAACAACAAAACTAGGATAACTGCAGTACAGCGATGTATTGTCCTTCTGTCCAAATGGGAGGTCACATTTAGCAATATATTATCCTTAACCAATACAGTCTTTAGTGTGCCTTTTATGTTTAGCCAGTACCTCTGCTGTACCTGATGTGTTTAACCTGTGCAGTCTGTTGTACCTTACACCTCACAGGGTACTACTCACAATATGCGTCTGGTCAAGGGCTAGCGAACGTGATTCCCAATCCCAAATATTGAGTTTGAAATTAGCTGCAGGCGATTTGGAAGCAGACCGCTTTGTGTTGGTGTTTAACAAGGGTATGAGCCTTGGTCGTTCAGAAAGCAATGGCAAGCCACTGAGCGTAAACTTGCCTTGAAAATCATAAACAGCCAAATAAAGGCTGTTGATTGCTACATCCTGATCAGAGCATGCAACCAACTTTTAACTCATAATATAATTTGTGCAGCCTTGCAAATTGCTTACGTGGAAGGTAAGAGAAAACCACTTTATTAATTTTCCAAAAGTATGTTTATGTGCAGTCAGAAATTAGAGTTAAAGTGGGGTAGCATATTTCAAAGAAATTTCATTCCAATATTCAGACTGAATAACATGACAGTCTGACTTATTGAAACTTTAAAAAATATTAGACATAATTCTTAAACACTATCTTCATGTTTTTTTCTGCAACATCCGCAAGGCAATATGAATATCAGCTGCTTCTCCATGTGGATTGTGGAGCCCAAGTGTTGGAATGGCTTTCTAGACATATCTAGGAATGGATATATCAAAATCTCTCTGGGTATCTTCCATTGCCAGGCAGATGACTTGGGGCACTATGCTGTTGCAGTATATTGGTTCTGGGGCTCACAGTTAGACTACTTGAAGGAGATCAGCAGATGCAGGTAAGTTTATGATGCTAATCTTCTTCATCTTCTTTTACCATTATCTCCTATCAGGAGATTTAAATGATATACTTTTCAGGATCTGGCCACCACTCGCCACCTGCTCGGGGAGGCGAGGTCTCGGAGGTTTAACGCTGTGCCGCCAGCGTCTGCAGCCTACCTTGTGCCAGACGTATTGGTTACCCATTCCTCTGGAAAACATGAGGCAAGGCCGAGAGAGGTAACATGTCGTTTGGGCACCACATGTTTCTCTGAAGCTCTGCCCAGGCATTGTGATGGAATTTTGGCCACATTCCAACTCACATACTTTGGTCTGTCAAGACTGCAAGGTGCCACTCACTTATACAAGATTTGTTGAAGGCATGGGCCTTCAGCTTCTCATACCAAGCCGTTCTATTTATTGCTGTCTCTAGCAGCTCGCTCCATGTCCTTCTTGTATTATTCACAAGATGTCTATTCTTGTTCTAATCTCTACAACACATAGAACCATAATGTACTAGCCAGATAGTTGTCGTCCATTACTTTCTTAAAGCTGTTCACCCACATGTAATTTTGTCTTTCTATTGCATGAGTTGTTTCAGTTTCCCCACATCCAGCTAGTTGTTCCACTTGGTGAAGGAAAGTTGTTTCAGTTTCCCCACATCCAGCTAGTTGTTCCACCTTGGTGAAGGAAAGTTGTTTCAGTTTCCCCACATCCAGCTAGTTGTTCCACTTGGTGAAGGAAAGTTGTTTCAGTTTCCCCACATCCAGCTAGTTGTTCCACTTGGTGAAGGAAAGTTGTTTCAGTTTCCCCACATCCAGCTAGTTGTTTCCACTTGGTGAAGGAAAGTTTGTTTCAGTTTCCCCACATCCAGCTAGTTGTTTCCACTTGGTGAAGGAAAGTTGTTTCAGTTTCCCCACATCCAGCTAGTTGTTCCACTTGGTGAAGGAAAGTTGTTTCAGTTTCCCCACATCCAGCTAGTTGTTCCACTTGGTGAAGGAAAGTTGTTTCAGTTTCCCACATCCAGCTAGTGTTCCACTTGGTGAAGGGAAAGTTGTTTCAGTTTCCCCACATCCAGCTAGTTGTTCCACTTGGTGAAGGAAAGTTGTTTCAGTTTCCCACATCCAGCTAGTTGTTCCACTTGGTGAAGGAAAGTTGTTTCAGTTTCCCACATCCAGCTAGTTGTTCCACTTGGTGAAGGAAGTTGTTTCAGTTTCCCCACATCCAGCTAGTTGTTCCACTTGGTGAAGGAAAGTTGTTTCAGTTTCCCACATCCAGCTAGTTGTTCCACTTGGTGAAGGAAAGTTGTTTCAGTTTCCCCACATCCAGCTAGTTGTTCCACTTGGTGAAGGAAAGTTGTTTCAGTTTCCCACATCCAGCTAGTTGTTCCACTTGGTGAAGGAAAGTTGTTTCAGTTTCCCCACATCCAGCTAGTTGTTCCACTTGGTGAAGGAAAGTTGTTTCAGTTTCCCCACATCCAGCTAGTTGTTCCACTTGGTGAAGGAAAGTTGTTTCAGTTTCCCCACATCCAGCTAGTTGTTCCACTTGGTGAAGGAAAGTTGTTTCAGTTTCCCCACATCCAGCTAGTTGTTCCACTTGGTGAAGGAAAGTTGTTTCAGTTTCCCCACATCCAGCTAGTTGTTCCACTTGGTGAAGGAAAGTTGTTTCAGTTTCCCCACATCCAGCTAGTTGTTCCACTTGGTGAAGGAAAGTTGTTTCAGTTTCCCCACATCCAGCTAGTTGTTCCACTTGGTGAAGGAAAGTTGTTTCAGTTTCCCCACATCCAGCTAGTTGTTCCACTTGGTGAAGGAAAGTTGTTTCAGTTTCCCCACATCCAGCTAGTTGTTCCACTTGGTGAAGGAAAGTTGTTTCAGTTTCCCCACATCCAGCTAGTTGTTCCACTTGGTGAAGGAAAGTTGTTTCAGTTTCCCCACATCCAGCTAGTTGTTCCACTTGGTGAAGGAAAGTTGTTTCAGTTTCCCACATCCAGCTAGTTGTTCCACTTGGTGAAGGAAAGTTGTTTCAGTTTCCCCACATCCAGCTAGTTGTTCCACTTGGTGAAGGAAAGTTGTTTCAGTTTCCCCACATCCAGCTAGTTGTTCAACTTGGTGAAGGAAAGTTGTTTCAGTTTCCCCACATCCAGCTAGTTGTTCGACTTGGTGAAGGAAAGGAGAAACAAAGTTCCTGTGGAAATCATACTCTTGTACCGGGTCGGGAGGGAAGCTTTCTACACTAACCTCGCTCCGATAGGATACAAACCATTTTCAGGGCTTATAAGACCTGGATGTCGATGTTTTGGACTTAAGAGTTAAAATGCTGTCTTCTAGATCATTCACAAACCAGCCGACCAAATGTGGATTTATCATTACTGTTCATAGAGTTTTATTGAGTCAAGAACTGACATGACAGCACTCGGGACATTCCCATTCATACTTCATCCTCATCTGCAACAGCTAGGGAAGAGTCCCAAAACTAAAGGTACCAGTAGCCGTCTGATTATGTGTCCATCTGGCCTTTCCTCGGAATTCATAAAGACCAAGGAACTGCGGTAGCATACTGAGTAGACACTCGACTGCCCAGTGGTCATGGATTCGAATCTGCATTGGGAGAGATTGTTAAAACTTAAAAAAATGAGCAAGTGTAAAATGGCTACTAGGAGATGTCTTGGGAAGTAAAAGCAGCTGGAGTTATACTGACCACATCACCCGCTGATACTGACCACATCAGCCACTGATACTGACCACATCAGCCACTGATACTGACCACATCAGCCACTGATACTGACCACATCAGCCACTGATACTGACCACATCAGCCACTGATACTGACCACATCAGCCACTGATACTGACCACATCAGCCACTGATACTGACCATATCAGCCACTGATACTGACCATATCAGCCACTGATACTGACCACATCAACCACTGATACTGACCACATCAGCCACTTCAGCCACTGATACTGACCACATCAGCCACTGATACTGACCATATCAGCCACTGATACTAACATCATCACCCACTGATACTGACCACATCAGCCACTGATACTGACCACATCACCCACTGATACTGACCACATCAGCCACCGGAGGCCGGTTGATCTATACAGATATGGGTCTAGCACCACATTTCAGTGTGTCTTAAGATGTGTAAATGGGTTCTGTTATTTTTTTTACTTTTATTCATAAAGTTAGTGCAGGTCCGCATGGCCGAATGGATAAGAATGCATGTCCTTAAACATCCGGTGTGCTGATGCCGAGGTTAGCGGTTCAACCCCTACTCCGAACAGCTGGACTAAAATGTTGACCTGTCGTCCTTGACTTTGGGACGTAAATTATAAGTACCTCTGAAGTTGGAGTGGGTTCGCCTGATGGCGAGGGACACTGTTAGGGAAAGCTAATCCACATGCAAAATTCAGTCCATCACTACTATAAATAGTGTGTAAGGTCTATGCTTGAGTCCAAAGCGAGCAAGCGCAAAAAAAAAATAAAATAAAATTAGTTGCATATCCTTTACAGGATGTCGGCAGTCAACACCAGCATGTTTTGCTGTTGTTGATGTCTTGGCAAGTTATATGTTCATTAGTTTGCCATTGCTTACTGAACAACCGGTACCCATACCATTTTGTAAAAACCCAGCGCAACGCGATCTGCTGTCAAATCATGTGCAGTTGTGTTTCAAGTGCAGATATGCAGGATCACGAACCACATCCGTAACCCCTTCGTCACTGAGACCGGCTTTTAAAAAAAAAAGTTAGTTGCATGTCATTTACAGGACATAGCCATCAACCCCAGCAGTTTTTGGCTGTTCGTGATTTCTAGGCAAGTTTATGTTCAGTAATTTACCATTGCTTTCTGAACAACCAGCACCCATATCATTTCATAAAAAACCAACACAGCTGTGTTTCAAACGCAGGTATGCGGGATTACGAACTGTACCCATAACCCATTCGCCACGGAGCCGACATTAATAAAGACTAGTATCTAATTATGTAAAAATGTCTATAAATGTAAGTACAATACTGTTTCTGTCTCTTGCCCAATTGTAGTTTTGCTGTTCTACCACAGACATTTCAGCGTGTGCAGGATTAGAGCCCTGACTGTGGGATACTCACTCTCTAGTAAACACTGGTTGAATATACTAGTGAACTCAAGTACAGGTTCATTTCTCGGATCAATCTCAGTTGCTGCTGATCTGAGGCTTCTAAAGAAGGATTTGTCCTTGATGAATACCACCAGAACTGATACTGTCAGTATGATCACTCAGAATCACACAGTTGTTCGTAGAAGCAGACACAGCACTCTCTTGCTTACAGAAGCAACAGAAAGCATGCCGAGGCACAGAGTGGAAATGAATGCTAGCAGAAATAAACGAGATGTGAATGAAGCTGAAGACCTTGCCGTGTTGATGGAAGGAGAAAACCCTGAATCCAAGGCTAAAATTGTAGAGCTGATCTCATCTGACTTTGCTTCGGGAAGATTCAATGATCCTGTTGTTTCACAAAAGGGTGATACCTGGAGTAATAAACTAGGCCCCAAACTGGGCAAGATGGTTCAGAATTTATATGTTGATCTGAATGCTCAGTCACAGGCAGCCCAGGTGGAAACTGCCAAGGATGAATTGGACATGGTAATATATTTATTCTTTCTCATACATCATATTTAACCCTTTTCAATCCCAGAATATTTCCCAGCAGTTGTCAAAGGTAAATGAAGTTAAAAAACAAGTAAAGGATCCTTTAAAAAAAGTCGCTTAAAATCAGACAGGGTCGACTTCATTGCACCAGGTTTCTATCCTATATGGCTCATTCTCTTTCCAAAGCACGGCTGCCGAAAATGTCGCACATAGCACAAACTCCGTAGCTCCAGCGATGACCCCCAAGAGTCTCAGAAAAAAAATGCACTCATGAACCGAAGTACGCTGCCCAGAATCGAACCCACAATCTTCAGAGCTCTTAGTCAGACAGCTTGACCACTTCTCCACACAGACTCCCAAAAAGGATCCTTTCACATGCCTAAAGGTATATGGTGCTGGCACATATTTACATCGACCAGTCAGCACTCGGTGGGTCATGTGGTCTGTAGCACACTGGCTGTCTTTACTTCCCTGGGCATTTTCTGGTACCTATTTTAGCTGGCTCAACCTGGCAGCCCAGGTCAGTTTAGCAAAAATTTGCTTGATGGGATTTCGACCATATGCTAGCCACTGCACTAGAAGGTATGTGTATAATAAATACATGAGTTAAAACTACTGTCTAAGCTTGTGCTTGATTGAAAACTACGATGGAAAATCACCAGTACATTACTTTATTATAAGAGGCTTAAATATATACAAGGTAAGTATATGTGTATAATAAATACATGAGTTAAAATTATTGTCTAAACTTGTGCTTGATTGAAAACTGTGATAGAAAATCAGCAGTACATTACTTTGTAATAAGAGACTTAAATATATACTAGCCACTGCACTAGAAGGTAAGTGTATCTATAATAAATTCATGAGTTAAAATTATTGTCTAAGCTTGTGCTTGATTGAAAACTACGATGGAAACTCAGCAGTACATTACTTTATTATAAGAGACTTAAATATATACTGGCAGTGCATAACAAGTAAGAGTGCACATGATGCAATAGTTGGGACTCTCTGGGAAGTGCCAGTTAACACAGCACTCATTGCTTGGGGCGTAGAAGAGTTAATTAGCCAGGTGTTTGTAATGTGTTAATTAACTGTCATCATCTTCCACTTTTGCTGCCACAGTATCATGGGGAGGAATAGTAGGCACTGCATCAACCAATGGACCCCACTGGATAGTGTAATTCCTTGTGATTGTACAATGCCTTTGATGTCGTCAATCTATTTTATTCTCGGGCGTCCTCTTGCTCTCATATCAGATCTTCTTTTATATAGGGCCAGTGCTGGTAGTTGATGGTGTTGCATTCTAACGAGATGGCCAAATAATTTAATCTTCTGTCTTTCAGTATATGTGGCACATGGTGTTGATACCATTGTCTGTCGGATAACATCATTTCTTATTCGGTCTTGGATAGTTAATTTGACAGCACTCCTCAAGCATCTCATCTCGCAGGTGTGTATGGATTTTGCATAAGTGTGATTTGGATAATGTCCAAGTTTGATGTTGGTATTATAGGGTTAGTGTGAATATTCTATTTACTGATCTGTTGCATATTTGAATGTTTCAGTATGGATGATAGTAGATGTATAAACGCACTTACTTTTTACATCTGATTTTGATTTCTCTGTCTTTTCTGCCATCTTCTGTTATCATATTTCCAAGATATTTTAATTCTTTAGCTTGTTTCAGGGATGTGCTATTTATCAGTATACTTAGTGAACCAGGAGATCTGTTAACTTGCATTACTTCAATTTTGGCTGTATTTATATTCATATTGTATCTACTGCATGTTTAAGACAGCTTATTAACTGATTCAGTGCCAAACAAAAATTAGATTTAGACCAAACATGGTACACAATCAAATGAACAAGTTCTGTATTTCCGTTCAGTGAGCATTGCATTGAAACTGCGGAAGATACTATGAAACAAACAAAATAACACACTGAACCTAGTATGGCGACATATTGTCCTTCTGTTCAAATGGGAGGTCCTATTTAGCGATATATTTCGGCACTGAATCAGTTAATTTGATTATGCAGTCTGCCCTCGTCACTATAAAACAGGCACTGATCATCTAATACAAGCTCATATATTGCGGGTGAATCTGTTGTTTTATCTTGAGTAAAGAGTTCAAAATTTCCTGAATCTGTTCTGTCAGGGCTTACTTCTTTGAGTATTCTGTCTACGTAGATAATAAATAACTGTAACCATGGATATGTGTCGGAACATCGGTAGCGTAGTGACTAGCATACTGGCCTGCCAGCCCTGTGGTCATAGGCTGATTTTTGCATTGACATGGATTCTTATAGTGTATTTGGGTTCCCATGATGACTCAATCCAAAATTGGTACCAGGAAATAGCCTGAGAAATAAAGGCAGCCAGTGTGATATTGATCACATGACCCATTGAATGGCGATTGGTCTATACAAGAATATGGGGCTAGCACCATATGCTCAATATACCCCCAGGTGGTTAAAGGTCCTGTACTTACTGTCAAATTTTGCCTATTGGAGTGTTTACTCTCAACCAAATGAAAGGAATATTTTATATTGAAAGATAGGTTGGCAGCTGGTCTCGGTTCGAAGCTCCGAAAGGCGGACAGTTGAAGCATTGCTTTGTTGATCCAGCAGCTTGTCTTGTTCCAGCTTTATTGGTGTCAGATTTCCTCTGGAGTAAACTAGGCAGGCTGAGACAACAACAAAACTTTATTTTCAAAGGGTTAAGAATTGGGCACGCAGGCCAGTCTAACATTCTGCCCTTCTATCACTCTCTTTCATACATTATATCATTCACACATCATTCAAGGCTAACTGAAAACGGCAACAATATAAAAGATATGCATTATAAAGGCATGGGAAAAATGAAAAATCAATACTACACGACTCAGTAATAGTAATAACTGGTGTGGCACTTGTTATTAGCTATGATGAATATACTGGCCTACCAAAAGGGGACTGGCTGTTACACTAGGGTTTTATTATTATTATTATGAAGGATCATGCCTCATGGGCATCACATGGTCTCTATAATTCAGGTCAGGTTTTGTGCTATGGAGTCTTAACTCCATCACAAACTACGTCTGTGAAGATGGCAAGGTGCCAGTGCATATCTATCCTGATTCAGTCATGTGTTTCCACTTGGGGGTAGGGTGTAGAAGTGTATTTTGTTTGTCTTGGTTGAAAATGTTATTAACATTATCTTCATCTTGTTCCCTGCCAGATTTCTCCACACATGATCAAGTTAAGGCAACAAATTAAACATGCAGAACGAGAAATTGCACACTCTGATCACGAACTCAAAGTAGCAAATAAAAAGCATGCTGACGCCGTGGCCAAAGGCGGAGATACTTCTCAGTCGCTGTGGAGCAAATCTAGGGTAGAAAAAAGATTGGACTACTGGATACAGGCATGGAAGAATATGAAGAAAGAATATGAATCTACTTATACAGGTAGTATGAAATTCTTGGTTATCACAAATCTGTGATTGTTCCATGTAGGTAGGTGGGTAGGCAGGCAGACAGGCATTTAGTTAGGTAGGTAGGTAGGAAGGAGAATTCACTCCTATTTAGTCACAATTTAACAAAACTTGACATGCCTTGTAACTTGACATGCCTTGTAACTGTACATGCCTTGAGGTATATTGGGCATATGGTGCTTGCGCCATATTTTTATACAGCAGGTTATGCTGGCACCATCACGTTGGCCACATTTACTTCTTAATTAAGACATTTCCTGGTAACCATTTGGATCAACTAGGTCACTTTAAAAAATCCACCTCGATCCGTAATCAAACTGATGACCACCTGATTGGCAGACAAGATGTGTTGGCCACTGTGCCAGCACGGCTTCCTTTAAGTCACAGTGACACTAAATGCTAGTGTTCTTTCAGAGAATTAGGAAACTAACAGGGGCAGGTGGTAGGGAACGATGTCTGACATCAGACGAGCTACTCTTTACTGGTCCTTGTACCAGCATGGACAGACTTGGCAATTCAAGGCACATTTTAACTAATACAAATCTGCTCTTTGAAAAATGTAAAAATAGTCCCATAACAGATACTGCTGTTGAGGTGGGAAGTGTCAGGCCGTCACATATTTTGAGCCATGAAGTGAAGTGGCCGGTACCCTTCTTCTACCTTTTCCCTTCACAGACAATTTTCAAAACGTTCTGAAAATTTCTGATGCCCATGTTGTGAGGCTGGGTTGACTCCAGAACTGCTGTGGTTGAAAAAAAAATTCTGTTTCTGCTAGGGATTGAACCTGAAGTACTGTCTTGACAGACAAGTGCATTAATCACTATGCCAAATATAGCTCCCACGCTTTTAAAGGGCGGTGGGGAAAAGCCAGTAGTTTCAGACCAACACTACCAAAGTAACAGCAGCTATTTTGACAGTAGATAAATCAGTGTTAGTGTTAGCAACTCTATAAAATAGCTTTTGAGAGAATGGCCTCACAACAAAGTATATCATAAATAACCCATACTTTTGTATGCATGTGAAACATGGACATTAAGCAAACAAGCTGAGAAAGATCCAGTGGCATTGGAAGTGGTTTCTGAGGAACATGCAAAGAATACCTCCGATTGCCAGAACAATGAATGAGAAAGTCCTACAAGAAACAAAACCATAAATTGATTAGAGAAATTAGGCAGTCAAGATTTTTTTCAGAATATTATGAGGAGAAATAAACTTAAAATTTTGTGACAACTGGCAAATGTTGATAGCAAAAGAGTAGTTAAAAGGCAAAGAGATAAATACTTAAATGGCTTGGCCACATGGCATAATCGGGGTAAAGAACACAGACATAATCTAAGACTGGTGTTCGTATGAGATGGCAATCCATGGCATCCCACTGCTTATCAGCACGGTCAATGATGAATATGATAAAGACACATGTTAGTTGCATATTGAACGGAAGACTTCAGAAAGCATTTGTTTCTTTCATTAAAAAATATTTCTAGGTCCCAAAATAATTTGACTTCATATTCTTTGACACATTATTCGTGCTGCCCAGAGCTTCAAAGAGGCGAATACACTCATCTAAAACAATCTATGCCAATGAAGTGCAGAGAACAACATGAAGATTACAAACCAGAGCATGGGTTCATAAACAATTCTCATAATTAAAACAGGACCCTGCACTCCGAGCACAGTGTCAGTGAATGTGTCTTAGAAACCTGCCACTATGGGACACTGAAGCAAGCACCAGAGCACATCCTACACGACTGCTTAGATTTTGTCATGGGATAATGAAAATCTGCCCATGGAGCAGTCCTGCAAGACTATAGAGCAGTGGTTCTCAACCTTTTTTGGCCCGAGCCCCCCTTCACCATATTTTCAGAACATCATTCCCCCCTTTCGTATTTCCTACCTAAAAATTTGGCCCGTGCCCCCTTTCACCATATTTTCAGAACGCCATTTCCCCCCCCCCTTTCGTATTTCCTACCAAATAAGTAATTGATTCTTATATTAACGCGATCTTGAAATAATCTTCAAACACCCCCCCCCCCCCCACCCACACACACACCCCCCCCCCTCCACCCCCCCCCCCCCCCCCCCCCCCCACCCCATCCGATTGAGAACCACTGCTATAGAGGGTGTGAAGATCTCAGGTGGATCACCCTGTTGTGGTCACAAACAGGACAACTGACATTGGCATATATGTTCATGGAGAGAACTAAACCTATACTGTTAAATCTAGAGGTGAGGAAACATTGCTGGTGTTGGATAGGACAGACAAAGAAAAACTGGAGAATAGAATGTCCTTTATCTGGAACCCTACGGGACAAATGAAATAGAGGAAGGCCTAACAACACACAGAGAAGAGAATTGAAGACAGAAATTAATAAAATTGGGAGGAAATTGGTGGAACTGCATGAGTTAGCAACATATAAGATGGCTTGGAGTGAGAGTGAATTGGTTTAGGGCATATGTTAAAATGTGGGATATAAGGTGAAAGAAGAAAATGAACATTTCTTCACTGAATCAGTTCAGGTTGATGTTATTTTTAGGCATTTAGGTGGTTCCAACAAATTTTGTGCAGACAGAAAGGATTTGCTTTAAATTTATGACTTACTATGGGGATAAAAATGTTCCACATTTGAACAATCTCAGTGACGTTGTGCTTTAAGTATTTCAGCCAAAGTATATCTCATTTATTCACATTATATGATATAAAACTGCAGTATGCACCCGACAAAACGTTTGTGGCTTCTGTATTTAAATTCACTAAGGGAATACATTGTTGTGATGTTATTTTAGCAGAATTAACAAACATGATGCATGTATAACTATATTTTATCCCTGTTACAGGTTCATCTTCAGGTACAGGGAGGAAACTTCAAGCGTATGTCTATACACCGGTGAGAATTGTTGAATATGTAGAAGACATTGTTCTATAGGGGAGCTGATGTAATACAGTGGCTAACATGCTTGCCTACCAGCCTGTCGGTCATGATTGTGAATCACCTTTGAGGCGCTTGTACTTGAATCACCTAAAAGGCTGGGTTTTATAACAACTGACTTGGACTACAGGTCGACTCAGCCTAAAATGGGTACCAGACAATGTCAAGGGAAGCAGAGGCTGGCGTTATATTGACCACATTACCTATTGATTGTTGATTGATCTAAAACAGTGGCTTAGCACCATATACCAAATGCACCTTATGGTGTGAAAAGGGAACTGTTACTTTTCCTTGCTTGTTGTCCCATAGGTTTAATTCATGATCACGTATTTCACGTTAATTCTTTCTGTCCAGAGAATCATGCTTCGTGGAGATTGGATTGCTCCTGCCAGGCTCAGTTCATTTTCTTCCTCCTCCTGTTCTTCTTCTTTCTCCTCCTCCTTCTCTTCCTCTCCTTCTCCTGCTGCTACCATTCCTCTTTCTTCTCCTTCTCCTCTTCTTGCATTGGTTTTCATAAAAAATGGTAACACTGCCGGCTGTTCAGAAAGCAATGGACAACTACTAAACGTAAATTTGCCAGGAAATCACAACCAGCCAAAAACTGCTGGGGCTGACTGCTGCGTCATGTAATGGATATGCAACTAACTAACTGATCCATGAGTATGATTTCTGAGAGTAACCAACAGTGATTGTCTGGAAGAGGCTAATGAAGATAGAACTATATACACAGCGACGAACAGTGTTCTGTAGTCATATTATGAGAAGAGAGACATTATTGAACATTGTGACAACTACAAAGATCAGCAGTAGGCAAGGCAGATTGAGAGAAATGATGCTTGATCTTTGTGGCAAGGGTTAATGTCAGTAGTGGAATAGATCCAGAGTACCAATATCTGTGGAGAGACATAAGTGCCTATCTCATTTGGCAGGTCTACATGGTGATGACTCCCCCATGACCCTGGAGAAGTGAATGGGATGCTGAACCTCCACGGATAAGGGTGAAAATGTAGCCTGTATGAAAGCTGAAAACATTTAAAGATCTATCAGCACTGACAGTTGTAAAGAGTAGGCTGTTATTCTGTAATGCCCAGGCACATTTTTTTAACTTAACAAGTTACACATAATGTAATATTCATAACATATATGGATATGGAAAGTAGGGGGAAACTACACACACATTTATAGACAGTCACAAAGCTAGATTTCTGGTGGAGCGACATGTTTGTAAAGCTTGTTTTCAGGTAGAATAACATGATATGACAAGGATAGCTATAATTCTATAAACATGTGTAAAGATTGCAAAATCCTGTCCCCATGTAGCCTGAATGGGCAGACTGGTCTCAGTGGAGCAAGTGCTCCGTGGAATGTGGGCAAGGTGGAATCAGTTTCCGGAGACGAGAATGTTTGACAACTCCTTACGTGGTCTGCCCCGGTGCTGGTTCTGATATGCGATCTTGCGGCAGTGGAGTCAAATGTGAAGGTAATTCATTAACTATTATTTGCATGCGCAAATATTGCATTAAAACACATTACAAATAGCATGTTCATTTAAAACATTGTTTTCCCGTAGTGGATTTGAATGACAAAGACTCAAACAATAGATTGCATGATTTATTGCCTGGCATATTTTTCTGCATCTCGTCGGGTACATACTGCAGAAATCACACCACATAAACTAAAGTAATTAGGTTTACAATTACCGTGGTAGACAATTCAAATTACTGTGTGAATATGTGTGTTGTATATTTCAGCTTTAAGGATTTATCTAATTACTTTAGTTTATGTTGTGTGATTTCTGTGGCATGTTAATTGCCTCGCATCACATCATCTTTAGCAAATGTCTGCCTTTAACTGGGAAAACATAAGTAAAGGTCACTTGTACACAACTTTAGGTGCACTGGGCACATGTTGCTAGGCACATTTGTATTGACCAATCGGCAGTCGTGAGTGATGTGGTGAGTAGCACACCGGCCATCTTTACCTACCAAGACATTTCCTGGTACTCTTAAAAAACACATTAAAACAAAAATATAGTATGTTAATTGCCCAGCATCAAATTGTTTTCAGTGGGTGTCTGTCTTTCTTGGACTGCTAGAGTAACTGACAATGATTGCCTGAAAGAGGCTAGTGAAACTAGAAAATTATATACAGTGACATAAGCCTGGGTCACTGACATTGAGTTGAGTGACCGGGCAGGAGGAAGAATGGAGATGAGAGGGGGAGACAGTAAATTGACTGACCTGGCTACGAGGAATACAATCAACCCTCAGAAATAATGGGGCGGATATGAGTGAAAATCCCCAGGGGGGGATGGGTCGAGGGAGAGTTGGGTGTTGTGGGAAGTCAGGCGACTGGAAAGGCAGTGAGAGAGGAGACCGACTGCGGGTCAGGTCGTTTAAGAGAGAGCTCCGGTGTTGTGTTGTTCTTCGAGTGGTGAAGACAGGCCGGAACCCAGAGTGGGTTCTGTATTGAGTGTAGGCCAAACCCCAGAGTGGGTTCTATAGTTGAGCAGTGGCTCCAACCCAATGTGTGGGTTGTATTGTGTGAGCTCCAGCCGAGGATTGTAGCTGGATTACCTGTCTTGTGGATTGAGATTAGAGGCCAGCTGTGAGAAGGCATTGATGTGTGCTGGTTAAATTGTGAGGAGGATATTCATATTCTATGGATTACGTTATGTTTCTGGATGTATAAACCTGTTCCGTTTGTCCGTCTTATTTTTGTAATAAAGGATTATGTGCGCCAACGGAATCTTGTTGAATGCCTGGTGAATATGCACTGCGGGGGTGAGTTACATTGCAAGACAGATATCTCCATTGACACACCATGAACATCGTTACCTAGACAACGACCATCACACAAAACTTATCATCAATATCATGAACAGTCTCATCGTGAGAACTTCGTCTAAACAGAGACTCAAGTGTAACGGTGCAATATGCAGATAGGAAAGTTGAGTCAGGTCAAAAGAGTTTTCGCGACATTACTGACCCAGGGCTAGGGATAGCAAACAGATGTTGTAATTGTAGAGGTACCATGAGTCATGGGTACATGAAAGGTAGACACAGCATCGACAGGAATCAGAGGTGGGTTAATGCAAGAACAGAACCACCTGATATAGGGTCGGTACACAAATAGTATTGTGTGGTCGTAAAGTAGTAAGAGACCTGTGGGTACATAAGTATAATGCGTTTCTATGATGTATTATTATTATTATGTGATGTATTAGTTCATGCATTGATACACAAGATAGATGGTTGTATTTATGTGTGATGAATATAGGAGTGTAATATGAGCATTTGAGGTATTATGTAGTGTGGTAGCTAGAGTAAGGTGCAGCCATACTTAGGGCTACCCAGGCTATATGTCTGGGTCACATGTTTAGTAAGTTTTAGTCTCCCAATATTTGAAAACGAAGTTTTCTTTTAAGAGGGGGGTAATGACATAAGCCTGGGTCACTGACATTGAGTTGAGTGACCGGGCAGGAGGAAGAATGGAGATGAGAGGGGGAGACAGTAAATTGACTGACCTGGCTACGAGGAATACAATCAACCCTCAGAAATAATGGGGCGGATATGAGTGAAAATCCCCAGGGGGGGATGGGTCGAGGGAGAGTTGGGTGTTGTGGGAAGTCAGGCGACTGGAAAGGCAGTGAGAGAGGAGACCGACTGCGGGTCAGGTCGTTTAAGAGAGAGCTCCGGTGTTGTGTTGTTCTTCGAGTGGTGAAGACAGGCCGGAACCCAGAGTGGGTTCTGTATTGAGTGTAGGCCAAACCCCAGAGTGGGTTCTATAGTTGAGCAGTGGCTCCAACCCAATGTGTGGGTTGTATTGTGTGAGCTCCAGCCGAGGATTGTAGCTGGATTACCTGTCTTGTGGATTGAGATTAGAGGCCAGCTGTGAGAAGGCATTGATGTGTGCTGGTTAAATTGTGAGGAGGATATTCATATTCTATGGATTACGTTATGTTTCTGGATGTATAAACCTGTTCCGTTTGTCCGTCTTATTTTTGTAATAAAGGATTATGTGCGCCAACGGAATCTTGTTGAATGCCTGGTGAATATGCACTGCGGGGGTGAGTTACATTGCAAGACAGATATCTCCATTGACACACCATGAACATCGTTACCTAGACAACGACCATCACACAAAACTTATCATCAATATCATGAACAGTCTCATCGTGAGAACTTCGTGATATCATTATCATCTAGAGAAGCGTGTGACATACAGCAATAAGAAAGAGGTGTCAAACAGCTGTCTTTGGTCATGTGATGAGAAGAGAGGCATTGGAGAACATCGTGATAACTGGAAAGATCAAGGGGAAGAGAGGTAGATGTAGACCAAGAGAAATGATGCTTGACGGATTGAGACGGTGGCATGGAGGAATATCATCAGCAGAGTTGATCAAGAACACCAGAGACCGAGATCTGTAGAGTGACATGAATGGCTACGCCAGCTGGCAGGGCACTTGATGATGATGATGATGTCTGTCTTTCTCCACCTGTTTTCCTTCACACTATCTCAATTTGGATTTTTACACACACACACAAGGATCGAAAGGATAAAAGCACTCACTCTTAAACTTCTGGTGCACTAATGGAGAGGTAAGGTGTGCAGTCTCTACACCAGCACTGAGTTTAACTTGAACTTTGACTTCTCATTCACAATGTAATGGCAAACATCTACATGTAATATTGCCTAGAAAATCAACACAGGGCTAATCGCAACGTCCTACAAAGGACATGCAACATTTTATACACATATATTTGCATCGGGCTGAAGTTGGCAGACAATAAAACCAGGGAAGGCTACATGACCAACCTTGGCCTAGTTCCAGCCAGTTCATATGTGCCTGGCTGAACCATGTCTTGGTTACATTCCAGTACACCTATCTGCAGATGTGAAGTTCCTGTGCTGGTCTTACAAACCCCGTTTCTGAGCTTGGAGAGGGGAGGGAGAGCTCTGCACTAGTCTCCAAGTGCATAGTACTTTGGTAGCAGTTCGGGAGAAGTCTCATCAGCAACCTCAGAATGTTGCTCTTATCATGGCATGGCGAAGAAATTCTCAGCCCTCTGTCATTTCCTCTGTTTCATGCATGGTCATGCCCAAGGTGTCTTCAGTGTCCTGTGTCCACCTTTGTGCTGGTCAAGCCCCGTCTTCCATTCCAGGACCTCTGCCTTCCATTCCAGGACCCCTGCCTTCCATTCCAGGACCGCTGCTTTCCATTCCAGGACCCCTGCCTTCCAGTCCAGAATCCCTGCCTTCTATTCCAGGACCCCTTCCTTCCATTCCAGGACCCCTGCCTTCCATTCCAGGACCCCTGCCTTCCATTCCAGAATCCCTGCCTTCCATTCCAGGACCTGTCTTCCATTCTAGGACCCCTGCCTTCCATTCCAGGACCCCTGCCTTCCATTCCAGGACCCTTGCTTTCCATTTCAGAATCCCTGCCTTCCATTCCAGGACCCTTATCTTCCATTCCAGAATCCCTGCCTTCCATTCCAGAATCCCTGCCTTCCATTCCAGGACCCCTGCCTTCCATTCCAGGACCCCTGCCTTCCATTCCAGGACCCCTGCCTTCCATTCCAGGACCCCTGCCTTCCATTCCAGGACCCCTGCCTTCCATTCCAGGACCCCCCTACCTTCCATTCCAGGACCCCTACCTTCCATTCCAGGACCTCTGCCTTCCATTCCAGGATCCCCCTGCCTTCTATTCCAGGACCTCTGCCTTCCATTCCAGGACCCCTGCCTTCCATTCCAGGACCCCTTCCTTCCATTCCAGGACCCCTGCCTTCCATTCCAGGACCCATGCCTTCCATTCCAGGACCCCTGCCTTCCATTCCAGGATACCTTCATTCCAGGACCCCTGCCTTCCATTACAGAAGTTTCAGAGTCACAATGCTCTTTATGAGCCAGTTTTCTTCAGTGTTAATATTTTTTTTCTCCACTCGCTCGCTTTGAACTCAAGCATAGTTCATACACATGCAACTATTTATAGTACACTGGACTAAATTTTGTGTATAGATTAGCTTTACCTATTACCAGTGTTTCTTGCTATTAGGCGAAAAACCCACTCTGACTTCTGAGGTATATGTAATTTACATCCCCAAGTCAAGGACGAATAGTCAAGATTTTAGTCCTGCTGACCGGTTTAGGGGTTGAACCCATCAGTGTTTGTATCTTGTAGAATATCAGTGTTTTGTGTTAAATCATGATACATGGTATTCTAAATAATTGTCCTGTAAAATTCAAGAACGACGGACCTGATTTTCTTCTTTAATGATTGCAGTAATGGTCAGGACTTACCTATGTGTTGCCACTGGAATATGATTGTAAATGGGGTAACATATTGTGAAGCTTCCATTACATCATCAGCGAAGTGATTGTGAAGGATGCAGCAAATGTTGATGTTTTCGTTGAATCATAAATAAAGTCCATTATTTTTTCCAGCACGCTTTCATGACTGGGGGGAGTGGGGACCATGCTCTGTAACTTGTGGCAAGGGAGTGAGGGCCCGCAGTCGGGTGTGTGTGACGGCCGACAGAGAGATGAAGTGTAAAGGGCCTTCAACTACACTAGAGAAGTGCTCATTTCCTAAATGTAAACCGGTATGTGCCTGGAGTGGAACGATTGTGCCTGGGTGTAGATGAGATGTTCTATATTTGTAAACATGAAAACATTTCTGTCCCAGACAAGCTGGTATTTTAATATAACCATTGTCTTGTTATGAAGGACGCCACAGTAGCAGTGACTAGCACTCTGTCTCAGTGGTCATGGGTTCAATTTCTCATCGAGGCTGACCTTATCAAGGCTCACAGGTCAACCCAACCTATAAGGGGTACAGATCTAGAGCTTGTACTGTCTCAAATCGGCTATGTAGCCATCCCTTCGAGCGAGGGCAGTGCATCTGAGAATGGGACTGTTCGCTGTGGGCGAAACACCATATGGCAGCAGTCACCAAAGTCAGGTAAATATCAGTCGAAATCCAACCTCCTTTCGGTGTTGGTAGTCTTCTTGCGAGGACCGCATTCTGCAGCAAAGACCAGGAGAGGGATTGAGGAACTTAATCCACAGCTAATTAACCTAGAGGAAGAGCCGGCTTCCCAGAGTGCGGCTCTATGAGCCATGAACAGGGTACGAAAGAACAAAACATGGCAATGAAGAACGCGGAGGCGACAGAGGCAATGGCCAGAGAAGAAGCTGGCCATAGGTGCTAGAATTTGTGTGAGGGCACGAAGCACCGGGTGCACCTGGCTCTCCTCCCCGAGAGAAGAGTGACTTAGGAGAAGGCATTTTTTGCAGGTATGGGACAAACACGAAAACAATGCACGGGCACCACAAAGAACGAATGTCTGGAAGCATGGTTCAAACACACGGCAGGAGAAAGAACACAGAGTCATGACCCGGGTGGGCCCACCCCAGAGAGTATCAAGAAAGTAAATGGCCGAAACACTCTGGGTAAGGGGACCTCTACTGATGATTAGAAGTCCCCTGTCGTGCTTGCTCCATGGCAGAGTTGTTATCACTAAAATAACCATTGCCTTGTTACAAATGGCGCCACAGTAGCAGTGACTAGCACTCTGGTCTGCTGGCCCAGTCGTCATGGGTTCAATTTCTCATCGAGGCAGATTTTTAAAATGGACCAGGCTCCCAGGGCAACCCAATCTAGATTGGCTACCAGACGATGACCTGGGAAGTTAAGGTGGTGTAGTATTGACCATATGACACGTCGGGTGCTGATTGGTCTACAGATAATATGGGTGTATTGACATCATGTACCAAATGTATCTCATGGCATGTATAAGGGTCTTTTACTTTTACTTTGTACCTGCAATGCATGTACCTTTGTGATACCATCAATACAAGTGTTTGTGAAATGTGGAATGGAATACAGAAGGCAGATTAAAACTGAATATTATTAGACAATATATATGTATGTGTGTGCCTACATGCGCATGCTTGTACACACGAGAGAGGTCTTTAAACTTTGGCTGGGAAAAATACAATTACTCACCTGGAGATCTGAAACTCTATTTCCCCTTCAAAGTCTTTTTGAGACTGTACACACTTCTCCCAGCAGGTTCCACTATTGCTGGAAGTGTTTAAGAAGGTTTCTATTATTTCTGAATACATCCTCCTAAATAGGCCTTTTATGTCTTGTGAGTCATTTTTTTTGTCTTCATGTATGTGCTCATTTCCATATACTCTAAATCTCTGACTCACAAAAACAAAATATCTTTCATGTGGCACTCTTTCAATCAGAGGCGTGCCATGTTTGTTTCCACTTCAACACTTCCTGTGACCAGGCATGATGTCTTGAGTCACTCAAAATGTTCAGGTTGAAACAACAGTGGCATGCTTTAGGTTGGATAAGAGCCAACTGTGAAAAAATATTACTTCCTCTGAATGCATATGTGAAGCTGATGAACGAACGAACGAACGAACAAACAAACTTTATTTTCAAAGGGTTAAGAATTGGGCACGCAGGCCCGTCTAACATTCTGCCCTTCTATCACTCTCTTTCATACATTATTTCATTCACACATCATTCAAGGCTAACAGAGAACAGCAACAATATAAAAGATATGCATTATAAAGGCATGAGCAAAATGTGAACATCAAAACTACACGACTCAGTAATATTAGATAATGGTCTGACACTTGTTATTAGCCATGTGGAATATACTGGCCTACCAAAAGGGGACTGGCTGTTATACTAGGGTTTTGTTATTATTATTATTATCTCTATTATTAAGGGGGAAGGTAATCCGTACTGATGAAGGTTATAGGAGCTTCCTTGAAACATCTCTAACATTTATAGTTAACATATTTTGACTAAACCGACCAGAATTCTCCTATATGCATGTAACGAGAGAGTCTTTGAGCATTTGTAATCAGAGGTACTAAGAATTTTCTGTTTTCTTACCACAGAAAGCACCACATGCGGCCCCAGCATCTGTCAATGTTGCTCCTCTTGTAGCAGGGCCATCTGTGGCCTATATTTTAAGTCCTGGAATTGCTATTGGTGCCGGTGCCTACCCGGTGGCCCAGCCTGCCCCTGGGACACACCCTGGTGAATATGTGGCTGTGCCTGAAACTGGGGCCAATCAGAACCGTCCCCCTAATTACATGGCTGCAGGTGGAGCGGCCGGCTTTGGAGCAGTTGCTGCAGCAAGTGTGGAACATCCTAAAGGTATCATCATCATCATTGCCTTCTGGCATGAGAGATCATGCTCAACATTTCGCTTTCTTCAGTAGAATGCATCAATTGAAGTATTGACATTTTTCCAATCCATGATGAAAGTCTTTAAGAAATCTTCTCTCGGTGTCTTTATCTATCTTTCTTTTGACAGATCTGTCAAGTTGTAGTGGTCCAGTGGTTGTACTTTTATATGGATGTGAAGCTTGGACAATGAGCAGTCAAGCTGAAAAACATCTGATGGCTGTAGAAATGTGGTGTCTGAGGAAAATTCAAAGAATACCATGGACAGCCAGAAAGACCAATGAACAAGTCCTTCAAGAAACAAATGAAGATTGTAAACTGATTAGAGACATTAGACGTAGACAGTCACAATTTTTTGGGCATGTTATGAGAAGAAATGATTTGGAGAACTTGGTGACAACTGGTAAGATCGAGGGGAACAGACCAAGGGGAAGACCTAGAAGCAAGTACCTGGATGGCTTGGCCATGTGGCATGGTCGAGACAGAAACATGGAGCTGATCCACAACTCTGGTGATCGAGTGAGATGGCAGAACATGACCGCCCACACTTACCGGCATGGCACATGATGGATGGATGGATGGTCCAGTTGTAAGGGTAGTCCCATAGCTTTCTCCAATAGAATGAATCAGTTTGTGTATGACATTTGTCCATTCCATGATGAAAGTCTTTGAGAAATCTTCTCTCCATGTCTGTATCTATCTTTCTTTTGATAAATGTGTCCAGATGTAAAAGTAGTTCCATAGCTCCTTCCCAGATTAGAAGGTACATAATCATATTTGAATATGTACTGCATATTGACAAACCACTGGTTTACATAACTAGATCAGTTGGTGAGAGACACATATGATCAGTCAAGATACAGACATCTCAACAAGAGACCTGTTAAATCTTTTTAGATGTTTAACGCATCATCTACTGTTGAGCATGCATTTGCAACAAAATATGCCTGCCCAAGAATGCTCTGAGGTTAAATTTGGGAAAGTACCAAACTAAAATTTTAAATCCTAAAGTTAAATGAGTACTGTCATAGGGATGAGAAACATGGTTAATGACTAAAACATTTACAAATAAACCACAAACATTAATTAATTGGTGTCTGCACAGATTAGAAGGACTTGGAATTAAATGACAGAATCACTAATGCAGAGCTTAATGAGAAAGCTAGACAGATTCCTGCAAATCAAGAGTTGTGGGAAAATACACTGGTGCCGGATAGGATAAACATTGGGAAAATACACTGGTGCCAGATAGGATAAACATTGGGAAAATATACTGGTGCCAGATAGGATAAACATTGTGAAAATATACTGGTGCCGGATAGGATAAACATTGTGAAAATATACTGGTGCCAGATAGAACAAGCATTGTGAAAATACACTGGTGCCGGATAGGATAAACATTGTGAAAATACACTGGTGCCAGATAGGATAAACATTGTGAAAATACACTGGTGCCAGATAGGATAAACATTGTGAAAATATACTGGTGCCGGATAGGATAAACATTGGGAAAATATACTGGTGCCAGATAGAACAAGCATTGTGAAAATATACTGATGCCGGATAGAACAAGCATTGTGAAAATACACTGGTGCCGGATAGGATAAACATTGTGAAAATACACTGGTGCCAGATAGGATAAACATTGTGAAAATACACTGGTGCCAGATAGGATAAACATTGTGAAAATACACTGGTGCCAGATAGGATAAACATTGTGAAAATACACTGGTGCCAGATAGGATAAACATTGGGAAAATACACTGGTGCCAGATAGGATAAACATTGGGAAAATACACTGGTGCCAGATAGGATAAACATTGTGAAAACATGATAATTGTATAACTAGAAGATCATTCCTCTGAAATGCACATAGCAAATGAAATAGAGAACAACCTAAAAACACATGGAGAAGAGAATTAGAGACTTAGAAGAATAATATAGGTTGCATTGTGCACACCCTTGTGAGACCAGTTTTTCGAGGACTCATCAGTAAGAGAAGGAAGGCTCTGATGTGCCAAGGTTGGGGTTCGTGCGGTGCCATGGCCTGTCTTCATCTCCACAGTCGGCAGATAATAGTCTGGCTAGGGAAGAGAAGAACAAAAACATCACATACTGTGAGGCTGTAAGAGAGTCGCATCAGTTCCCCAAAACAAAACATCACATACTGTGAGGCTGTAAGAGAGTCGCATCAGTTCCCCAAAACAAAACATCACATACTGTGAGGCTGTAAGAGAGTCGCATCAGTTCCCCAAAACAAAACATCACATACTGTGAGGCTGTAAGAGAGTCGCATCAGTTCCCCAAAACAAAACATCACATACTGTGAGGCTGTAAGAGAGTCGCATCAGTTCCCCAAAACAAAACATCACATACTGTGAGGCTGTAAGAGAGTCGCATCAGTTCCCCAAAACAAAACATCACATACTGTGAGGCTGTAAGAGAGTCGCATCAGTTCCCCAAAACAAAACATCACATACTGTGAGGCTGTAAGCGAGTCGCATCAGTTCCCCAAAACAAAACATCACATACTGTGAGGCTGTAAGAGAGTCGCATCAGTTCCCCAAAACAAAACATCACATACTGTGAGGCTGTAAGAGAGTCGCATCAGTTCCCCAAAACAAAACATCACATACTGTGAGGCTGTAAGAGAGTCGCATCAGTTCCCCAAAACAAAACATCACATACTGTGAGGCTGTAAGAGAGTCGCATCAGTTCCCCAAAACAAAACATCACATACTGTGAGGCTGTAAGAGAGTCGCATCAGTTCCCCATGATAATGATAGGCAATCAGCACACACGTCTTGCACTCACTGCTTGAAGAGCTAACATGTATGCTTGTCATAGAATGAGTGTGTTGGTTGCCTTTCAAGATGAAACCAGGTTACTACGAGCCCTAGTCTACAACTTGAATTTATGGAGCTTTAAAAAACTACCAGAGTCATGTGTTTGAATACCTGTCGAGGCAGATATTTTTAATTGACCTAGGCTTCTAGGTTGACCCAACCTAATAAGGGTGCCGGAAAATGTCTTGGGAAGTACAAGTAAATATGGACCGCATTATATTGACATTATCCATCAAGTTCTGACTGGTTTATAAAAATATGGAGCTAGAACCATACCCAAAACTCCTCAAGACTTGCAAAATGGTGCTTTACCTTTACTGATACCAGCTGTAAGATAATGAGAGGTCAGCATATTGGGAAGCCCACACGTCATTTATGTGTTACAGGAATGGCTAGCAATAAGCTAGTCGTGTACGCTTATGTGACACATAACCTCAATGCATCCAGGCCTACAGAATGTGATGGCAGTACCACATCTCTGACCCATGGCAGGAAACTGCTGTGAGACATATTATTATTATTAATCTGCAAACATACGTAGGTACGTACAGTTGCATGCAGTTGTTAGGTGTATGTAGGAAACAGCATAGAAATAATGGCTGGAGGAAACTTTGCATTTTATATCATCTTCAACAATTGTTGGACATTATAGTAACAGAGAGTGCAAATAAATGACTCTCCTTAAATATCAAGAAAACAGTAGTAAGTGGTGATATCACAGAAAAAGGTGTCACCAAAATGTGAAATGAAATAGAAGGGAAAATCCTTAACCAAGTGGACAATTTTAAATACTTAGGGGCATTTATAACATTCAGATGGAAGATGTATCAACAGAGATTAAGAACAGGATAGGGCAAGGAAAAGCTGCATTTCAGAAAATGAAGACTATTTTTATGCAATAAGATTGAATGTAAGAAAGAGAGTGCTGAAGTAATATATAGAAACTGTTTTGCTGTATGGCAGTGAATCTTGGAATGTAAATGAACAAATTAGGAAGAACTTGGAAGCAACAGAGATGTGATTCCTGAGACAAATGTTGCAAATTCCTTGGACTGCCAAAGTAACTAACAACGATTGCCTGAAAGAGGCTAATGAAACTAGAACATTATATACTACAATTAAAAGAAAAAAAAATTAACAAGTTTTCTTTGGTCATATGATGAGAGAAGAAGCATTGGAGAACATCGTGACACCTGGAAAGATCGAGGGGAAGAGAAGGCAGAGGCAGGCCAAGAAAAATGATACTGGATGGATTGAGATGGTGACATGAAGGAATATCAGCAGCAGAGGTGATCAGAAAACCAAATACCGAGATCTGTGGAGAGTCATCGAACGCCTACACCAGCTGGATGGCACTTGATGATGATAACTGTGCATTGGTTTTGCGTTGGTATTAGTGCCAGTCGTTCAGACAGCAATGGCAAATTACTGGATGTAAACTTACCAAGAGATCACAGCGGCAGAAATGCTGGTGTTGACTGAGATGTGCTGTAAAAAGAATATTGCAAAAAAAATAAATCTGATATATTCTCTCTAATGTCTGATATATTTCTTTTAATGTGACTGATATATTTCCTTCAATATTTTTTATATTTTTCTTTTAATATCTATGTGGTACATTTCCTATATGTCTGATATATTTCCTCTAACGGACAGTAGAATATAATCAAAGCACATGCTCATTTCATGTTTCTTTGTAGGTCCTATATCAAAGGTTACAGTTGTGGAAACTGGAAATGGGGGTGGCCCTCTTGTAATGACCCATCACGAAACAGGCAAGTTGTAACTTAGGATTAACTTATTCTGAAATTCAAAACAATTACTCCCTCAGTGCAAAGGCCTCACTATATTTGAGCAATATATATTCGATGAACAATAAACTATTGCTCAGAATATTGTATGAACCAACCTGACCCGGTTATTACCGCTGTCAGATCCTTGACTTTATTGTTGTGTGTTTTGTTGTGAGCTGTTTAGAATGGGCAACATGAACATTGGGTCCAGCCCAGTTATGAACTCTTCAGTCACAGCCTTCTACTCCAGAGAGAGTCACTTTGGTGGGTTGCCAGGAACTGACTTTGTTTCCCGAAGGGTGACTACCCAAGTCTAGCAGTTACGCAAGTCTGGACCATTCAAGGGAGGATCTACCGAAGCCCGGTGAGGCGACTGAAACAGCTGACGGTGTTGACGTTACAGGCGCTGCCTGAGGATGATTTACCTTAATCCTACACTGCTGATCCTGTGTCTGTCTAACTACGAAACTTCCTACCTTGATCTATACCTGTCTCCTTCTGTACTATTGTACATAATACATTTATGCATCATTCTTTTGACAAAACCAGAATTGAGTCATGTCGTCTGGATGGAGCCTTAGTGGTTAACGCTCCAAGGTTGAGAGATTGAGAGGGGTCCAGGGACCGGAGGGGTTGGTAGACTGAGTGCACCTATACCTAAGCCCAGAACCTATCCCAACTCAGAGTGTAGTAATAGTTCCGCTCACCCCACAGATATTACGACAGTGCCCACTTTCTTTAGCACCATTTTCTGGTACTCATCTTGGCCTGGGTTGATCTGAGAGTCAAGGTCAATTTAAAAACAAAAATTGTCTCCAGGGAGATTCAAACATGTGACTACTGGGCCAACAGGCAAGTATGCTGGCCTCTGTGCTCACAAGTGTGCTGGCCACTGTGCTTCGGTGGCTTCCAATTAAGGCAGGTATAAGACAGAAAATGAGTTCACGATAGCCAACACGCTTTTTAAACAACATCCAAGAAGACTCTTCACGTGGAAGTCTCCGGACAGCATTACCAAAAATCAGATAGATTATATTTTAATACAAAGAAGATGGAGATCAAACATAACATCTGCAAAAACCCTACGAAGTGCAGACTGTGATACAGATCATCAGTTATTAGAAGCAGATCTGAAATTAAAACCCAAAAAGCTTACCCGAGGACCAAGGCCACTTCGTTTTGATCTCACAAAAATACCAGATGCATACAACATAGAAGTTAGGAATCGCTTTGGGTCTTGATGTCTGTACAAGAGGAAATGACACCTGATGAACTGGCAGTACAAGCTAGAGATATCTTGATAACTGCAGCCAAAGATTTAATTCCGACCAAGAAAAAGCAACTTAAGCCATGGATTACATCAGACACGTTAGAATTAATAAAACAACGAAGGGAGCTGAAAAAGAAAGGAGATGAATCCGATAACAGCAGGATGAAGTATAAATCTTTAACTCGAGAAATAAGAAAGAACACAAGAAAGGACAAAAATCAATATATACAAGATTGCTGTACCAGAATAGAGCAATATCATAAGACTGGAAGAGATTATGAAATGTTCAAAGAAATGAAGTTATTGACAAGAAATGTTCAACCTCAATTGAATGTTATCTGTGACAAGATGGGAAATACCTTAACAGAATCTAGACAAATTCTAGAAAGATGGCAGGAGTACTGCAGTGGAATGTATGATATGAGTGACAGTGAGGATATGAATGAGATACATGAGCCAATGACAGCAGAGACAGAACCTGAACCCTCATTAGATGAAATTGCTTGGGCTATAAAGAACCTGAAGAATGGTAAATCACCTGGATGTGATGAGATACCAGCTGAACTAATTAAAGCGGGAGGAGAAGAAAGCATACACATATATCATGCATTATGTACAAAGATTTGGAAATATGGTATATGGCCAAAAGATTGGAAGAGAACTATCTTCATTCCAATACCAAAAAAGGGCAACCTGAAATTATGCACCAACTATAGAACTGTTGCCTTGATCAGTCATGCAAGTAAAATTCTACTAAAGTCATAATGGGAAGACTTCGTAAGAAAATGGAAGAAGAGATTAACGTGGTTCAAGCTGGATTTAGACAAGGAAGAGGAACAAGAGATCACATATTCAACATGCGATTAATAATAGAGAAGTGCAGAGAATTTAATGTAAACCTATTCTCATGTTTTGTGGATTATTCAAAGGCATTTGACTGTGTACAACATAAGAAACTTTGGGAAATCATGAGGAATATGGGCTTTCCATCACATGTAGTACAACTCATAAAAATGCTCTATCTAGACCAACAAGCAGCAGTTAGAATAGATGGCGAGACATCAGATTGGTTTGACATCAAACAAGGAGTCCGTCAGGGCTGCGTGCTGTCACCCTATTTGTTTAACCCGTACGCCGAAAATATAATGAGAAATGTAAGAGATGATATAAACAGGGAGCTATATGAAGCCCTATATATCGGCGGTCATGACATACCAGAGATTCGATATGCTGATGATACAGTATTACTATCCACAACACAGAATGGCATAGAAAACCTCATAGCCTCAACCCAATTGAATAGTGAAAATCACAACTTATATCTTAACATAGCAAAAACAAAGATAATGCATACAGACAAAACTGCAATGGAGAAAGAAATATACGTTAATGGGGAAAAATTGGAGGTGGTGGAAAATTTTGAATATCTTGGGTCACTGATTACCAACAATGGTGACACAATGACAGAAATTAAACGGCGACTATCAATTGCTCTTCAAAGACTAAAACAACTGAATAAATTATGGAGTGGGACAGACAGAACTACAAAAATTAGATTTTTAAGAGCATGCATCTTTCCCATTGCAACATACGCTTGTGAGACATGGACACTTACTAAACAAGCTGAACAGCACATAAATGCCTTTGAACATAAATGTTATAGACGAGTTCTAAGAATATCCTGGGTAAAGAAAAGAACAAATGCATCCATACTTCAAGAATTGAATATTGAAGAAGGTTGGCTATTAAAGACGATAAAACAAAGAAAATTGAAATATTTTGGTCACTTGAAACGTCACGAAAGTTTGGAGAGAACAATAATGGAAGGATATATGCCTGGGAAGAGAGGAAGAGGAAGGCCAAAGAGAAGATGGGTGCAGGATGTAGCAGATGATCTCCAGATGGGTGTATCAGACGCGGGACATCTTGCTTATGATCGAGAGGTTTTCCGGAAGGTTGTTATGGCAGCGAGGTTCTGCAAAGGACATGCTACTGAATGAATAAGACATAAGAAAGAGAATTCCAGTGGCCAAAGTAACAGTTATCAGTAGGAAACAACTTCTCATATCTAAACAGCTATGTTCATTGTCATCATCATCATTATCACATACCATGGAGATAAGTGTGGGTACCTCTGAAGACGGAGTGGGCCCGCCTGAATGGCGAGGGACACCGGTAGAAGGGAAAGCAAGCCCACTCACAAAGCTCAGTCCTCTACTACTACAAACAGTGTGTAAGGACTACGCTCGAGTTTCAGCGAGCGAACAAAAAGAAGAAGAAGAAGAAGTGTGGGTAATACTCTGTATTATTGAAAGGTGCAGAAACATGCACACAACTGGAGCTATTTAAATGTGGTTACACAGACAAATTAGATGAAATATCATGGCGGGAGAAGGGAGCTGCAGATGTCCTGCCTACTGTTAAAATGTCTCTATTGTAAGCCAGATGTCCCACCTCTTTTAAAATGTCTCTATCATAAGCCAGATGTTGTGCGTCTGATGAAATGTCTCTATTATAAGCCAAATGTCCTGCCTCTGTTGAAATGTCTCTCAATCATAAGCCAGATGTCCTGCCTCTTTAAAATGTCTCTATCATAAGCCAGATGTCCTGCCTCTGTTGAAATGTCTCTATCATAAATCAGATGTCCTGCCTCTTTTAAAATGTCTCTGTCATAAGCTAGGTCAGTGGTTCTCACCTTTTTTGGCCCATGCCCCCCTTTACCATATGTTCAGAACGTCATTCCCCCCCCTTTCGAATTTCCTCCCATATAAATTCCACCCCCCACCCTTACACAGTATACATAAAAATCGAAGCTAAATTTAATAACACATACTAGAACAAGACATCTGCATAAAACATGATTTGTGGATCTACTTATGTTATAAAACTAATTTCATTAGGGCGAGAAGTACAGAATTTAGAGGGAAAAACAATATCAAGTAACTGGTTCTAGTAGTAATGCGATCTTGAAATAATCTTAATTCCCCCCCCCCCCCTAAATAAATAATAAATGTTTGCATATCCTTTACAGCTTAAAGGAAAAAGCCCACAGATGGGGCTGGTTATCAACCAAGATAAGACAGAATATATGGTAATTTCAAGAGATGGAATGGCTAAAAACTCTGGCCACATACAAATAGATAATATGACCATTAAAAGAACGGAAACATACAAATACCTGGGTACAATCTTCAACTGCTCCAACATCATAAGGGAAGAAATACAAACTAGAATCAACTCTGGAAATAAGATATACTATGCACTACAACATCTACTAAAATCAAAGGCGCTATCTCGTAACACCAAAATCACAATATACAAAACACTGATCAGACCAGTTGTGCTGTATGGCTCTGAAACCTGGAGTACAACGAAAGGAGACGAAGCCTTGTTACAAACCTTTGAGAACAAAATTTTAAGACGCATCTTTGGACCCATTAGGGATACACAAAGTGGAGAGTGGAAAAGAAGAAGTAACAAAGACATTTATGATCTGTTTAAGTCCCCGCTAATCACTGGTATCATGAAGGCTAATAGACTACAATGGCTGGGGCATATAGAAAGAATGGAAGATAATAGGGAAACAAAACTCGCTTACACTCAGGAAATAAATGACCGTAGACCCCGAGGTAGACCAAGAAGACGGTGGAGAGATAATACATGTACAGACCTACAAGCACGTGGAATCAACGACTGGCAAGAGAAGGTCCACCAGAGGGACGAATGGAGACGGATTGTATTTGCAGCAAAGAACCTCAAAGGCTCGGAAAGCTGAAGAAGAAGAAGATATCCTTTACAGGACATTGCTGTCAACATCAGCATCTTTCAGCTGATTGTTGATTTCTTGGCAAGATTATGCTCAGTAGTTTGCCATTGCCTTCTGAGCGGCCAGCTCACATACCCCGTAAGTTATCGACGCGATTCAAACCACTGCTGATTCTCACCGTCGTCGCATTACTTATGAGAGTATACTGAGATTACGGAGAAAAGTCACTAACCTCTAGGCCAGGAAGCCGGCAATCCCCCCCCCCCCCATTGGAAACCCTAAAATTCCCCCCTGGGGGGGGGGGGGGAGGGGGGGAATTCCCCACTGGTTGAGAACCACTGAGCTAGATGTTCTGCCTCTGTTGAATGTCTCTATCATAAGCCAGATGTCCTTCCTCTATCATAAGCCAGATGTCCTGCCTTTGTTGAAATGTCTCTATCATAAGCCAGATGTCCTTCCTCTATCATAAGCCAGATGTCCTGCCTTTGTTGAAATGTCTCTATCATAAGCCAGATGTCCTTCCTCTATCATAAGCCAGATGTCCTGCCTTTATTAAAATGTCTCTATCATAAGCCAGATGTCCTGCCTTTATTAAAATGTCTCTATCATAAGCGAGATGTCCTGCCTCTGTTGAAATGTCTCTATCATAAGCCAGATGTCCTGCCTCTGTTAAAATGTCTCTGACTTCCGGTCACCAACATGGTGGTTAGGTGTTGAACCGTTAAGGCCTGTGACGTGTTTATGCTTGCAGCTATGGTTTACAATCACATTTTCCTCATGTTTGACTGGTAGTACATGGTTCCGTCGCCCCGCTACTGAGTGAGTGCGTGGGCGACACTGTGAGATGTGAATTTCGCGTGGAATGCTTTTACATCTGTCCTGTACAGTGACCTGCATGTTCGGAACAATGGCTACCGGCTGTTGCTAAATTGACTGATTTGCCTTTTCGGTTCACAAGTGCATTTTTCAGGAGACTCCTGGGAGTCGGCGTTGAAGCTGCAGAGTTGGTACTTTATGCGACACTTTCGGCGGGTCGCCCTGCGGTAAAAGACCGAGCCATGTTAGAAAACCCGGGTCAATGCGGTCTTTCTGGTGACTGCAGAATCCATCGACGATGAACTGTGGTTTTCGTGGATGAATTTTATGTTGGCATTCTGGCGGCGGCATTATGTCCAGTGTGCCTGTGTGGGCTGTTGGATTGCCGAGACTCCTGTCTATTCCACTTTTCACATTGGACAGTGGGAAGCATTTGTGTGATGTTCACTGGCACAGGAATGGAGCATAATGGGGATGACCCGTTGCTGTGAAGTTGGAACCTTGACTAACTAACTAACTAAATTTTTTTTTGACATAAATTAGAAGTACCTCTGAGGCCAGAGTGAGTTCGTCTGACGGCAAGGGACACTAGTAATAGAGAAAGCTATTCCACACGTAAAATTCAGTCCATTGCTACTAAAAGTAGTATGTGTGGACTACGCTTGAGTTCAAAGTGAGCGAGTGAAAAAAATAAACTATCAGTTATCCAGAATCCATCTATGCTATGGTCTTTGTCTTCTCTGCTTCCCTGGCATGCTTCCCTCCATAGTTAAATCATGTCTTTATAAGCGCAAAATTATTCATTTTCTTCAGTTTGTTTTGCCGACAAGCAGACTTCCTCAGTACTGAGTTCTTGTTGAAGGATCTGTTTTTCATCCAAAGAATTGTAAATCGTCGTCTTTAATATATATATATATTCAGTCACATGTGTGCTTTTAATGTGATTTGTTAAATGTTCAGGTTTTACACCTGGGATGTTAGAGCTATGTATAAATTGGGGAAGATGGCACAGGTTATAGAAAAAGGGATGGAGATGAATAGTATTGGGAGGGGGTGAAGAGCATTACAGAAGATGCCAACAGATAGGACAGTTTCTCATGAGTTCATGTAGGACCTAGATTTGAATGGAGGATAAAATGCAGAAGAACTTATTAGGCAGGTGTGCAAACAACTTTCTCCATGGTCTTAATTTATGAAAAATGCTTTGTTGCCTCGAAACCAATCTGTGGAACGAGCTGAAAATCTGAAGCTGATATACATTGTATTTATTTCTATAGTGGGAAGCGAAGAAGAGGAGACTGTAACAGCGGAGACCATACTTTTCATTGTGCTGTTCCTTCTGTGCCTTGTGCTGCTGATCATTGCCTTCTGTATATACTGTTATCAAAGGTAAGAGCGCCATCTGTTGAGTCATTTTAAAATCTAAGGGTATTTGCATGTCATATGTTTCTGGTTCTGGGAGGAGCTATTCCTGGGATTGCTCAGAATGCTCACCAGTATGATTTAGTCTTGCTTGAATGCTCAGTGTAAGCAGTTTTTGACAGTGACAAGTGGAGGATCCCTTTGTGTGCCTTTGAAGCATACTGAGTATGTGGTGATAAGAACATATTGTTTGAAGACCAGTAGGCACGCAATGGCTATGTAGAGGTTAGCAGAGGAAAACCATACATTCAGGCAGAACAGAATTCCCTACTTATGAACAGGCTGACAGTCTCCTGAAAATGCCGGTAAGCGTGGGCGGCCATGATTCGCCATTTCACTCAATCACCAGAGTCGTGGATCAGTTCAGTGTTATTGTCTCGGCCATGCTACGTGGTCAAGCCATCCAGGTATTTCTCTGTCTTCCCCTTGATCTTGCCAGATGTCACCAAGTTCTCTAATTTATTTCTTCTCATTAAAAAAATTGTGACTGTCTACGTCTAATTTCTCTAATCAGTTTACGATTTTCATTTGTTTCTTGTAGGACTTGGTCATTGGTTTTTCTGTCTGTCCATGGTATTCTTTTCATTGTCCTCAGAAATCACATTTCCACAGCCATCTGATGTTTTTCACCTTGATTGCTCATTGTCCATGCTTCACATCCATACAAAAGTACAGGTTCTACATAGCACCTCAACACTCTTTTTCTCATAGCAATTGACATCCTTTTAGCTTGTAATATAGAGAAGAAGAATCTACAAAGGTAGTTTTGACAGAATGGAACAAGGAGTAAAGACTAAAGACTATCCCTGTACACAAAGAGACATAAACAAGATAGTCTAATTTTACAGCATCACACTCTCTTGTCTGATAGAAAGACTTTTGTTTAGTCCTCCAGCAGAAATCTAATCATGCACAATCATCAAGAGTGGAGAGTTGGCTAGGGTTATAATGTAGTGAATCAAGATGAATGTGAGGATATAAAACAATTTTTTGAGGGAAGTACTCAGTTCCAAGAGTTTTGTTCTTCACCGAGGTGTTCTGTCTCTCTCTCTCTCTCTCTCTCTCTCTCTCATCATGTTCCTCTTGTACCTTGCGGTGTCGAGGTGAAGTATAAACTTCGTGAGAGTGCCCGGTTATGGGCTTCGTATATCGACATTCCCATGGATTCTGTTATTCCTTCCGTCCAACGTTTACGTGGTCGGCCTCTTCCTCTATTTCCATCTGGTCTGTACATCATTGCTTGTTGTGGCATGCTGTTGACTGGTAGCCTACTTGCATGGCCAAACCATTTGACTTGCTGCTTTCTAATAAAATCTAGAGCAGCTTTAACCCCCACTTTAGTCCTGATTTCTTGGTGTTCTGTAGGCTATGTGTTTTACAGATCTTGACCCTTTAGGAATAAAACATCACCTGAACTGTTTCTGTTGACTTTGTCGGAGGTCAGTGGTTTTGCTCACGTGCTTGATCCACAAGCCCCATTGTTTCTTTGGGTAATTTCTTCTGGATCTGGTCATGGTATGGGATTTGAACTAGGGTTGTTCAGGAAAATAATGGGGGGTAGAGATTTGTCTCTCACTGCAGTTATGGCTAAGGAACTGAATGGCTAGATTACTGTTTCTGTCTCAGGCTGGGATGCCACAGTAGAGATGCCCAACTGTTCACAGACATCATTGATCTCAGTACTACTACCTGTGTTCCATGTATTTTGAGAATCATTCAGATTCTGTGAGGTGATGCTGAATTGACACCAAAATTTTTGATGAAAGAAAGAATTTTATCGGTAAAAAAAAAGAATGTTATCGGTAGTGACTAACATCTACTTTTGGTTTGTTAATTTTCATTTTAATTAGGGACGGAATAACAAATTCATAGTGTTCTTTCCCCATAAATATGTCCTTAACAAATTTATATTTCAGAAGTCTTTAAAATTTATTTCAGAATATCTGATTATCAATACATACCTCCACATTCAACTAATTTTCACACCATGTTTTTTTTTTTTTTTTGTGGTAAAGAAAATGCACATATTTGCCAACCTCATTTCTCGTAAAATACCATCAGATATCTGCTTCTTAGCATCAAGCAATGCCGGGAGGAATTTAAATATTTACAATACAAAGATTGGTCCTGCCATGCCTAAGTGGGTCACTCCATAGTGAGGTAATAAGCCACGATGGTTAGTTACTTGGCCACTCCTACAGTATATAGCTAATTTAAGCTAAATGATACTAAACACCACAAGACTAGAGAACAAGGCTTATGAAGGAACATGGTTGCCTATGCCAGTCAACAAGAGACTTGAAGAAGGAATAGGAGAACTGTTGACTTTGTAGTCACCAGAGAGCATGTAAGATCCTTTTGTTTCCTTTCCATATTAGAACAAGAGAATCTGACACACGGAAACGGCTGAAGGAGGCTCGGCCATTTTACAAGCAAGATGTCGGCGATGATGATGATGACCTGGATAAATATCCTGTACAAGGACTGGTCAAACCAGTTTGTAGACAACCACCTGGCTATTATACAGGTAGCATATTTTACATGACTGTTTTTTTATATACATGTAGACACAGGGTAAGACAGTAACATCAATAGTGCTTCACTTTTTTCAGCCTTTACAAAATTCCCCCTTCTTCTTCTTCTTCAACAGTTCGTATTTTGCTGATTGGCTAGGCAACCATGTTCCTCCATAAGCTTTGTTCTCTAGTGTTGTAATGTTTGAATCATTCAGCTTAAAGTATCTTTATATTGTAGGAGTGTGTGAGTTGGCTGGAATATGTGTGTGTTGGTGGGGGATGTGTGGTTGGGGAATGTGTGCTTGGCTGGGTGGTTGGGGGCGTGTGGGTGGGTGGTGGAGGATATGTGGGTGGGTGAGTGTTGGTAGGTTATGGGATGGGTGGAGGATGTGTATGTGTGTGGGTGGGGAGATGTGTGAAAAGGGGGGGGGGGGGGTGCATGCATATGTGCCTGGGTTTGTGTGTGGGTTGTTGGGGGATGTGTGGTGGGTGGGAGATGTGTGTTTGTGTGTGGGTGTGGAGATGGTGTAGGTAGGGGTGTGTGTGTGGGTGGGGAATGGGTGGATGGATGGGGGAATTTATGTGCCTGGGGATATGTGTGTGGTTGGGTGATGGATGTGTGTGTGGGGGACATGCAGATGGATAGATGAGTGGGTGGGGGATTTGTCTCATAACATGGTAACATGCATTGTTTATGTTTACAACATTCATTTGACAATGTTTTTTTCCTATGTGAATGTACTATGCACTGATGAATGAAAGATGAGTGATTGGAAGGGCCGAATGTAAGACGGGCCTGCGTGCCTAATTTGTTACCCTTTGAAAATAAAGTCCGTTCGTTCATTCATTCTTCTTCTTCTTCTTCTTCTTCTTCTTCTTCTTCTTCTTCTTCTTCTTCTTCTTCTTCTTCTTCTTCTTCTTCTTCTTCTTCTTCTTCTTCTTCTTCTTCTCCTTTGTCTTCTTTTGTATTTTTGTATGGATGTGGAGTGTGGACAATGAGCAGACAAGCTGAAAAAAGCTGAAATACATCTGATGGCTGTGGAAATGTGATTTATGAGGAAAATGCAAAGAATACCATGGACAGACAGAAAAACCAATGATCAAGTCCTACAAGAAACAAATGAAAATCGTAAACTTATTAGAGAAATTAGACAGTCAAAATTTTTGGGTCACGTTATGAGAAGAAATAAATTGGAGAACTTGGTGACAACTGGCAAGATGAGGGGAAGAGAACAAGGGGAAGGCAGAGAAGTAAATACCTGGATGGCTTGGCCACGTGGTAAGGTCGAGACAAGAATACTGAGCTGATTCGTGACTCTAGTGATCGAGTGAGATGGCGAAACATGACCACCCACGCTTATTGGCATGGCACAGGAAGATAATGATAGAAATGCAAAAGCAAAAAACACTAGAAAAAGTATTCATCAGTGTTCCATGAGAGGCAGAGTTTATGAAGGTCTAGAATCTGAAAGAGATATGAAGTATGCATTACTAGGCAGCAAGAACACTGGCCCAAGACCTGGTGGTATACAGCATGGTCACCTCAAGCAGCTGAGGCATGCAGAAATGCACTGTGCTAGGGATTTCTGTTGTACTGGAGCTATGGAGTTTCTCCTTTGTGCGATGCTCTTGGCAGGTGGCTGGCCATTCAGTGGAGAAACTGATGTACAACTGTGTGCAATGAACATGATCATCTTACCTTTAAGCCTTTAGGCAGCTTTTATTGCAGACTGTGACACATGGTTTGTTGGACAATAGTAGTAACATGGCATGCAGTATGAGTGGAAGCATCCACTCCTGACAACAACAGTGCCATAGAGATATTCTTAATGTCTGGTCATCACTAGCCAGACGTGAGGCATGCAATTAGATGACACTGAGTCCTTGGTACCCCAGAACTGACCTTTAAGCTCATTTCACCTGTCCCATGTCTACGCTTTCTTAACTCTGACCACTGGACACTACCTGTCCACTTTTCTCAGACCATACTTTCCAACCTTTGAAGTTATAGAAACTAACACTTCTCAGAACAAGACCATGACAAACCAGACCATGTTTGGTAAAGAGTCACTTTCATTACACACAGATAATTTCCATAAGTGCTCCAGTCAACTCCCATAGATCAGACAAAGAGATTCTCATCACGTTCACACACTCTGCAGCACCGGCGAGGATCCAAATGTGTGTATACCAGCATCATATATGCTGTGAGTATTCTTTTCTGGGTAAATTTTCTAGTTACGATAGTTCTGCCTGGACGCAGCCTGTTCGACGTGCTCTCTTTTTATTTCCAACTGCCGAAAGATTGTAAATGTGAGCAGTACGCACACGGCTCCTTGGAGCATTTTACTCTTGTTAGGGAAAACTCAACGTAATATCTGCTACCTCAGAATTGGGGGGAAGGTATACCATACTTGTTTTATTTAAAAGAAAATGCAAAGGGTGCATGCTGGGATTGACCCAGGTCATCCGGTCTGCACAAGCCAGAGACTGATATGCTAAGATCTAATCTATGCCAGCAATTCATCCCCCTCCCCCCAGCACGCATGCATGCATGCACGCACACACACATGCACGCGCACACACACACAAAAGCCATGTATTCAAGGTATAAAATAACAAGTTATAAGTTTCTAACCTTGGCCATGCAAAGTAATATTAAATATTGAAATCTATGTTTTTAGAACCCCCTTATTGTGGCCAGCTGATCAAGCCAACCCCAGTTGTGTCCCTTGAGCCAAGTGAGTCTCCTCCTGAAACCCCAGAGCCAGAGCCAGAGCCAGAGGTAGACCAGTTGGAGGAAGTTCAAGGAACACCCTCGGATGTGACACCTCCTGATCAAATGCTGCTGGCGGGACAGCAAGTAGAACTGGATAAGAAGAGAAAGTCTGAACAGGGGGGAAAAAAGAGGAGAAAGTCTGGGCAGAAGAATAAACGTAAGGGCAGAAAGTCTGCGCAGGGGAAGAAACTTGGTGGGAAAAGAAAGTCTTCTGCCGGGGGGAAGAGAAAGTCTTCCGTCGGGGGGAAGCCTGGTGAAATGAAAAAGTCATCACAGGGGCTTGGCAAGAAGAGGGGGTCGTCACAGGAAAGGAAACAGTCTGCACAGGGGAAGAAACTTGGCAAGAAGCGAGGGTCATTACAGGAGGGAAAAATTGGTGAGAAGAAAACATCTGTAACAGAGTCGTCTGATGAACAGTCTAATCAACCATCTGCGGAATCGTCTGAGGAACAGTTGGTGGCAGGACAAAGTGCAGTGCCTAAGGCAGAAGGCAAAACAGAAAAAAAGAAGAAGAAGAAGAAGAAAAAGAAGAAAGCTACAACACCAGAAAGCAGTGCACCAACATCTGGTGAGACGAGCCCTTCAATTTTTGATGAAAATCCAGAAAACATATCATCAAGTAATATTACTATTGATGCTACAGAAAGGGGACCGGTTGATTTAAGACTCAATGCAGACAGGAGAAAAGGCAGGACATTTGTGAAGGATTATTCTGCTGGTGACTCTCTAAGGCAAGATGGTGGGTTGCTACATGCATCACAACTGCAAGTAGGCGCAGGCACAAAAGAGCCAAGTCTGCCTACCTTACTTCACACTTCACGTTTTAAATTTCCCATGGCTGAAGGTAAGCATGTTTGGAGGACTGTTCCTTCGGATCATGCTGGATACTTAGAAAATCTCAGCTCCAGACACAAGGCAATACTAAATGACCCTATGCAGTCGCCTTCTCGTGAATACGTGGTACCTGTGGGTGAAGCTCATGTTGCATTTAGCAGCCAAGAAACATACAGGAGCAGAGGTTGTCAGCAGTTTAATGTGGATAAAGAGGAGAGAGTAAAGTCCCGTCATGACATGACAAAGTGGAATCGGAGAATGAGGAAGTTCAGAGGTAGAAAGAGAGCTTGTAAAAGAGCAGAGAGGAAAATGAACACGTACTTAAAATCTGTCTTCAAGCATAAATGTGATCAGAAACATAAAATTTGCCAGCTTGATCTTGGCCTAGAAAAGCACATAGCAGGCATTAACTTGAGGTCTTTGAAGAAGAACAGCAGAGTTCAACCTTCTAGTGAAAGTGATGCTTACCCCAAAGATGATAGTTCCTTCAGTGTCAACAGCAGTTTCTATATGAATACATGTCCAGGTGGGAAAACTGTCAACAGACTGGAAGAAATGCAGCAATTTATGGACAAAGCACAGACAAATAAGCCAGAGAGTAAGCTTGATGCAGAAATGAAGATCTTCAAGTCCAAGACCGGAAGCAGTCGGAGTAGCAGAAATCAGGCATTACCAAATGACTTTCGCTCAAGGTCTTCACTACATTACAAGTTTCCTGTTTCAGTATATAGTGCTCAGAGGCAAAGAAGAGGCAAATTTACGTCATCCTCCTCCTCATGGTTGTCAACGCTGCTATCAGAATCTGACAGAAAATTAAATGCGATTGAAAGAGACATGGATGCTGTGTTGAAAGAGCAATGCCGTTTGCGTGACAGAAATACTATTTCATTATCTTCAAAAGCTACCAGCGGTGAAACTTTGCAACCATCTATGAAAAGTGAGAAACATGGCAGTAACTTGACTAGGCAACAGGAGTCACGAGAGTTGAGCGCTGAAGATATATCACATGAAGGTGTTGCTGTGAGCAGACGTGAAACAAAATGCTTGAAACTGTCTGAAAGTGTTACATCTACACTACCCATAATAGATGAAGACCCACAAAAGCATGATGATGATAGCAGTGTACACATATATGAGAAAAAGAAGGAAGACGTATTAAAACTGTTACATTCAACATCACTATACCAGAATCGTGGTCAGTCACTGTATCATGCGGACCCATGGAAACCTTTAAAGCCCCAAAACACAGTTGTTGATCATGCGTATCAAGGCCATCCTTTCTTAAACTCAAATCTCAGAAGTGAAGGAGAACACATCAAAGGTACTGATGCTGCTTCACTGACCAGCCAAACCACGTCTGCTGGATGGACAGACCAAGATTCTAAACGCGATATTAAAACTACCTCAGACACTTCTAATTTCCCGCCATCTTCATCCAACCAGCAGACTTTAACCGATTCCAGTGAAAATAACATGCACTCCGCCTTTGCTTCATTTCCTTTCACTTCAAACAGTGTCTTGAATGACATGTGGCAGACAGATAGAAGTAAGATTCCCACAACCACATATGATGTTTCCGACAGTGTCACTTATGATAACTGTAATCCACATGATGACACATGGAGAAATATCCAAAGAGCAACATCAGAAATGTCTGAAGCAGCTATCAGAATTATAGATAAGGAGCATGCAGAAGTGCACAAAAAACCGGATGTTCATGGAAGCATTCATGTTTCCATGCAGTTCCAGAAGTGTTCAGAAACAGCACATGGCTATTCAACCTGTAGTGATGGCAGACACGGGCAGCAAATTAAAAAAGGACAGAATATTAGGGAATCTTCTGGATGTCACATTGTTCTCTCAAATCCTCAAGTGGAAGATCAGAACATTCCAGAAGGATATGCAGTAGCAACCACCTGCCAGAGCTTTCTAAATGAAAATGATGGAAGCAAGAAACAGACCAATGACAAGGTCAATATCAGGTGCAAACATCAAGGTGTAAAGCTTGCTTCAGCTACAAGCAGATCTTCATTTCAGGATCCTGCACCAGTCTGTAGTCACACGGATGTTCCTGGCAGTTACACCCCAGGTTCTGTCTCAATGCCTGCATCTGTGTTGAGCTCTTACCAGGAGCATGCCTTTCTGCAGAACAGTGAGAAACATGTACGTGAGGAGAGTGGTCCGGTGGCATTGAGGCAAGGTCAAGCTGGGTATGAACAGATGCTGGATAAACAGCTGGAGCAGTTTGTGGACTCCACAAGCTGGATTTCCAGCAAGGATCACAGTAAGATCAACATTGAGTGGAATGTTCACAAGGACAACAAGAGAAAGCAGTACGATCAGATGTTTCACAGGTCCATGTTGTCTCAAGATACTCATCATTTTGGAGCAGCATCTACATGTTCAGCTGTGACATCCATGAGGGGGTCGGACAGTGGTCAGTGTGTACCCAAAAACTGTGACCAGACTAAATCTGCAGGAAGCGTGTTTCTTAAACAAGCCACTAAGCAAGAAACCTACCAGGAAAAGTGTAAAGAGCAGCAGCATTATAATAGGTATAATGCGGTCTGTGGGGTGCAGAAACAGTCCTGTGGGATGCATGAAGAGAAATCTGCCGAAGTCTTTGCTCAAAACTCATACCATTCTTGTCCAGAAGTATCTAGAACAAGTGACAAGGCAGTGTCTGTGTCTGTTGAAGAAGTGACCACTGTGGATGACACTAAGTGGCATTCAGCGTGTTCAGGTTGGCCAGTAGGTACCTGCCACTACAGTCTGTCTTCTGCTGCACCATTCACACCGGACAAACGGCGGGGTCAGGCAGACACTTGCGATTCACTGGCCTCCATCTATGACATCTTCTCCACACCAGAATCAGAAATGTCGTGGAAAACCAGCAGAACTAACGGTAGTGCCTGCAAAAGCACCTACGAATCTCCTTGTGAAGTCGACAGTGCTTTCTATGCCAAAAATAGGACCCACAATTCAAGCATTCCTTGTTCGCTAAACAGAACATTCTCGTTAGAATCTTCAAGCAGCTGCAATAACAGTGCAGCCTGTGACAGTGCAATCATATCACATCTGTCAGAGTATAAGAGCATACAGGCAGATAATCCAACAAGTTCCAGAAACATAAGTCCTGAAGATGTGTGCATCTTCAAAGACATCATATCGTCCTATGATAGCTGCTCAGATTCCCCTGTTATTTCAGGTCAGGGATCACAAAGCGTCCCTGATAGTATAACTACCAGTGCCAGCTCCAGTGAAAGATCAAGATTTGACTTGAAGAGACCAGAGCTATGTGATGAGAAAGTCTCTTCTACCTATATTGACAGTCACAGTGTGTGTCTTGTCTCAGAGATGAAACAAAAGATGCCTAGACAGACACATGTTAAAGATTCCTGCCATGATTACTTTGGTAAAGAGAAGAGCAAATATGATACATTTTCTGTCAGTGTGCAGTTCTCAGAAGGAAATGAAATAATTCAAACAGGTTGTAGCAAAGAACAAGAACAAAAGCATGTCTGTCGGTCCGTTCAGAACTACCTCAGCAGACTAAAAATGGGGCAGGAGTGTAATCGAGCTTTCCATCAAGAAGTGGACAGTGACACTTTTGATGATTCCCCAGCACTGGCTTTGTCAAAACCTGCACAAGAACTGGCTTTGTCAAAACCTGCACAAGAACTGGCTTTGTCAAAACCTGCACAAGAACTGGCTTTGTCAAAACCTGCACAAGAACTGGCTTTGTCAAAGTCTTCTGAAGAGCTACTTTCACAGATACCTATTCAAGCATTGGCTTGGTCAGCAGGAAGCCTGTCGATCAATGATTTCTCAAGTAAACATGAGGCTGTCAGAGATTTTCAGCAGTCGGGTGACATGTCTACATCTGTACATACTTCAGATGATCTTGATGAATGGGAGACAAAGATAGACTACATGTCCTTTGTCAATGAAGGTGATGTATATGGACATTCAACCACAGTCAGTCTGAACACAACCTACAACATTCTCGGCCCTGAAATACAGTCTTCAAGTACAACTGAAACATCTTCAAGCTGTCCCAATTCTAATGATTCTTCAGTAAGCCGACACAAAAGGCGCACGTCCAAATATGCTAAAACAGTTACTACAGTAGGGCATACCTCAAAAGAAAATTCTCAGCTTGAGAAACAACACAGAAGTGAGGAAATGAGTATTAATAGTAATCTAACATCACATTTTTTCCCCAGAACAGACATTGATACAGATCAGGGATTTAGAAGTTCCAATGGCAGGAATGCAGACTTACTTCAAAATGCTGCAACTGTTAGATGTTTTATGTCTTCCTATGAAGACAAAAATTCTGAAAATGATGTATCAAGCACAAAACCTTCAGAAATGAAGTACAAAGAACTCAAGACAACACAAAGACATTCTTCAGGACAAACTCAACAGAAGTGGATTGATAAGTGGAATTCATCGGCAGAGGAGGACAACATAATGCAGACATGTGGAGCCGAGTCTAGCTGCCCAGGACCTCAGAGTGAAGGTGTGGAACAGAATGATAGTTTTACTGCACAGTTTGGGCTGGCAACAGTGTTCTATAAGAGAGCCATTCAGTGGAGCCCTCTTCTGGATGGGCGGTCAGATAATGATGCTTGCGATATGTCCACTAGCATTTGCCCAAGTTGGACCTCGGACTCTCCGGCTGTCATAAGACAGGCACAAACAGCGCTTTCTTTGCAGCATGGTGAATCTCATGATGTGCAGCCTGAGAGTTCATACCACAGAACAGAGACTTCTAGAAATCTGACGCCAGAATCACATACACACCAGATGGCAGTATGCTCAGCTGCAAGTTGTGAATATTCTCATGGTTTCAGAAATCTGACCCCAAGCAAAGTAGAAAAGTCTAGTCCCTGTGCCATGTTCATTGTGACAAGAGAAGAATATTTGGGATGTGGGGACAGTTTATCTACAGCTATAGACACATCTACAAATATTGCATTTTGTTCTGAGAATGTCCACTCAAAATCTACACTCCAGGCTACAAGTCTGTTGTCTGGCACGGTATTCAGGAGTTCACCAACACTCAGAGACAGTCTCTCAGTGGAGTCTGCTCCCAGAGCAGAACAGATGTTAAGTGTGAAAATAGCACAACAATCATTGGAGGACAGTTGTGTGGAGATACTCTCATCAGATGTGAACAGTGGAGTCACAGACTACAGCTGGTGGGGCTGTGGATCAAATAAAAGGCTAGAGAAATCAGAGTCCATGGCCTCCACAAGTCATGCATCACATATAGACAGGACAAAAGGTGATACAGCTACTTGTGATTCTTTGGAAGATTCTCTGCATGACTTTGGCAAATGTAATGAGTGGAAGAAGACAATAAATGCATTTAATCTGGCGCCAGAGTTACATCTTGCAGCCACTGTTGATATCCATGAGACTTATGCTTTCCCTGAAAATATGGAGTGCAATGGCGAGTCCTCACTTCTGTCATCTATGTGTGCGGCTGTGGCCTTTAGTCCAAGAGATAGTTATGAACGTGAGACTTGCAGTTTACCTTTATTCAGTGGGAAAATGCCGCCATCAGGTGTGGACTCATTGGAAAACCTACTATGTGGAAGTGGTCGAAACAGCTCAACAGATCCTCATATTCTCAGCTGTTCTAGAGAAGTGGGCGTGTCATGTCCACAGAGGACCAGCAGTTTTTCAACAAGCTTGCAGCGAGGTGATAAATACCGCCAAAGACAAGCTGCCTGGAAGCCCAAAGAAAAACCAAATGTTGGGAAAATTACTGAGTGTGAAGATTGTCATACTCTGTCCAGGAAAACAGTTCTGTGCAGTTCACCTGAATCTGTTCACAGCAGCATTTTTGATGTTAGTTGTCATTTAGATGATTCATCGGACGAGAAAAATGTTTATAATGACAAGCACACTGCTGGTTCGTGTTGTGCTTCTTGTGAAAGTGATGGTCATTCCAAGGAGTATGAACCATTTTTACCCAGCTCTTATTGTTCAAATGAAAAACATTGTTACTCACAAGCCAGTCATAGTTTTACTCCGGCAGACTCTTCCGATAAGAACAAGGTGTATTCTCATAGGAAAAACACATTAGATTTACCAAATTCTTCTGATGAGACAAGCTGGTCTGAACTAGAGAAGCATGCCTCTAATTCTTGGAGCTCTTCCAGCAAAAGCAATCTATGTTTTGCTGAGAACTTCAGTTCAAATTCCCAGGGTTCATCAGATGAGAGACACAAATCTTCAACCAGTAGTTTACAAGATAATTCACATATTGGTAACTCCGACATGCTTGATCAAGCCTTTGTTAATAAAAGCTCTCCTGTCTTTGAGATACCTCATGAGTTATCATGGACCAAGAGTTTTAGGATATATGATGAATCAGTATGTTCCCCGAGTGAGTTTCCATCAGATGTATCCATTACAGATGACTGCCAGAGCAACAGTTGCGTGTCGGAGAGTTCTGCGTTTATGGATGAGTTCAGCGTGGGTGATAATGTGAATAGTCATGCTAGCTCCAAACATTGCCCGCAAACATGCTGCACACAGGAACTGTGCAGGAGGCAGTCAGTTAACTACCCTCGGTTTGAGAATGATTGTTTGCAGGAATACTCTGACATGACGAACCTTAGCTTTGACACACATGAGCCAGGGTTAATGCTCTCAAGTTCTAACCATTACCCGCAGATTGCTGCATCCTGGGTACATGAATTATCCAGGAGACACACTTCTCATTACCCTGAATGTGATCATCTTTGTTCAGGTGAATGTTCTGAAGTGACCAACCACAGTTTTAACACAGATGAACCTGAGCTATTGTTATACAACTGTGGAAGCCAGTCTGAAGTAAACAGTGCTCCTAGCTCACAGTTGCTGGTAGAGAACAATGAATTGAGGAGGTCAGTAGTTACAAGGGACAGTGTGTGTAGACACCAGACAAGATCACTGCTGGGAAAACCTGTCGGGGGTAACATTTTGTCAGACTTTTCTTATGAGACCACGTGTTCTGTAGCAGGTGAGAAGGCATTGATTACTAATAGCACCAGCATCACGACTAGTACCAGCATCATGAGTAGTAGTGTTACTGAAAGAGCGTGCATAGGAAATGGCCAGGTCACAGGAGGTGCTTACGATTTGTGGCAGTGTAATGGCATTTCAGATGCTTGTCATGTAAGTCAGTATGTAGATGATAATGAGGTACAAAATCCCCATAGTAAACACCTGAACAGAGAAGAACAGAGGATGGGCTTGGGTGAAAAGAAAATGAGAAACGACTATGAATCTAAATTAATTTGCGGACATGATCACATTACAGCTGTGCCTGTGAATGTTGATAGTTTCCATATTGCTAACTTATGTGAGAGTGACCTTTGTAGCATTTCAGCTCCACACAGTGGTGATCATATAAATGTTGATAGTTTCCATATTCCTAACTTATGTGAGAGTGACCTTTGTAGCATTTCAGCTCCACACAGTGGTGATCATATAAATGTTGATAGTGGCCACATTCCAAGCTTATCTGAGGGTGTTTGTAGCAGTTCAGGGTCACCAATGACAATGTGGAGTCCCCTGGAGTGTGAGCATCCTGCAGTAAAGTATTACAGTTCTCAGTATGCATCTTCATCGCCGAATCTGAGCTCTTGCTCATATATAGCCAGTGCACACTCTTACTGTGGTGAACGGCGTTCAAGTCACTCCTGGAGTTCGTCTAGCAAACAAGATGTATGTGTCAATGATGTGTCAGCAAGTGCGGCTTCCTTTTGCTCGAACTTAACTAGGCCACCTTCGATGTGTACACCTGCTGATAGTCTTCCTGTAGCAGATGTGGGTGAAGGACAGAAGAGCGTGCCCAATCCATGTGATGGTGAAAGTAGGTCAAAGACAGAAGTATAGCATGTTGACTGGGAGAGAAGTGAAAGTAAGTTTTGAATGGAGCAGGAGTTAAAAACAGTCTTGTTTGGGACAGGAGTTGAAATAACTGTTGACGGACAGAATAAGTTAACATAAATGTTAACCAGGTTGGGAATTATGTTGACTGGAACAGGAGTTAAAGTAAACATTGACTGGGACAGAATGAGTTAACATAAATGTTGACTGGGGCAGGAATTAAAGTAAATGGTGACTGGGACAGGTATGAGTTAAAGTAACTGTTAACTGGGACAGAATGAGTTAACATAAATGTTAACTTGATTAGGAGTTAAAGTAAATGTTGCCTGGGATCGGAGTTACAATAAATGTTGACTGGGACAGGATTTAAAGTAACTGTTGACTGGGTTAGGAGTTAAAGTAAATGTTGATTGGGACAGGTATGAGTTAAAGTAACTGTTGACTGGGACAGAATGAGTTAACATAAATGTTAACTTGATCAGGAGTTAAAGTAAATATTGTCTGGGACCGGAGTTAAAGTAAATATTGACTGGGACAGTAGTTACAATACATGTTGACTGGGACAGGATTTAAATTAATGCTGACTGGGACAGAAGTTACAATAAATGTTGACTGGGACAGGATTTAAAGTAACTGTTGACTGGGACAGGAGTTACAATAAATGTTGACTGGGACAGGGTTTAAAGTAACTGTTGACTGGGACAGGATTTAAAGTAACTGTTGACTGGGACAGGATTTAAAGTAACTGTTGACTGGGACAGGTAGGAGTTAAAGTAACTGTTTACTGGAACAGGAGTTGCAATAAATGTTCACTGGGACAGTAGTTACAAGAAATGTTCACTGGGACAGGAGTTACAATAAATGTTCACTGGGACAGGAGTTACAATAAATGTTGACTGGGACAGGAGTTACAATAAATGTTGACTGGGACAGGAGTTACAATAAATGTTGACTGGGACAGGATTTAAAGTAAACGTTGACTGGGACAGGAGTTACAATAAATGTTGACTGGGACAGTAGTTACAATAAATGTTGACTGGGACAGGAGTTACAATAAATGTTCACTGGGACAGGAGTTACAATAAATGTTGACTGGGACAGGAGTTACAATAAATGTTCACTGGGACAGGAGTTACAATAAATGTTGACTGGGACAGGAGTTACAATAAATGTTGACTGGGACAGGAGTTACAATAAATGTTGACTGGGACAGGAGTTACAATAAATGTTGACTGGGACAGGAGTTACAATAAATGTTGACTGGGACAGGAGTTACAATAAATGTTGACTTGGACAGGAGTTACAATAAATGTTCACTGGGACAGGAGTTACTATAAATGTTGACTGGGACAGGTTTTAAAGTAACTGTTTACTGGGACAGGAGTTACAATAAATATTGACTGGGACAGGAGTTAAAGTAAACATTGACTGAGACAGAATGAGTTAACATAAATGTCGACTGGGTTAGGAGTTAAAGTAAATGTTGACTGGGACAGGCATGAGTTAAAGTAACTGTTGACTGGGACAGAATGAGTTAACATAAATGTTAACTTGATCAGGAGTTAAAGTAAATGTTGTCTGGGACCGGAGTAAAAGTAAACATTGACTGGGACAGTAGTTACAATACATGTTGACTGGGACAGGATTTAAATTAACTGCTGACTGGGACAAGAGTTACAATAATTGTTGACTGGGACAGGGTTTAAAGTAACTGTTGACTGGGACAGAAGTTACAATAAATGTTGACTGGGACAGGGTTTAAAGTAACTGTTGACTGGGACAGGAGTTACAATAAATGTTGACTGGGACAGGAGTTACAATAAATGTTGACTGGGACAGGAGTTACAATAAATGTTGACTGGGACAGGATTTAAAGTAACTGTTGACTGAGACAGGATTTAAAGTAACTGTTGACTGGGACAGGAGTTACAATAAATGTTGACTGGAACAGGAGTTACAATTAATGTTGACTGGGACAGGATTTAAAGTAACTGTTGACTGGGACAGAATGAGTTAACATAAACAGGAGTTAAAGTATATGTTGCCTGGGACCGGAGTTAAAGTAAATATTGACTGGGACAGTAGTTACAATAAACACGACGTTAAAACGTTAAAAGTGCTAAGACTGGAACATTAAAAGTACTAGGACAGGAATGTTAAAAGTGCTATGACTGGAACATTAAAACTACTAAAACAGGACATTAAAACTACCATGACAGAAACATTAAAAGTGCTAAGACAGTGACATTAAAACTACTAGGACAGGAACGTTAAAAGTGCTAAGACAGGAACATTAAAACTATTAGGACAAGAACATTAAAATTACTAGGACAGAAATATTAAAACTAATAGGACAGGAACCTTAAAATTACTAGGACAGGAATGTTAAAAGTGCTAAGACTGGAACATTAAAACTACTAAAACAGGACATTAAACCTACTATGACATAGACATTAAAAGTGCTAAGACAGTGACATTAAAATTACTAGGACAGGAACGTTAAAAGTGCTCAGACAGGACATTAAAACTACTAGGACAGGAATGTTAACATTTCTAAGACAGGAACATTAAAACTACTATGACAGAAATGTTAAAAGTGCTAAGACTGGAACATTAAAACTGCTAAGACAGGACATTAAAACTACTAGGACAGGAACCTTAAAACTACTAGGGCGGGAATGTTAAAAGTGCTAAGACAGAAATGTTAAAACTATTAGGACAGGAACATTAAAAGTGCTAAGAAAGGAACATTAAAACTACTGGGACAGGAATGTTAAAAGTGCTAAGACAGGAATGTTAAAAGTTGTAAGACTGAAACATTAAAACTACTAGGAAAGGAACATTAAAACTACTAGGAAAGGAACATTAAAACTACTAGGAAAGGAACATTAAAACTACTAGGACAGGAACATTAAAACTACTAGGAAAGGAACATTAAAACTACTAGAAAAGGAACGTTAAAACTACTAGGACAAGAACATTAAAACTACTAGGACAAGAACATTAAAACTACTAGGACAGGAATGTTAAAAGTGCTAAGACTGGAACATTACAACTTCTAGAAAAGGAACGTTAAAACTACTAGGACTGGAATATTAAAACTACTAGGAAATGAATGTTAAAAGTGCTAAGACAGGACATTAAAACTACCAGGACAGGAGTGTTAAATGTGCTAAGACTGGAACATTAAATTTACTAGGACAGGAACATTAAAAGTGCTAAGACTGAAACATTAAAACTACAACGACAGGAACGTTAAAAGTGCTAAGACTGGAACATTAAAACTATTAGGAAAGGAGCGTTAAAACTACCAGGACTGGAACATTAAAACTACTAGGAAAGGAACATTAAATCTACTAGGACAGGAACATTAAAACTACCAAGACAGGACATTAAAACTGCTAGGACAGGAACATTAAAACTACTAGGACAGGAACGTTAAAAGTGCTAAGACAGGACATTAAAACTACTAGGACAAGAATGTTAAAAGTGCTAAGACAGGACATTAAAACTACTAGGACAGGAACGTTAAAAGTGCTAAGACAGGACATTAAAACTACTAGGACAAGAATGTTAAAAGTGCTAAGACAATGACATTAAAACTACTAAGACAGGAACGTTAAAAGTGCTAAGGCAGGAACATTAAAACTACTAGGACAGGAATGTTAACATTTCTAAGACAGGACATTAAAACTACTAGGACAGGAACGTTAACAGTGCTAAAATAAGTACATTAAAACTACTAGGACAGAAACATTGAAACTATTAGGACAGGAACGTTAAAACTACTAGGACAGGAACATTAAAACTACTAGGACATGAACCTTAAAACTACTAGGGCAGGAATGTTAAAAGTGCTAAGACAGAAACATTAAAACTACTAGGACAGGAATGTTAAAAGTGTTAAGACAGGAACGGTAAAACTTCCTTCAGTTAGTCGACAGATCATCCTCATTGCACATCGAACCGTTCAGTCCATAAGTGCTCGGATCCCCTCCTCAGCAAATCCCGCAGCGTGTAGCGGCTAACGACACCATTTCTGTGTTGGTTTATCAGTCTTCTTTGGCTTCTTGCGTAGTGTTCTTGTTTGGCCACTCCTCTTTTAATTTACTGTTCTCGCAGTCTGGCCATGGTTGTAGATTCACAGTCATCACTTGGTTCTTGCAAAAGTCTTACTTCTCGTAGAGCATTCAGAATGTCAGCTTGGTCCATGGCGCGTCCGCCCTCCACAGCAGCGTTACCTGCGAGCCTGTCATCCCGCTCATTCCCTTGTACTCTCGCATGCCCTGGCACGAAGATGAAACTAATCTTTGCCAGCTGAGACCGCTCCAGAGACAGCAGTCATTCTCTTCGGATCCCCCCCCCCATCTCTATCCTCTGGAGCATGTTCATTGAGTCGCTAAGGAAACATGCCCTATTGAATGTCTGTGTATCGAGCCATGTTATTGCTTTACTTACTGCCATGACTTCCATAGTCAGGCTACTTGTGGTCTCAGCAAAAGCACCAGAGTCCTCCTTCACAATTCTCCCTCCGGCCTGAGCTGTAAAGGCCCATGAGCTTCTCACATGTCGGACGACCGACCCATCTGTGTAAATGACAGCATCACCGTCTAGCAAATTCTCGAAAATCAACGCTTGTACTTCTGCCTCCACAGCTGCCAGGTTTTCTTGTCTGCATTTTCTGTCTAGTTGGATGCAAACTGAAAAGGATGTGCAGAAATCTTTTGGCACTTATACCCACTCCTCGCCAGGTTCTAACTCCTCAAGTGAACACACCTGTTGAAGAATGTCTTCGGCTTGCCCCATCCACGACCGTCCTCTTTTTAACCTGCTGCCCTTCACCTTCATAATTTCACTATGCAGTGGATGTTGTGTGTTTGCTAAGACAGGACATTAAAAATACTAGGACAGGAATGTTAAAACTAATAGGACAGGAATGTTAAAAGTGCTAAGACAGAAATATTAAAACTAATAGGACAGGAATGTTAAAAGTGCTAAGACAGAAATATTAAAACTAATAGGACATGAATGTTAAAAGTGCTAAGACTGGAACATTAAAACAGGACATTAATACTATAACAGAAACATTAAAAGTGCTAAGACAATGACATTAAAACTACTAGGACAGGAATGTTAAAAGTGCTAAGATAGGAACATTAAAACTATTAGGACAGGAACATTAAAACTACTAGGACAGGAACATTAAAACTACTAGGATAGGAATGTTAACATTGTTAAGACAGGTACATTAAAACTACTAGGACAGGAACGTTAAAAGTGCTAAGACAGGAACATTAAAACTACTAGGACAGGAACATTAAAACTACTAGGACATGAACCTTAAAACTACTAGGGCAGGAATGTTAAAAGTGCTAAGACAGAAACATTAAAACTACTAGGACAGGAATGTTAAAAGTGTTAAGACAGGAACGGTAAAACTTCCTTCAGTTAGTCGACAGATCATCCTCATTGCACATCGAACCATTCAGTCCATAAGTGCTCGGATCCCCTCCTCAGCAAATCCCGCAGCGTGTAGCGGCTAACAACACCAGTTCTGTGTTGGTTTATCAGTCTTCTTTGGCTTCCTGCGTAGTGTTCTTGTTTGGCCACCCCTCTTTTAATTTGCTGTTCTCGCAGTCTGGCCATGGTTGTAGATTCACAGTCATCAATTGGTTCTTCGCAAAAGTCTTACTTCTCGTAGAGCATTCAGAATGTCAGCCTGGTCCATGGCGCGTCCGCCCTCCACAGTAGCGTTACCTGCGAGCTTGTCAGCCCGCTCATTCCCTTGTACTCTCGCATGCCCTGGCACGAAGATGAAACTAATCTTTGCCAGCCGAGACCGCTCCAGAGACAGCAATCCATTCTCTTCGGATCCCCCCCCCATCTCTATCCTCTTGAGCATGTTCATTGAGTCGCTAAGGAAACATGCCCTATTGAATGTCTGTGTATCGAGCCATGTTATTGCTTTACTTACTGCCATGACTTCCATAGTCAGGCTACTTGTGGTCTCAGCAAAAGCACCAGAGTCCTCCTTCACAATTCTCCCTCCGGCCTGAGCTGTAAAGGCCCATGAGCTTCTCACATGTCGGACGACCGACCCATCTGTGTAAATGACAGCATCACCGTCTAGCAAATTCTCGAAAATCAACGCTTGTACTTCTGCCTCCACAGCTGCCAGGTTTTCTTGTCTGCATTTTCTGTCTAGTTGGATGCAAACTGAAAAGGATGTGCAGAAATCTTTTGGCACTTATACCCACTCCTCGCCAGGTTCTAACTCCTCAAGTGAACACACCTGTTGAAGAATGTCTTCGGCTTGCCCCATCCACGACCGTCCTCTTTTTAACCTGCTGCCCTTCACCTTCATAATTTCACTATGCAGTGGATGTTGTGTGTTTGCTAAGACAGGACATTAAAAATACTAGGACAGGAATGTTAAAACTAATAGGACAGGAATGTTAAAAGTGCTAAGACAGAAATATTAAAACTAATAGGACAGGAATGTTAAAAGTGCTAAGACAGAAATATTAAACTAATAGGACATGAATGTTAAAAGTGCTAAGACTGGAACATTAAAACTACAAAAACAGGACATTAAAACTACTATAACAGAAACATTAAAAGTGCTAAGACAATGACATTAAAACTACTAGGACAGGAATGTTAAAAGTGCTAAGATAGGAACATTAAAACTATTAGGACAGGAACATTAAAACTACTAGGACAGGAACATTAAAACTACTAGGATAGGAATGTTAACATTGTTAAGACAGGTACATTAAAACTACTAGGACAGGAACGTTAAAAGTGCTAAGACAGGAACATTAAAACTACTAGGACAGGAACATTAAAACTACTAGGATAGGAATGTTAACATTGTTAAGACAGGTACATTAAAACTACTAGGACAAGAACGTTAACAGTGCGAAGACAGGAACATTAAAACTACTATGACAGGAACGTTAAAAATGCTAAGACAAGACATTAAAACTACTAGGGCAGGAACATTAAAAGTGCTTAGACAGGACATTAAAATTACTAGGACAGGAACTTAAAAGTGCTAAGACAGGACATTAAAATTACTATGACAGAAACGTTAAAAGTACCAGGACTGGAACATTAAAACTACTAGGAAACGCACATCGTGATTGTTACTGACTCAGAAAGCATGCTGACGAGGGTGAGGATGGGCAGGCTTCGTGCGGAGTGGCTTGCTTCGCTTCGGAGGTCACGGGTGACAAGCATCTCCTGGATCTTTTCTCCGGGGCATGCTGGTGTGCTGGGGAATGAACAGGCAGACAGGTTGGCTGGCTCTGCAGAACTTGGTGGAGTATTGATACATGACAAGGCAAATGTGGTTGCGGCCTTGTGGGAGCATGTGCACACCTCGGAGGAGCAAATGGATTACCATGGTCTGGCAAGAATGAGACCACGAGGAATGACGAGGGGATCTGGCCGATGCTCGACGCTCAGAGGAAAGGCAAGACGGACATATAATCAGATTGCTACTGGTACTATTAGTGTTGGAACTCTTCGCTGGCTGCTGAGGATGGGGATGGAGCGCTTATGGGAATGCCCTGAATTCTGTGATGTCGATTCCTAAATCAATCAATCAATCAACTATTAGGACAGGAACATTAAAACTACTAGGATAGAAACGTTAAAAGTGCTAAGACCGGCAACATTAAAGCTACTAGGACAGGAATGCTAACAGTAAAAACGAAGTAAAAGTAGTCCTAGCAGATACAGCCACTGGGTGTGAAATGTTAGACCTTCACATATTCTAGACCATCACATATGAGGTGGGTCACTGTATTCTTCGTCGTCACCTTTGATCTTTGCTCAGACAATTCCCAGAGAATTCTGAAAATTGTCAGCTACCCATTTTCATATGGCTGGACTGACCCCAGAGCCATACTGGTGGGTAGTCCTGCTGGGGATTGTACCTGGCCCTTGTCTTGGTAGGCAAGTGAACTATCTACTATGCCACCACCACTAGGACAGGAATAACACTGAGACCAAGTGGATACAAGTAGTATCTGTCTGGGACGGAAGGACTCCAGCATAATCAGAGGAGTGACTGGTACACAATGGGGAAATTAGCAGGTGGATTATGTGCTGTGTGTTTGTTAATCAGCTTGTGTAATCAGGTGAGGCTGTTGTAACGCTGTCTAATAATTTTTATAATATACTTTTCTATGTTTTTTAGAAAGTATTTTTTTAAATGTTTTAGTAACAATTTTTAATAAAAAGATTTTTTTAAAGACATGGGAAATGCAAGTTTTAAATAGACAGAATAAACAGATTTATATATTTTATATAAGAATAAATAAGTAAATTTCTAGTGTTTAGCTGTATTTTGTTTATTTGTTGCTTTATATTTCCAAAACTTTTATGTTTGAAGTTATGCTGTCACCCTTTTGGCCAGCGAGCTATATTATGACAAGGCTGATTTTGTGAAGGCTTTCTGGGGTCAAATGGAAAGTGCAGAAAAACAAAGGGCCCATATCTGGAAAGACTGATGATGCCAGAAGTGACCAGAGGGACTGGACTGGATAATATTCTATGTGTAGAGTCGATCATACATAGACGTACGTTACATCAGACTGCCACTGGTGTCATCAACACGGGTACTCTTGGTTGGCTTCTGAAGAAGGGGACGAGGCGCATGTGTGTACGAATGGCCCAAGTGTGGTGATGGGGATGCTGGATTTTACGTGCCTATATAATGCAGACCTGATAAGGCAAACTCACTTGGGACCCCAGAAATAGTTCTTCTTATCAGAAATTCCTCTTATAAAAGTTCAAGTATATATATATATATATATATATATATATATATATATATATATATATATATAGTAATGCATTTACAACATACAATACAATATTGTTCTTCACAACAGAAATTTGCCACATCCGAGATCGCCTTAAGCAGTTTGCACTGTATTCAATGTGAATTTTTATGCAGAAGATGAACTAATGAATAGCACTAACAATAATAATGTACGACGCTTGACTACTGAATCTGAATGGCTGATGCCCTATACCATCAAAATCAATGCACCACTGATATGTTTCCAAATCCAACAGCTGATTTTGAACCCTTGACCCGGTATGTCGGGGAATTGTGAGACTGCGTGTCACTGACCCCTAAGCCACAAACGCTAACATATACCGCTGGGGTCATAAACCAACCATAGGCCAGATTTCTAGGAGTGAAAGTACTCACCAATTGATTTAGGAAGGCTTGGAGAGGAGAGACAGACACGTCCTATAACAACTTCATTGCTCTGTTTCTCATCAGATAACTATAGCAGCCACTAGTCCTAGGACAAGCAATTAACAAGAAACCAACATAACAAACACACCAGTTTGCGGACTGTCACCAACATGCTGAGAGACTCAACCTTTGTTCTAATGATTATTTAATACTGAAACTGACGAACAGATGGACAGGGCAAGCAATACCTACTAGCCATATAACCAATGAACAGATGGCCAGGGCAAGCAATACCTACTAGCCATATAACCAATGAACAGATGGCCAGGGCAAGCAATACCTTTAGTTATTCAGTTCAGTTATCAGTTGGGGTATCTTCGTTGCACTCCGGACATGTCCATAGGTGCTCAGATCCTCCCCCCAGCATATGCATCAGCGTCCGGTGGCTAATAGTGCCAGTTCTGTGTTGGTTGACGAGGCGCTTTGTTTTCCGGATGTACCTCTCGCGTCTGGCTGTGCCGATTCTTACTCCCAGGTCTTTCATCCTGGACAGCGATGTGGAATCATTGACGTCAAAGTCCTCTGTTCTCGCCATATCTTTAAGGACGTTAACATCGGCACGATCCATGGGCTGGCCATCTACAGGGGGTGCAGAGCCAGCCAGTTTGTCAGCTCGTTCATTTCCCTCGACTCCCGCATGTCCCGGGACAAGATGAAGGTGACTTTACGGACAACAGACTTCCGCAGCGATTCAGTCCACTGTCTACGTACAGATCCAGCTTCGACCTTCTGAATCATGCTCATTGAATCACTTAGTACACACACGTTGGTATAATGCTGTGACTCCAGCCATATGAAAGCCTGTGTAACTGCCATCACCTCCATCGTCATGCTGCTCGTGGTCATAGAGTGGGCACCACTGGATTCTTGAACGGTTCGGCCCGCTGTACGGGCTGTAAATGCCCATGCACTTCTCTGCTGCTTTACCACAGATCCATCTGTATAGATGAGCACTTCGGGGCTATCTGAGTGTTCATAGATGAGCGCGTTAACCTCTGCATTGACAGCGGCAAGGTTCAGCTCTCTGCACCGTCTGTCGAGTGTGATAATGGAAAGCAATACCTACTAGCCATATAACCAATGAACAGATGGCCAGGGCAAGGAATACCTACTAGCCATATAGCCAATGAACAGATGGCTAGGGCAAGGAATGTCTACTAGCCATATAGCCAATGAACAGATGGCCAGGGCAAGTAATACCTACTAGCCATATAGCCAATGAACAGACGGCCAGGGCAAGGAATACCTACTAGCCATATAGCCAATGAACAGATGGCTAGGGCAAGGAATGTCTACTAGCCATATAGCCAATGAACAGATGGCCAGGGCAAGGAATGTCTACTAGCCATATAGCCAATGAACAGATGGCTAGGGCAAGGAATGTCTACTAGCCATATAGCCAATGAACAGATGGCCAGGGCAAGGAATGTCTACTAGCCATATAGCCAATGAAACCTTCACTCTCGAGGTTAGCATGGCTGAATGGATAAGAACGGTAGTTCTTAAACAACTGACGTGGTGATGCCGAGGTAGCGGAAGAGCCTCTGAAGTCGGAGTGGCTTCTCCTGATGGCAGGAGACACTGGTAATAGGAAAAGCTAATCCACATGCAAAAATCGGTCTAATGCACTAGGTGTAGTAGCACAGATATGCTCCGAGTACAAAACGAGCGAGGACTCTTCTTCTCCCCCCCCCCCCCCCCCCCCCAAAAAAAAACCACTTTCATTACAAACGTTCACATAAAAAATACAGACACCGAGACGCTTGGAGTCGTAGATACATATATTTTGTTTTATTTAAAGCTCAGATTGATACCAAGACAAAGAATGAAGACAAATTGAAACTGAACTGTTCAAATGCTTTTCAAGTCTGGCCATGACTTTCCTAAATCTCAAATACCCCTCAACCAACTCAATATACTACCTTGGCTGTAAGCAGCTACGTCCAGACTGGCGGCTAACACATTTCCCTTAAATTAGCACATAAAAAGACAATTCTATTGAAACTACTAATTAATATTTTATATATATATATATATATATATATATATATATATATATATATATATATAATATATATATATTGAAAAAACCCACAAACACACTAAACTTACAGTAACGGATATATTGTAATACCTGTACACATTGTTACATTGGGGAGGAGATGGACACTGCCAATCTAGGTCTGGGTCATGAAAACACCATAATTGTTTCACGCTGTTGATGCTTCCATCATGGTACCCACACAATAGTTTACCGTTACACTGGCGAGGAGAAGGACACTGCCAAGCTAACCCTGGGTCATGGCTACACTATAATTGTTGTACACTGTTGATGGTCTTCCATCGTGGTATCAACACAATAGTTAATAATAGCTCCGTCTGTTCCATTTCATATGTGAGGTCTGCTGATCTATACTGTCACAACAAATAATTAAATCTACCAACAGAAACATGTTTAAAGGTAAGGAGACTCACTTCATTGCACTGGGTTTGATCCCATCCAGCGTGCCCTCTCTCCACAAAGCAGTTAACTGCCCACCAAAAGTGTCACACACAGTATGAACACCTCATTTCCAGCTACCATCCCCAGGTGTCTTTGAAAAAAATTGCACATGTGAATCAAATGAGTCTAGAAACAAACCCACAACCTTTTGAGCACAAGGCAGACAGCTTAACCACTTCGTCATAGAGCCTCGGAAAGATTCCTGACTCTTGTCTACAGGCTCCTAGAACCATACTTGAAAATAAATATGGAAGCTTCCATGTTTGGGTGGAGTGAGCAGTGATTTCCTTATTTTGTGTGGTTTATTTCTGTTGATGTAGGGGTTCTTGGGCCTGCAGTCGAGAGTAGAAAATCTCTGAAAACATTCTAATTGTTGGTTGTGACTGTAGACACCAGCAATCTTATTTGTTTTTTGTTTACATGTAGGACCCACATAGCTGGTGGTCAAGGGTTCAAGCTGGCATGAAATGGGTTAAAAATTGACCGGGACTCCCAGGCGACCGAGTCTAAAACAGGTACCTTGAAATAGCTTGGGAAGTGAAGGTGGCTGGCGTGACTGTGACCACATCACCCACGTGCAGTCTGGCCTTTAGAGTTACGGGACTAGAACCATATACCCACCAGGCCTGGGGGAGTGTAAAATATGTCCTTCACCCATGGGTTCATTTGATAATTTTTATGTCCTGACTTTCAAATGCTGTATACAAATATAAATGCAACTTACAGAATTTTTAAAGAAAAATTACACGCTTACAGAATACACTAAACACATGATCGATATAAAAATAATTTAACATAATGAACTATAATCAGACCTAGTAACAATGCTTGATATCAGATTAGTACCTATTACAATCACATTTCAAATCTCCATATTCAAAATTGTTTACAAATCTGATGCTTTCTAATGATTCAGTTCATTTATTTTGAAATAAATTATTGCATTTCCAAATATGCGCACACTGCACAATACAATCTTGACCACTTCAAACATAAAATGCCATGTAATATATATCTTCTTTGTTTATTTTTGGCCCTATTTCATCCAGAGGGGGAATAAATCCTGAACCTCACTCCAAGTCATCCTACCCATGCCGCTCTGCCCATGTCCTTCCCATATTTCTGTCTCTTCTTCTCTTCCCCATGGGGTGTTAAAGTCTTCCTCTGTGTCACCTGCTCTGTGGATTTCAGACAAAGATATGTTCCCGGGGCCCATTAGGGTCAGAGGAGACGAAGGAGGGTTGGACTTGGGGCTGGCTTCCCCATTCCTTAGAACAATTTATTTGCAAAATTCAATCAACAATGAGCACATCTAAAGATCAGAAAAATAGAATAACCAACCAACCAACCAAGAGGACAGGAGGTGCTTCCAGAAACATATCATGTGGAACATACTAAATGATATCGTCACTAGAAACTGCTACTGTCGCAGCAAAACAAAATACATGTAAGACGGTGTTAAATAAATCAACTGCAATCAAAGAACACTGAGGTGAGAAGATAAAAACACACACTGCTACAAGTGTCACACCACTGGTTCACACACAAACTGATAACACTGGGTAGGCAAACACAAAATGGGCCAAAAATCTAAGTGAACTGTTCTCAAAACATTGCTTTCCTCACAAATGCATGCCATATACACAAGAAGAGCTGGTGGCTGTATGTTAAAACCTGTCCCTGCAAGATGTCATATTAACTCACTTTGTGGGTGTTACATCTACCCATGTATCCAGCAAGTTGGGAAATTAATGGAACTGATATTACAGCAGTCTGGAGCAATTTATAGTTGTTCAACTGTCTTCAGTGGAGACAATTCTTTCCTCAGTACACTACCTGTACACCCAAAACACAACATGTGTACACATTAGTGCAGCGATCTCTTAATCCCTTGTACCACTGATATGTCCAGCAGCTTTTGGCTTGAAAACAACGAATAGAAAAAGGCACAAAATTCTTAAATCCAGCCTCCTGATCAATATAACATTACGTACATTACACATTTTATTACAATTATCTATATGACCATCATTATTTTCCCAGATGGCTTTCAGTAGATAGTGGCATGTCTGCACAACTGATTCCATATGTCTCAGCTGGATTTACTACTGTCTCCAGCTGTATACACCATGCTACCTTCGGTATGTCTCTGCTGGAGTGATCACTGTCTCCAGCTGTATACACCATGCTACCTTCGGTATGTCTCTGCTGGAGTGATCACTGTCTCCAGCTGTATACACCATGCTACCTTCGGTATGTCTCTGCTGGAGTGATCACTGTCTCCAGCTGTATACACCATGCTACCTTCGGTATGTCTCTGCTGGAGTGATCACTGTCTCCAGCTGTATACACCATGCTACCTTCGGTATGTCTCTGCTGGAGTGATCACTGTCTCCAGCTGTATACACCATGCTACCTTCGGTATGTCTCTGCTGGAGTGATCACTGTCTCCAGCTGTATACACCATGCTACCTTCGGTATGTCTCTGCTGGAGTGATCACTGTCTCCAGCTGTATACACCATGCTACCTTCGGTACGTCTCTGTCAGAGTTACCACTGTCTCCAGTTATGTGTCATGCTACCTTCTGTAGCATGTACCCTCCATGCTACCATCAAGAGCATGTTCATTTCCCACATTATGTTAATCAGAAGATGTTCTGGAAATGATATTTTTGACACAAATCCTCTAGATACGTTTGGAAATGATATTTGTGACACAATTCCTCAAGATATGTTTGGAATCAGTTATCACAAAAGAACAGAAAAGTAAATTTTCTAACAAACTCATTTGGTGAAAATATTTTATCTTGCGAAACATGAGTTTCAACAACTAGGAACATACCTAATGACTTGTGATACTCAAAATTGCATACCCCAATTGTATATTCCGTGGAAGTCAAGAAGAAACCACTATATTTATTGTTCAAGGATAGATGCATGAGTAGTCACCAAGCTAAATTTGTCGTGGAATGACATGTGGTGGGTAGGAAGTATCCCTTATTAAAGAAGTAAGACATTGCCTTCCTTCCATTAGTCTACAGACATCTTTACACAAAGGTGAGACCCATTTAGTCTCCAAAACCATGCAAGCAGATAGCAGACTGAACTTGAAAGCAGCCGACAGGTAGTTGGTGATGGTCTAAAGTTCACAATGGAAGGCAGTGTATAGAGACAATGGCTGTGGTCACTGCCGAGAAGGAAAGCAATGCCAGACTAAAAAAATCTACAGCAGTGAACAAAATTGTCAAGTATGGCTTATGCCCTCCATTATTGTTCTTACTAAGCCACTGTGAGGTTTAATCAGACCAACACATTTTGGTTCCTAAAACAATGGTGATATTTATAAGCCAGTTATCTTTAATGTTCATATCTTGTAGAATTTCAGTATTTGTCATCCTCTTGATACACTACTCCAAGAATGTCAGTATTTGTCATTCTCTTGATACACTACTCCCAGAATGTCAGTATTTGACATCCTCTTGATACACTACTCCCAGAATGTCAGTATTTGTCATTCTCTTGATACACTACTCCCAGAATGTCAGTATTTGTCATCCTCTTGATAAACTACTCCCAGAATGTCAGTATTTGTCATTCTCTTGATACACTACTCCCAGAATGTCAGTATTTGTCATCCTCTTGATACACTACTCCCAGAATGTCAGTATTTGTCATCCTCTTGATACACTACTCCCAGAATGTCAGTATTTGTCATCCTCTTGATACACTACTCCCAGAATGTCAGTATTTGTCATCCTCTTGATACACTACTCCAAGAATGTCAGTATTTGTCATTCTCTTGATATACTACTCCAAGAATGTCAGTATTTGTCATCCTCTTGATACACTACTCCAAGAATGACAGTATTTGTCATCCTCTTGATACACTACTCCAAGAATGTCAGTATTTGTCATCCTCTTGATACACTACTCCAAGAATGTCAGTATTTGTCATCCTCTTGATACACTACTCCAAGAATGTCAGTATTTGTCATCCTCTTGATACACTACTCCAAGAATGTCAGTATTTGTCACCTTCTTGATACACTACTCCAAGAATGTCAGTATTTGTCATTCTCTTGATATACTACTCCAAGAATGTCAGTATTTGTCATTCTCTTGATATACTACTCCAAGAATGTCAGTATTTGTCACCCTCTTGATACACTACTCCAAGAATGTCAGTATTTGTCATCCTCTTGATGCACTACTCCAAGAATGTCAGTATTTGTCATCCTCTTGATACACTACTCCAAGAATGTCAGTATTTGTCATCCTCTTGATGCACTACTCCAGGAATTGTCCGGTAACATTCAAATTCAGAAGTCCTGATTTTTTTTTCTCCACCGACTGCGAAACAATCTATGACTCATATCCATGCATATATTCGGAAGCTGCACATATTATATAAACCGTTGGTTGTGGGTAGGTGTATTTTATTTATAAATCTGCCAGGCCAGTGGTCAAGACAGCCTGAAAACAGATGACCTGGAGATAGCACTATTGGCCTCTGAACTAACAGTATAAAACTACGACCATTTGCCTCTTAGCTAAGAGTATACTGTACAACTATCTCCGTCTGTTCTGCAGTATAAAACTATCTCGGCATTTGGGAATCATAAATAAGGGTAGAAAAATGTGACACCGTTGGGGATATGTATTTCATCAGTGACTCAACATGAACAAACTAATCATGAATGACTCAATATATATGCACTAATCATGAACATGTACACATGACTCCCTGGTGATTCCACATGTACACATGACCTCACTGGTGACTCATGTACACACTACTCATGAGTGATTCAACATGTACACATGACCTCACTGGTGACTCATGTACACACTACTCATGAGTGATTCAACATGTACACATGACCTCACTGGTGACTCATGTACACATGACTCCCTGGTGATTCCACATGTACACATGACCTCACTGGTGACTCATGTACACACTACTCATGAGTGATTCAACATGTACACATGACCTCACTGGTGACTCATGTACACACTACTCATGAGTGATTCAACATGTACACATGACCTCACTGGTGATTCCACATGTACACATGACCTCACTGGTGACTCATGTACACACTACTCATGAGTGACACAACCAACATGTACCACTTAACAGCAGTGAATATTGTAAAGACAAAACTATCAACAGTGACTGCAATTAAATATATAACATTCAACAGTAATTACTGAAAACAAGAACATTCAATAGTGGCTCACTGTACATGCAAAATAATCACCAATACTTCTGTACTTTGGATTTGTTTGCTACATGCCTTCCTTCTCTCTCTGTATGAATTAACAAATCAAGATCCTTGCAGTTGGGACTTTCCTACACATGCTCTGCCCCCTCCTTCAATATCCAACAGAAAGTGCATGTGCTTAGAATACCAGAAGAGGGAGAGCATCACACAAAACACCAACTCCTTAGCTCCTGTGAGGACCAGCAGGAATGTAGACTCAGGACTGGGGAGATACCATGCTGGCACATGAGGCAGGGGTTCACCAGGACGAATGTAGACACAGGACATTGGAGATATCATGCTGGCACATGAGGCAGGGGTTCACCAGGACGAATGTAGACACAGGACATTGGAGATATCATGCTGGAACATGAGGCAGGGGTTCACCAGGACGAATGTAGACACAGGACATTGGAGATACCATGCTGGCATATGAGGCAGGGGTTCACCAGGACGAATGTAGACACAGGACACTGGAGATACCATCCTGGCACATGAGGCAGGGATTCACCAGCATAAATGTAGACACAGGACGGTGGAGATACCATGCTGGCACATGAGGCAGGGATTCACCAGCATAAATGTAGACACAGGACGGTGGAGATACCATGCTGGCACATGAGGCAGGGATTCACCAGCATGAATGTAGACAGGACGGGGGAGATACCATGCTGGCACATGAGGCAGGGATTCACCAGCATGAATGTAGACACAGGACGGGGGAGATACCATGCTGGCACATGAGGCAGGGATTCACCAGCATGAATGTAGACACAGGACGGGGGAGATACCATGCTGGCACATGAGGCAGGAGAGCTGGCAAAAACAACAGAGAAATATTTTGGTGGACTGTGAAGAGAGTGATGTTCTGCAAAGGACCTGTGACATGATGATGTTGCCCAAATATGGAGATAGCACTGTATACTCAATATGCTGCAGTGTGTGGAAAGGGCTCCTACACTTTTTACTTATGGGACAGAAGGAGCTAGACTAACAATTCACACAGAATGAGTTCATGTAACAACTGTCTGTGACAGAAGAAAGTCGGGATGGTTGACCTTCTTTGAACTAACCAAAGAACATATGGTGAGTAGCTTAGTACTGAAAGAGTTCAATTTAAGAAGAGTTTGGAAGCAAAGGGGATGTGGTTTCTGAGTCTAATGATGTGGGATGCCTTCGACTGCCATAGTAACGATGAAGACTGCCTGGGGATAGCTAATGAAAGTTGAAAATTATTTGCAACTATAATAAAGAGACAAACATCATTCTTCAGTCATATAATGAGAAGAGGCATTGGAAAGCATTGTGGCGACTGGAGAGATCAGTGGAAGCAGAGGCAGACCATGAGAAATGATGCTGGATAAAAAGATGATGGCTGGGGGGATATTATTAGCAGAGCTGATTCAAAGACCAGAGACTTATCTGTAAAGGGACATGAGCGCCTACGCCAGCTGGTAAGGCGTAAACATGATGATGATGTTTAGGTGGATGATAAGCAGAAAAAGAACTGAATTCTGTCCAGTTATAAGTTTACAGGCTTGGGTGAATGGTAAGTAGACAAAGACAACTACGAAGAAGAAGCTTTACATAGCAAACACTTGTTGGCAAAAACTTTCTCATTCTTCTTCCCTGCTCATAAAACTTAATAATGATATAAGTGAACCAAAGACAATAACAACCTTTGCTAATGATATGGTAAAAATGAAATACATTTGGAATACACCTGAACTAAATATATAACAAATTATTCACATGAATCAAATAAAACATGTCCCAAAACAGGACCTGTGATATGACAGAGTCATGACATTTTGTAAGGCCTGAGTGCACGGAGAAATAGGTGGTCAGTCTTCCTCCTCACTTAGCAAGGTGATGAGTCCTAGTCCGACCACCCTCATAACATTATCAGTGTAGGTCCCTATCAACTACGCTAATGTGTCTGCTAATATGAATAAGGAATATAGAAATAAGAAATGTTTCATGTGTAAGGTTAATACTGTGGTTGGGATGTGACATGTTAGTCTTCAGAAATTATAGGTCACTTCATAATGAGGTGAGTTGGTCAGTTCCCTTCCTCACAACCATTCCTTCTCACAATATTTTAACACTTACCTTGTATTCATTTTATGAGGCCAGGCTGATCCCAGAGCTGCACTGGTTGGGAAAATGAATCTTGCCATAGTTGATTTTTTAACTCAGGCCACTGTTTTGATAAGCAAACATTCTAATCACTTTGCCACTGTAGTTCTTAGGAGCTGCAGTAATGCAGTGGTTAGTACACTTGTCTCCAAACTTTCATGATGTTTCAAGTGACCAACATATTTCAATTTTCTTTGTTTTATCGTCTTTAATAGCCAACCTTCTTCAATATTCAGCTCTTGCAGTATGGACGCATTTGTTCTTTTCTTTATCCATGATATTCTTAGCACTCGTCTATAACATTTATATTCAAATGCATTTATGCGCTGTTTAGTAAGTGTCCAGGTCTCACAGGCGCATGTTGCAATGGGAAAGATGCATGCTCTTAAAAATCTAATTTTTGTAGTTCTATCTTTCCCACTCCACGATTTATTCAGTTGTTTTAGTCTTTGAAGAGCAATAAATAATCATCTTTCAATTTCTTTCATTGTGTCGCCATTGTTGGTAATCAATGACCCAAGATATTCACAATTTTCCACCACCTCCAATTTTTCCCCATTAACATATATTTCTTTCTCCACAGTAGTTTTATCTGTATGCATTATCACAGGTCCAAACAACCTAAAATGAGTACCAAAAAATGGAGGAAGTAAGGTGTCCAGAATTATAATGACCGCATCAACCATCGAGTGCCGATTGGTCTATGCAAATGTGGGGTCATGCCCATATAGATTTCCCAATGACCTGTGGAACGCTGGGACATAAGCCTTGAATAGACACAGACATCCTCTCAGCAAGAGTGTCTGCACCTTGAATGAAAACATTTTGATCTTTCATAGTAAACTTCACTCTCCGAATGTTTCTGCTACTGATCCTGTGATATCTAAGCACCTGCCCATTGACCCTCTGTTAAACAGTGATGTCTGCATGTGTTTGTAAATCACAACATTTTCCTGTACAATGTGTTGCATGTGTCTGACACTGAAGTTGTGTACACAGCCACATAATCCTAGGTTGTGAGCACAAAGACAATGATTTTATAATGGAAAAAGACAGGGCACTATAAAGCGTTTCCTTCTTCTCCTGCTCTGTATACACTATTAAAGTATAAGTCCTCAACCATCTCACACCAGCCCATCCTTAACTGTTGCTATCACCTGCAGCCCTCTATGTCCTCTATTATTAACCTGTCTCTAGTTCTCTTCTCTTTGTGTTTTTTTCTCCCTTTATTTTGTTTGCCCTTAAAGGTTCCAATGAAAGGATGTCCTAGTTATACTATTCTCAGGTTTTCTGAATGTGTGTCCTATCCAGCACAGTAGACTTTTCTTCACCTCATGATTCACTGGAATCTGGTTCTCTCCCTAGACTCCACAATGGTGATTCTGTCTGGTTCTCTCCTAGACTCAACAATGGTGATTCTGTCTGGTTTCTCCTAGACTCAACAATGGTGATTATGCCATACCAAAAAGCCCTTCTACTCTGCACTGGCACCACTTCATGAATGTCTGTAGTTTATTAGTAAATATTTTAGATATTCTCCGTACTTCTTATCCATAGAGTAGTACCAGTTCAGTATTCTATGTTTGAAATGTTTGAGAGTATGTGACTTTCTCTAAGGGACATGATGAGTGTTTGGGTCTATGTGACATTCTCTAAGGAACATGATAATTGTGTCAGGATCAGTGTTTACTCTCACCAAGACCACTCTTCATGACTATGCAGGACATCTTGAGTAGTGACTAGTCTGGCAATCGTAGGGTGTATCTACCAAGGTTTCTGCTGTGATGAAGTCTGCTCGGGATTCACATTTTACATACTACAAACAAGACTACAAGAGGGTCATTACAGTTCTCCATGAAGACAAAAGACTATCAGCACCCAAGTTTTGTACTCACCACGTGAAAAGCTCAAGGGCATGATGGGAATAAGTGTGGTCTTTGCCCACCAGTCAAAAATTCTTGCAGCCATACAAGAGCTAACGGTTCAAACTCAAGGGCTTCGAAAACAATAATGCTCTAAACCTTTCTTGTTTATATTTTTTTTTTCTAAAAGGAGCCATAATGGTTATTACAACTGTCTGCCTAGGCAGTGAGTGATCAAGATTTCATCCCCAGCAGAAGCAGGATTATCTGTTCTGACCAGCACAGCTGTGAGGTCAATCCAGCCTCTTTACAATGGGTACAGACAATTTTCTGGGAAGGTAATGAGAAAGGAAACTGGCCACTCAACCTCATATGTTGTGGCCTAGATTATGTGAAGGCCTAACACCTCACATCCCAACGGCACTATCTTCTATGAGACTATTATCTTTAATTTGGAAAGAAAATCTACTAGATGTCTACACAAATTTTATGATTTGTTTGATGATGCTTCTGTTTAAATGTAACGATTTCATCTAATGAATAACAACTCTCTTACTGTCTTTTGTTAACAAAATCACTTGCAACAATGTATTCCTTTAGTGAATTTAAACAAAGAAGCTGCAAACAATATGTTGCATGGTTTATTGCCTGGCATATTTTGCCACATGACGAGATGCAGCAAAATATACCAGGCTATAAATCAAACAACATATTGTGTGTAGCTTCTGTGTGTAAAATCATTTGCATTAGATACTAAACAAGTGATGACAATACCACCACACTGAGAATACTCCACAAAAACAATAACAGGTTCGGTAACAGGAACCTGGTGTGGGCTTGTTAGAACTACCACTTGTTATAGGCCTGAGTGCACAGAGCAATAGGGGGCCAGTCCTTGTCTATGGCAGCTAGTGTTGATAGATGACACTCAACCATTGTCTAACCCCCACCCATGTCTTGTTAGCATAACATCTTAACCATCACCCCAATAACCCCCACTAAAAAATGCACAAAATGAAATCAAACATAAAATACTTGTAAAGTCAGAACCAAGCAATGAAATGCTGTTGTCTGGTCTTTTCTGGGGTGTAAGTTTGGGGTGGGTGAGAGAGCAAAACAACAAAACAAATAGTTGATAGACTGTCACACAATTTCTGGTCCTACAGCTCAAATAACAACATTCTAACAAACCATTCTCCAGTGATAATACAGAGAGCAGTTCACAATTACTAACATTATTACGACAAAATATACAAACTTAGCAGCAACACCATACGTAATAATGGAAGGCAATAAAACACAATTACCGAGAATATTCACACACAAAATGTAAAAAAAAATATATTACAACCAGCAATTTCATTTATCTCCCAGCAGTTCCTAGTTTTATAAACAAAATGTTTCATGAAGAAATGTATTCCCCTGGTAAAACTTGAACAAAGAAGACAAAGTCTCAATTTATTATTACTGAGATCTATCTGGCCAGGATATGTGCATGGAAAAGCTAGCAGAAATCAGCCAGAGAATAATTATTGAGATCTAGCTGGCCAGACTATGTGCATGGAAAAGCTAGCAGAAATCAGCCACAGAATAATTACTGTAACCTATAAGAGAGATCAGGAGCCACAGTGGTATAGTGGCTAGATGCTCGTCTGCTAGACCGATGGTCATAAGTTTGAATCTGCATTGAGGCCCATTTTTTTCAATTGACCTGGGCTTCTGAGTCAACCCGGGCCAAAATGGCTACTGGGAAATGTCTTGGAAAGTAAAGGGGGCCGGTGTGATGTTGACCACATCACACACTGAATGCTGATTGGTCTATACATGTTGACCACATCACCCATTGAATGCTGATTGGTCTATACATGTTGCACATCAACCACTGAATGCTGCATCAACCACTGAATGCTGATTGGTCTATACATGTTGCACATCAACCACTGAATGCTGATTGGTCTATACATGTTGACCACATCAACCACTGAATGCTGATTGGTCTATACATGTTGACCACATCACCCACTGAATGCTGATTGGTCTATACATGTTGACCACATCACACACTGAATGCTGATTGGTCTATACATGTTGACCACATCACCCACTGAATGCTGATTGGTCTATACATGTTGACCACATCACACACTGAATGCTGATTGGTCTATACATGTTGACCACATCAACTACTGAATGCTGATTGGTCTATACATGTTGACCACATCACCCACTGAATGCTGATTGGTCTATACATGTTGACCACATCACCCACTGAATGCTGATTGGTCTATACATGTTGACCACATCAACCACTGAATGCTGATTGGTCTATACATGTTGACCACATCAACCACTGTTTGCTGATTGGTTTATATAAATATGAGCCTAGCTCCCTGTGTCCAATGAGGTTTAAGGCAAGTAAAAGGGTCCTTGACTTATTGTGATCTGAAAATGTCTTACCAAGACCCATAATGGAAGGAAAGAATAGTATCACTTTAACCTACCATGCATGCCATAAGAGCCAGCCAAGGAAGGTTGGCCTGAGACTGGCTACCTCATCCTTAAAATCCAGTAACAAGTCTACCAAGGGTTGGGCATGAGCTTGTTGTGGAACTATACTCCATTGGAAGATAATACGCACTGAGGGGGGGAAAAAAAGAAAGAGGTGTTTGCACATTTCGCTCCTTTCTGTACCTCAATCACCTGCTGACTGTGTCTTCTTTGTTCAAATATTTTGTAAATTCCACCCCTAAATGCAATTTTAACAGAATGCCACCAATAAGTTCATAAAACCAAATGAAAACAAATTTCTTGACACAGCAATTCATTTAAATGCCTATTTTGAGCTAGTAAAATATATTGTAAACAATGTAGCTTGAATGATCAATTCATCACAGCCACACAATGTGAAGTTTAACATCATACAAACACGTCAACAGGGAGACATAAACACGTTCACAGTTTCAAGCTTGCTCCTGAAAACTTCCTGGGGTAGTTACATGAAGCAGGAAATGTAGGCCACAGGAAACCTACCCCTGAAAATCTACAACAAGAAGTCAGCAAGACCGAATGGATAAGAGCACTTGCTATTAAACTTCTGCTGTACTGATGGCAAAGTAGTGGGTTCAACCCTTACACCGGTCAACTGGACTAAAATGTTGACTTCTCGTCCTTGACTTGGGGACGTAAATTATAAGTACCTCAGAAGTCTGAGTGGGTTCGTCTGATGGCAAGGGACACTAGTAAAAGGGAAAGCTAATCCACATGCAAAAATCAGTCTAGTGTGGATTATGCTGGAGTTGAAAGCAAGCAAGCAGGGGAAAAAAATCTATTACTGATGTCATTGCAGTATTAAGCCAATCATCGGCATGTTTGCCAGGAAGATTTGTAGGGCTGAATTATATAGGCAATCACATTCTGGTGTACATGCCAGGTTGGTTTGTACCTGCAACCTGAGCTATTCCAGGTTCTGAACCCAAACCTCCATACAGAAGAGACCACTATTCTACTCATTTGATGAACTGCTTCTCATCTCCTGACAACAGTACAATGTATGTACATTATGTCCTTGCTTTGCTTCGGGTCATTAACCTGTATTATCGAGATGGGACTTGAGTTGACTTCTCGTTCAGAAGGCAATGGCAAACTACAAAACATAAAATTGCCCAGTATATCAACCTGGAGTTGATCATAACTATCCTAGAAATGACATGCAGCATTTTAAACTGGGTCAGGCATGAGCTGGGAAACTAGTAGAACCTGGACTCGGCCACAGAATATTCACTATAAACTACAAGGCAGGTATTTTCACACATCCTACCTGCTACATTACCTTAATCACCAAAGCACAACTCCAAGATATACCCAGGAAAATGATAAACTATGTTATTGTGACTCCAGTTTGTGTTTAAAGCAGCATTACTTACATCAATGCACTGTTAGATACATCAATGCACTGTGTTAGATACATCAATGCACTGTGTTAGATACATCAATGCACTGTGTTAGATACATGTACAAATGCACTGTGTTAGATACATCAATGCACTGTGTTAGATACATCAATGCACTGTGTTAGATACATCAATGCACTGTGTTAGATACATCAATGCACTGTTAGATACATCAATGCACTGTTAGATACATCAATGCACTGTGTTAGATACATCAATGCACTGTGTTAGATACATCAATGCCTGTGTTAGATACATCAATGCACTGTGTTAGATACATGAATGCACTGTGTTAGATACATCAATGCACTGTGTTAGATACATCAATGCACTGTTAGATACATCAATGCACTGTGTTAGATACATCAATGCACTGTGTTAGATACATCAATGCACTGTGTTAGATACATCAATGCACTGTGTTAGATACATCAATGCACTGTGTTAGATACATCAATGCACTGTTAGATACATCAATGCACTGTTAGATACATCAATGCACTGTGTTAGATACATCAATGCACTGTTAGATACATCAATGCACTGTGTTAGATACATCAATGCACTGTGTTAGATACATCAATGCACTGTGTTAGATACATCAATGCACTGTTAGATACATCAATGCACTGTGTTAGATACATCAATGCACTGTGTTAGATACATCAATGCACTGTGTTAGATACATCAATGCACTGTGTTAGATACATCAATGCACTGTGTTAGATACATGAATGCACTGTTAGATACATCAATGCACTGTAGATACATCAATGCACTGTGTTAGATACATCAATGCACTGTGTTAGATACATCAATGCACTGTGTTAGATACATCAATGCACTGTGTTAGATACATCAATGCACTGTGTTAGATACATCAATGCACTGTGTTAGATACATGAATGCACTGTGTTAGATACATCAATGCACTGTTAGATACATCAATGCACTGTGTTAGATACATCAATGCACTGTGTTAGATACATCAATGCACTGTTAGATACATCAATGCACTGTGTTAGATACATCAATGCACTGTGTTAGATACATGAATGCACTGTGTTAGATACATCAATGCACTGTGTTAGATACATCAATGCACTGTTAGATACATCAATGCACTGTGTTAGATACATCAATGCACTGTGTTAGATACATCAATGCACTGTGTTAGATACATCAATGGACTGTGTTAGATACATCAATGCACTGTTAGATACATCAATGCACTGTTAGATACATCAATGCACTGTTAGATACATCAATGCACTGTGTTAGATACATGAATGCACTGTGTTAGATACATCAATGCACTGTGTTAGATACATGAATGCACTGTGTTAGATACATGAATGCACTGTTAGATACATCAATGCACTGTGTTAGATACATGAATGCACTGTTAGATACATCAATGCACTGTGTTAGATACATGAATGCACTGTGTAGATACATGAATGCACTGTTAGATACATCAATGCACTGTGTTAGATACATGAATGCACTGTGTTAGATACATGAATGCACTGTTAGATACATCAATGCACTGTGTTAGATACATGAATGCACTGTTAGATACATCAATGCACTGTGTTAGATACATGAATGCACTGTTTAGATACATCAATGCACTGTGTTAGATACATGAATGCACTGTGTTAGATACATGAATGCACTGTTAGATACATCAATGCACTGTGTTAGATACATGAATGCACTGTGTTAGATACATCAATGCACTGTTAGATACATCAATGCACTGTGTTAGATACATGAATGCACTGTTAGATACATCAATGCACTGTGTTAGATACATGAATGCACTGTGTTAGATACATGAATGCACTGTTAGATACATCAATGCACTGTGTTAGATACATGAATGCACTGTGTTAGATACATGAATGCACTGTTAGATACATCAATGCACTGTGTTAGATACATGAATGCACTGTTAGATACATCAATGCACTGTTAGATACATCAATGCACTGTGTTAGATACATCAATGCACTGTGTTAGATACATCAATGCACTGTTAGATACATCAATGCACTGTGTTAGATACATCCAATGCACTGTGTTAGATACATCAATGCACTGTGTTAGATACATCAATGCACTGTGTTAGATACATGAATGCACTGTGTTAGATACATCAAATGCACTGTGTAGATACATCAATGCACTGTTAGATACATCAATGCACTGTGTTAGATACATCAATGCACTGTGTTAGATACATCAATGCACTGTGTTAGATACATCAATGGACTGTGTTAGATACATCAATGCACTGTTAGATACATCAATGCACTGTTAGATACATCAATGCACTGTTAGATACATCAATGCACTGTGTTAGATACATGAATGCACTGTGTTAGATACATCAATGCACTGTGTTAGATACATCAATGCACTGTTAGATACATCAATGCACTGTGTTAGATACATCAATGCACTGTGTTAGATACATCAATGCACTGTGTTAGATACATCAATGCACTGTTAGATACATCAATGCACTGTGTTAGATACATCAATGCACTGTTAGATACATCAATGCACTGTGTTAGATACATCAATGCACTGTGTTAGATACATCAATGCACTGTTAGATACATCAATGCACTGTTAGATACATCAATGCACTGTTAGATACATCAATGCACTGTGTTAGATACATCAATGCACTGTGTTAGATACATCAATGCACTGTGTTAGATACATCAATGCACTGTGTTAGATACATCAATGCACTGTGTTAGATACATCAATGCACTGTGTTAGATACATCAATGCACTGTGTTAGATACATCAATGCACTGTGTTAGATACATCAATGCACTGTTAGATACATCAATGCACTGTGTTAGATACATCAATGCACTGTGTTAGATACATCAATGCACTGTGTTAGATACATCAATGCACTGTGTTAGATACATCAATGCACTGTGTTAGATACATCAATGGACTGTGTTAGATACATGAATGCACTGTTAGATACATCAAATGCACTGTTAGATACATCAATGCACTGTGTTAGATACATCAATGCACTGTTAGATACATCAATGCACTGTGTTAGATACATCAATGCACTGTGTTAGATACATCAATGCACTGTGTTAGATACATCAATGCACTGTTAGATACATGAATGCACTGTGTTAGATACATCAATGCACTGTTAGATACATCAATGCACTGTGTTAGATACATCAATGCACTGTGTTAGATACATGAATGCACTGTTAAGATACATCAATGCACTGTGTTAGATACATCAATGCACTGTAGATACATCAATGCACTGTGTTAGATACATCAATGCACTGTTAGATACATCAATGCACTGTTAGATACATCAATGCACTGTGTTAGATACATCAATGCACTGTTAGATACATCAATGCACTGTGTTAGATACATCAATGCACTGTGTTAGATACATCAATGCACTGTGTTAGATTAATCAAAGGACTGCAGGAGGTCAATATACAATGCCAGTAATAAAGTACTAAAGTCAAGATGGTTGACTTCATTGCACCAGGTTTTACCTCCATCTGGCTGGCCTCTCCCAGCCGAGCAACAAGTCGCTGGCTGAGAGAACCACACAAAGCACAAACTCTCTAGCTCCAGCAAGGACACCCAGGAGCCTCCAGGAAACTTGCGCTCGTGGTCTGAATGATGCTGTGATACAATACCACTGACACAGGACTGCAGCTGACCAGACAAAGCCCAGTGCTAGAACAATCACAGACCTTCAGTAATGTAGAGTCAACACTGCATTAAACTGTGTGCAATCTATTTAAATGAGTACAACAGATGAATCAAAGAAATGAACAAAAGACGGTGACAGCTGTGCTACAGAATCTGTGACCTAGTTACAAATCAACGGTAACAGATATACCAGGTCTGTTCAAATAGTATACATGGGTTGGTTTGCTGTTTCGATGGAGCTGCCAAATTCTCATTACCCACAAGTCCTTTCCATCATTTTCGTTGCATCTGACTCAAACTTTCTTGGCCAAACACAATATTCATCAAGTTAAGTAGCTCCTACACCCCCAACATGGCTCTGTGCAATGTTTAGCTGTTCCCCATGCTGAAAATGTCACTAAAAGGGACATGATTAGAGTCACAAGAAGGCTTATGCAGAACATGACAGTCATGCTTTACACCATCCCCAAAGAGGTCAACCTGAAATGCTTCCAACAATGGGTGGGGCCGCTGGGACACGTGTACAGTCCCAGGGAGATGACTGTGAAGGAGATTAGGGTTTCAGAGCTTTTGGGTGAGGAACTGTATTTTTCCTAGCCAAAGATCAGATACTTGTTCAACAGACCTCATACAAGATCAGTTACAGCTCAGATTACAGGCACCATACAACAGCTGTCACCTTCTGATCTTATCACAAATCACAGACATAACAGCCATGCTCTTGTTGGAGTTCAATTATTACAAATGTGTTAGACCACATATAGAACAGATCACAGGTTTCACATAACAGATGTTCTAGTCCACATATAGAACAGATCACAGGCATAACATTACAGATGTGCTAGACCACTGAACATTACTCAAAACAAATCAATTATACAAACTATTATATTACATGAAAAAAAACAACAGCAATTGTGGCCTTATTAACAAATACTAATAACAGGCAGTGCTGGATGGGCTACAGCATAGATCACATGGTTATAGCCTGGATAACATGGCTGTAACATAGATCACATAGCTATAGCATAGATTACATGGCTATAGTATGGATAACAGAGCTATAGGCAGGATCACACAGGTATAGCATAGATCACACAGCTATTACATGGCTATAGCATGGATCACAAGGCTATAGTATGGATCACTTGGCTACAGCATGGATCACACAGCCATAGCATGGATCACATGGCTACAACATAAGATCACATGGCTATCATGCAGATTACAGCTATAGCATGGATCACATGGCTATAGCATAGATCAGACTATAGCATATATCACATGAATATAGCATAATTCACAGACACAACATGGCAGTACTGGTATAAAATTAAATGACCACAAACTAGTGGAAAGTATGACTAGAGAGCTTGACAAATGAGACACACACAATTTAACACTTTCACCATCTTCTGTTTCTACATCCATGTTTTGCCTTTGAGTAAGTAAAAATGAAAGTAAACTACCCCTGTCCACGTCTTGAGGCCTACAGGGTATGTGGTGCCAGTCTCATATTGTTATAGACCAAGCGCACTTGATGGGTTGTTTGGTCAATATCAAAACCAGCCGCCATTACTTCCTAGAGCATATCCTGGTACCCATTTTCGGCTAGCTTGGCCTGGAAGCCCAGATCATTCATTCATTCATTCATTAGCTGGTCCTGTGCAGAACCTCGCTCCCATAACAATCTAGCAGAAAACTTCTCGATCACAAGCAAGATGTCCCGCATCCAATACACCCATCTGGAGATCATCCGCCACATCCTGCACCCATCTTCTCTTTGGCCTTCCTCTTCCTCTCTTCCCAGGCAAATAACCCTCCATTATTGTTCTCATCCAACTTTCGTGACATTTGAAGTAACCAAAATATCTAAATTTTCTTTGTTTTATCGTCTTTAATAGCAACCGTCTTCAATATTCAGCTCTTTGACGTATGGATGCATTTGTTCTTTTCTTTATCCAAGATCAATTTAAAAAAAACAATCCTCATCTGAATAAGGATATGAATACATGATTACTGGGCCAGCAGACCAGCGTATTCACCGCTGCACGACCGTGGCTTTCTTATTGTTGACGTCTGCTTCTATTGTCCACCAGTAAAGGAAAAGACTGGCCACCCATTCCTCCATGTATTCAGGGCTACACAATGGTGGCCCTGTCACATCACATAGCAGCTTTTTGCTTCAGGACACGTTATGTACTCGGTACATGATGGCTTCTCTCTGTGTGATTACTATCCATTGCCCAATGTTCTCTCTAATTTGTTACATTTGGTCACAGTTTACTAATGAAAAGCTTAATATATTGTGTCTCTGAAAGTCATGCATTTTGGGTATTTCATAGCAGTTGTTTCCCCATTCTGGCGTCTGCTGTAAAAACTTGTGGCACTGAATGAGTTCTGAAAAAAACATCTGGTGGGTGCTTCAAAGATGCTGGTATTCATAATATCAAATATCCCATCAATCCATCATTTGAAGGTGCAATCCCTTGCTAAGTTTTCATCATGTAAGAGCTCTTTATGGAACACAGCATTTTATCAACAAAACATTATTCTGCACCTCATAACAAGACACAATCGATCACGCACTAACATGTATACAAAATTCAAGACTGGCAAAACAGCCATATGCACATGTGGAGCACATACTCCAAGACTGCCCTGAGTACGACATATCTAGGCAAACCTTCTAACCTAGAAAAACTATAGTAGAAGATAAAACTATACGGACCACTCAGTGAACTACAAAAAGGCAGTGAAGTTTATATAAGAAACAACATTGCAGAGTATAACAATAAATTTCTAGCTAATGAAAGAAAACAGCCAACAAAACCAGGGAGGGAAAACTATAAAAACATGAACTTATCTCACAGCAGAAGTAACACTTACACACACAAACAGAAAAGAGCCAGTTTTAGCCACATATCTCTCATTTACCACGCTCTCTAGTCACATTTTGAGGCTAATTTGTTTTCAAGGATCAGTTTACATCAACAAGACAGCAGAAACAACTGTTGATCATGTCAATGGGAAGCAATACAACAATAATGTTGCCTATGACATACTCAAACATGACATGGAAGTTGCTGTATTTTTCTGATTAAACTATACAAATAACTTTGAAATCAAACAAACAAAGCATTAAAACACCAAAAAACATGTAAAAGTAAGTTGCAAATGAATACCCAATAATGTCACATGAACACAAATTAAACAATGTAATATATGAGGCTTCATAAAGGAACCATCGTAACATCCAGGATGTTACTTTTGTAACCAGAAATGTTCTGTTATCCAAACTGTCTATCCCATAATCACACCTACATGGTGTAGTCAGGAGTGCCACGGTCGATGCATTAGTAGTCAAGGTCTTCCACTGCTTCTTGTCTTTAACAAAAAAGTAAACTGTCACCAATCTGCAGTCTATTCATTCATTAAGACATCAGACTACAATTCTTATGCTTACTCCTTCTTCACCTGCCTTCGGCTTGTCCCAGTGGATAACTTTCTACAAGGGGACATGACAAGTTACATAACGAAACCATGGAAGGTTCCAAGTGTTCGGTTTCCTAACAAAATTAGTTCTTGATAATTTGCATGCTTTCATTCATTCATTCAGTAGCATGTCCCTTGCAGAACCTCACTCCCATAACAACTGTCCGGAAAACTTCTTGGTCATAAGCAAAATGTCCTGCGTCCGATACAACCCGTAGATTGCATGCAACACATTTATTCATTCCCAAGCCATTTTTTTATTATCTATATAAAACATGTGTAGAAAAATGTTGGCAACATTCCTAATCCTCACAATTGTTCTGTAACATTCCTAACCCCTGCAAATGTTATATAGAGGGGCGGCTTGCCAGGGTCACAATTCCCACACTGACCAAGTCCTCTCTAGCCCTAGCCACTTGCATGTGAAGCTTCCTGGACAGACACTAGTCTGGTTAATAAGGGAGGCACGACCATAGGCTCTGCTGTAATGAACCCTGCCAAGTGTCAGAGCCTAGCTACGCAGCAACATCGTTACGGCACCCGGCGGACAAGAGTTGTCGGCTGGCGAGATTGTACCTGACACGCGACTAGCGGTCAGGCTGACGACAGACGCACGCAAAGCCACGTGACCCCACCAGAGGCAGTGGGCAGTGTGCGTGATAGCTTAGACCAAGCTGGGACAGGACTCTGAACGGACGTGTGTGACGAGAGCAAGGCGTTTGTGTGAATCTCCGTGGTTGTAAGCTGAACGACTGATATCTTGAGCGCCAGACCTATGAGCTGTAATGTGGTTGTGAGTTATATGTTGTACATTGCTGTAATTATCGTTATGTATTTAATGTGGCAATAAATCCATAGAACTTGTGTTGCTGTGTCTTACGTCGAATCACGTTATACTGTACTGTCTCACATGTGTTAGCCAACGAGCCTAATAGAAGATCCTGACATGTGTGGACGTGGGTTGCTCGTCTTTATTTAAGAACCTAATATATTTAGACGTGTGTTGTTCGTCTTTGTTATTTAAAACTATAATTCTTGTACTTGTAAAATTTGTCAAGGTTATAGTGATGTACATGTGATCGGAAAAGTCTCAGTGTGATCCATTACTACATTGTCTAAATATGTTTAAGATCATTAGTAAATGTACAGTACATATTGTTTGATCCTGTAAACGTGTTAAACATTTGTGATTTGTGAAAATTGTCACCGTTTGACCTTGTCAACATTGTGATTTTGCCGCCATTTTGACCTTGTCGCCATCTTGTAAACTTGATGTCTTTGTCCTTACTGAATGTCATCTTGATGTAAGTGATGTGTCATCAATGTTATTGAGTGTTCAAATACAGATAGATTGTTTTTGTGTATTGAGTTTGTGGAACGCAAAGAGTTTTGGAAAGAGTGTAACTTCTGTTGAAAGAAACACTGTTGACGACAAATTTACGACATACAATTATACTCAACGCCATCCAAACCTAAATCAACACTTAGTGACTTACAGGCACACACCAACAAACACACGCTAACTTATTTCTCTCCAAAAACAAAGCAGGTTTTTGCGTACCATCCATAACCCTGCCGTAGAGGTCATTAGTGGTTCCGAAGTACGACCTTACAGTTTTCTAGCCCGATTGCCCAACCATTCGTCACCATATCCAAGGGCACTTGAGTATATTTTTCTTCACTTTAACTTTACGTATGCATTAGTGGGCACGCATCGTATAGTCAAATCAATTGTAAGTTATTTTTCTACTAACCATTTACAACATATTTTGTGTGGTTGATTTTCATTGACATATTTTCTCCATCATGTCGTCATTATTTGATTTCATCGATATGGGGTTAAAATTAAAGTTGGAAGGTGATGAATTAACACAATGGAGTGAGAAGAAATACGCAGAATACCTACTTGTTCAGGAAAAAGCTGCCGAACGCGATGAAAGAGCAGCAGAAAGAGCTCTAAAACAAGCAGAAATGGCTGCAAAACAAGCTGAGGCAGAAACAGCCTTGAAACAGGCAGAGATTGAAAAAGCTGCCAAGCAAGTAGAAGCAGAAACAGCTTTAAAACAAGCAGAAATAGCAGCTCAGAGTAAGAGGGAAGAACTAGAATTACAGTTGAAAATGAAACAACTGGACACTGAGACTGCAATGAATAAAGAGTCAAAGAAATCTGAAAGACTGGAAAAAGAAAACCAGTATAAAAAGTACCAAGGTATCGTTCGTAACTATACCTCGGGTGACTGCATAGCAGCCTTTACCAAAATTTTGAGACTTTAATGGAACATTACCAAGTTCCACTTTCGGAATGGAATATTTTATATATGAGGAGTCTATCTGGGGAACCTCTGAAAGTCATTGAAACCATCCCCAAAGACCTCAGAAAAGAGTACCATTACATTAAATCTAAAATAATGGCACATTTCATGTTAGATGAAGCAGGGTACAGAGAACAATTCAGTAAACTGAGTCCAAAATCAACTCAAACGTTCTCTGACTACCTCTGTTTAGTCCGAGACATTTTCAGCAAATGGACTTCATCAGCCAAAATTAACAAAAATTATGATAAATTAGAAGATCTCATTATTCGAGATAAAGTTATTTCTTCTATCCCATCATCTTTTTCTAAGTTCTTACAGGAGAATGAATGCACAAGTGTGGAAGAAATGGAAAGACGTGGGTCGGCCTATTATACGGCAAATAAACAGTGTTTTGCCACTGAAGCTACTGACAGTAACTGGGTAGCAGCAGCCAACTATGAGAACAACTATAGTAGGCAAAAACCACACAGGCCTACCTCTGATAGAGTTAGACAATGCACTCACTGTAAATTGTCTCACCATTTGAACGAGATGTGCGATAAAAACCCAGGGTACCTAACATACTTGCAAAATATGGTAAACAGACAAGACATAGAACGTAGATCGTTCAAAAGTGCACGTAAATGTTTTCTCTGCAAGGCTTACGGTCACTATCGTATGGATTGTAGAGGCAGGCATATGACCAACAAAGCCAATGCCGCCTTGTTCGATAGCTCAGCGTCAGAAGACGAAAATCCAGAAAAACATCCTGTACATGCAGCACAGGCTTGTGATGTATTTAGTGCCAACAAATGCACTGTCTGTAATACCTTCAATGAAAATGGTACCTTAACATGCGGGCACGCCGTCCCTATTGCCAATGAGGAAGCTAACTTGGCAATAGACTCAAAATGCAGTTCAGCAAAGAACGTAAGAAAAGTGAACATCACAGACATGAAGACAACACCAGACTTTGTACCATATTGTAATAATGTTGTTAACATCACTCAACCTCATTCTTTATATAAAGAGGTCAATGCTCAACAAGAAAGTGAGGAATTGAACAAAACCTCAAAACTGTCGTTAGGAAAATTAACATTCCATAAAGGTTACATCAATGACACAGTATGCACATGTGTACGCGACACAGGGTCCTGTCTTATCGGTCTTCGAAAGACCTTAGCTGATCCTAAAGACTACCTAGATGAGTACATCTATTGCAAAACTGTTTCAGGGACAGTAGAGAAATATCCCATGGCATGGGCCAATATAAAATCACCTTTCCTATCAGGCAGAGTAACTTGTGCTTTATTAGACAATCCATGTTGTGATTTATTAATTGGAAATGTATTAATGTGACAGATTACATAGAGTCCAAACCTCACACAAGGCAAAAAGTTAACACCACAACAAATACTGCCTTAACTACCCCACTCATCATACAACAACATGATGAACAGACCAAGTAACACACCATACCAACTTCATTACCATCTCAGAACAAGAAGAAACAGAAAACTGGTGTGTATCAGCACAAAGAAAAAGGTGCAGAAAACAAACAGTTCACAACAGCGAGGAAAGATCACAAATCATCATGGTATATACTATACCTCCTATACTCTCTGTTAACTACACACATAACCAAGTGCACACAGTGGATAGTTATACTTGCACTACTGATTGTAAATACAAAACAAATGTCTTCACAAACAGTTATATTTCCACATCATCATGACACAACACAGATGATATTACTCATGACAAACCAGCAGACTTTGTTACTTATGTCATTACTGTTGAACCAAATTTTGTTACTGCCACTCATAATCTCTATGTTAAATCAACTCATACGAATACCTATGCTGAACAATGTAAAACATCAGTCGGTGGAATTACTGACAAAAATCAGCAACAAATTACCCTACATATTTTGGAAAATATACACAAATTGCAAAAGATCATACAAACATGCACGATTACATTTCACAACTATACATGGTGTATTATTATTGTTTGAACTATTGAATGTATACACACATGTACGAGTGCAGGTTTGGAGATAGCACTCAAAATGATCTCAACATGAAATTTGAAAATCCTTTTGGAAGATTTTATCTTTAGATCCAGTAACTCCAGACTTGCCTTGTCTGCTATACGACTCCTCCTATCTGACATTCCTAATATCATTCACTATACTGACGACATCTGTGTCCATACAGAGACAACGACGGAACTATAACATTGACACCTGGACAGGACGTTCTACTACTACTACCTAGTATCAGACAGCACTGACTAACAGTGAAGCCTTCAAAGGTGAGCATGGCTTACCAAGAGATATCATTTTTGGGGTACAGAATATCCAATGGCTTTGTCATGACAGACAACAAAATTGTCTCCAAAATTCTAAAACTGTCACTTCCAACAAATAAGAAACAAGTCCGCAGTTTGTTGGGACTTATTAATTATTACAGAAACTTTATTCCTGATTTTTCAGACTGACTGAGGTTTTTTCTAACTTACTAACCAAGAATAAACCCGAAAAAGTTGTAAACGATGAATGCCTACGAAATGCATTTGATAAAGTTTTGGCACATTTTTCTGATAAGAATTCACCTAATCTCATCCTTAAATTGCCCCAACATTCGTTTACCTTTCAGATTGAGAACAGATGCTAGCTCCATTGCGATCGGTGCAGTCCTATTGCAGGAATACAACGACATCCTGCATCCCGTTTGTTTTCTATCAAGAAAACTAAGGCCCCGAGAGCGGGCATGGTCCATTCCGCAATTAGAAGCATTGGCCTTAGTAGAAAGTGTGACGAAGCTGTCCAAATATCTTCTAGGACGTCACTTTATCATCGAAACTGACAACAGTCCATTACGGTATATAAATTCCGCAGTACCATCAAATAATATGATTGCTCGCTGGTCCTTGAAGCTTCAGAATTTCAGTTTTGAAGTTCGCCATATTCCCGGCAGAATGAATACAATCGCCGACCTTTTGTCCCGTTGTCCGACAGACCCAGTAAGCAATGTCTGAGTGCACTGTGTAATATTACACTCAGCCAACACAGCCACCAATGATGTGAATTTTTTTTCCATTCACCTACTGTGTAAGGTCTATAAGTAAATTGTGATACGGTTTAGAAACCGACATGTATAATATACTTATTTTAATCAAGTCATGTAATGAGTGTAGTATAATTGTGTAGTGTGTGTTAGAATGAGAACAATATTAATTGTATATATACACCAACAACAATGTCACAGACGCTTAAACCACTTACCAGAAGCGAACTTTACCATTGTGACATTTGTGAGTGATTTTCTTCACCGTGATATTTTAACATGTGCAAATGTGGACCGAACATTGACTCCTAAACCACCTCTGCAGCGAATTTAATCCAAATTGTTCGACGTTTGAACATCAGAATAAGAACAGTCGATCTTTATCCAAAGTTGTGAACACCTCGGAATAAGAACATTCCATCATAATCCGTTGTGATACTATAACATCAAGACACGAACTGTGAGAACATTTTACTATCCGTTCCGAAATAAAACCGGATCATTTGTGTTCAGGACAGTGTAACATCAACCAAATTTTGCGTTTCGTGTATATTTCACGGTGTAATTTAAAAAGTCTAGCAAAATTAGCAGACGACATACAAATTTCAAAAATTTATGACACTTGTAAAATCCTTTTGAATCTATAAAATTATATACCAATTGGTACTTATTATTTTGATTAGTGTAATCTTAGAATCATATCTTGATTAATGTATTCATATTACCGACTTTTCTCGTTAATATGAAGAAACGTCAAGCAATGACGCTAAGAAATTAAATAATTATTGTAATGTATAGGAATTTCTTGAAATGTCAAAATTACTTCCCTTGCATTTGTGAATTACATCAAGGGCCATAATTTTGAAACATATTCATTAATGTATATTGTATAGATAGACATTTTGTTGCTCAAATGGTTTAGCACAGCAGGTAGGCGGTCCACCAAGCATGTCATAGAGCTGCCAACATTGCAAACCAACATAAGAAGCTCCTGACCAAATGAGGGCAGAGTTTAAGTGTTTAATACGACTAAATACAAAGCCGTATTTCAGTCTGGCTAGATGGTTGTTGCAAAACAATCATATTATTACGTTTTTTTTCAAATAGCTGCGAGGTAGATGCGTGAAGCTGGTGCTACTGATCTGACTGGGTATTATTGCAATGAAGGTAACCAGGCATCAGGGGGATGAAACCTGAATTGTGTTAAAAATTGTACTTCATTTGTCATTTCAATGCAACTTACATTTTTTTTTGTATATATTTCTATGCCTTAATATGTATTTTCATGCATAACACTGGGAAAAAGTAGTCTCTGACATGAAATTAACACTACCCAGTATATACATACATCATGAATGAAAGATGGCATCTTTCATTGAGGTCCCGGGGAGAGATGTCAGAGCCTAGCTACGCAGAGCAACCTCGTACGGCACCGCGGGACAAGAGTTGTCGGCTGGCGAGATTGGTACCTGACGACGCGACCTAGCGGTCAGGCTGACGACAGACGCACGCAAAGCCACGTGACTCCACGAGAGGCAGTGGGCAGTGTGTGTGATAGCTTAGACCAAGCTGGGGACAGGACTCTGAACGGACGTGTGTGACGAGAGCAAGGCGTTTGTGTGAATCTCCGTGGTTGTAAGCTGAACGACTGATATCTTGAGCGCCAGACCTATGAGCTGTAATGTGGTTGTGAGTTATATGTTGTACATTGCTGTAATTATCGTATGTATTTAATGTGGCAATAATCCATAGAACTTGTGTTGCTGTGTCTTACGTCGAATCACGTTATACTGTACTGTCTCACATGTGTTAGCCAACGAGCCTAATAGAAGATCCTGACACCAAGGAACACAAAATTGCCACTATAGACCTGGAAGATCACTAATAACGAGGTTTTCGCCATTTTGTCTACCAGGAAGATCAATTTCATCATCGGCGCTCCCTGCTCAGTTTGTGCTTAGATGGACAACTCAAACTAATGGTGTACTGAACAATCCTCACAAATACTCATTTATGCAGATCTATTTCAGACCCTAACTGGTGTATCCCTTCGTAGAGATGAACTACTACTTTGTTGTTATTCACAAGGGGAGATGAGGTGAGAAAAGAGTTATCTGCTTACAACTAGAATCATGTTTGACTGTTCCTCCTTTTCTAGAACTATTGGGGTTGGACCTCTTCGCTGGCTTCTGAGGATGGGGACGGAGCGCTTATGGGAATGCCCCAAATGCTGTGATGTCGGTTTCTTCACAATCATCATCAATCCTTTTCTGTGATTAAGATGAAGAGAAAAATGCACTGTTTAGATACATCAATGCACTGTGTAGATACATCAATGCACTGTGTTAAATAAATCCAAGCACGTGTTGACACCCAATGCACTGTGTTAGATACATCAATGCACTGTGTTAGATACATCAATGCACTGTTAGATACATCAATGCACTGTGTTAGATACATCAATGCACTGTGTTAGATACATGAATGCACTGTGTTAGATACATCAATGCACTGTGTTAGATACATCAATGCACTGTTAGATACATCAATGCACTGTGTTAGATACATCAATGCACTGTGTTAGATACATCCATGCACTGTGTTAGATACATCAATGCACTGTGTTAGATACATCAATGCACTGTGTTAGATACATCAATGCACTGTTAGATACATCAATGCACTGTTAGATAATCAATGCACTGTGTTAGATACATCAATGCACTGTGTTAGATACATCAATGCACTGTGTTAGATACATCAATGCACTGTGTTAGATACATCAATGCACTGTGTTAGATACATCAATGCACTGTGTTAGATACATCAATGCACTGTGTTAGATACATCAATGCACTGTGTTAGATACATCAATGCACTGTGTTAGATACATCAATGCACTGTGTTAGATACATAATGCACTGTGTTAGATACATGAATGCACTGTTAGATACATCAATGCACTGTTAGATACATCAATGCACTGTGTTAGATACATCAATGCACTGTGTTAGATACATCAATGCACTGTGTTTAGATACATCAATGCACTGTGTTAGATACATCAATGCACTGTGTTAGATACATCAATGCACTGTGTTAGATACATGAATGCACTGTGTTAGATACATCAATGCACTGTTAGATACATCAATGCACTGTGTTATACATCAATGCACTGTGTTAGATACATCAATGCACTGTTAGATACATCAATGCACTGTGTTAGATACATCAATGCACTGTGTTAGATACATGAATGCACTGTGTTAGATACATCAATGCACTGTGTTAGATACATCAATGCACTGTTAGATACATCAATGCACTGTGTTAGATACATCAATGCACTGTGTTAGATACATCAATGCACTGTGTTAGATACATCAATGACTGTGTTAGATACATGAATGCACTGTTAGATACATCAATGCACTGTTAGATACATCAATGCACTGTTAGATACATCAATGCACTGTGTTAGATACATGAATGCACTGTGTTAGATACATCAATGCACTGTGTTAGATACATGAATGCACTGTGTTAGATACATGAATGCACTGTTAGATACATCAATGCACTGTGTTAGATACATGAATGCACTGTTAGATACATCAATGCACTGTGTTAGATACATGAATGCACTGTGTTAGATACATGAATGCACTGTTAGATACATCAATGCACTGTGTTAGATACATGAATGCACTGTGTTAGATACATGAATGCACTGTTAGATACATCAATGCACTGTGTTAGATACATGAATGCACTGTTAGATACATCAATGCACTGTGTTAGATACATGAATGCACTGTTAGATACATCAATGCACTGTGTTAGATACATGAATGCATGTGTTAGATACATGAATGCACTGTTAGATACATCAATGCACTGTGTTAGATACATGAATGCACTGTGTTAGATACATCAATGCACTGTTAGATACATCAATGCACTGTGTTAGATACATGAATGCACTGTTAGATACATCAATGCACTGTGTTAGATACATGAATGCACTGTGTTAGATACATGAATGCACTGTTAGATACATCAATGCACTGTGTTAGATACATGAATGCACTGTGTTAGATACATGAATGCACTGTAGATACATCAATGCACTGTTAGATACATGAATGCACTGTTAGATACATCAATGCACTGTTAGATACATCAATGCACTGTGTTAGATACATCAATGCACTGTGTTAGATACATCAATGCACTGTTAGATACATCAATGCACTGTGTTAGATACATCAATGCACTGTGTTAGATACATCAATGCACTGTGTTAGATACATCAATGCACTGTGTTAGATACATGAATGCACTGTGTTAGATACATCAATGCACTGTGTTAGATACATCAATGCACTGTTAGATACATCAATGCACTGTGTTAGATACATCAATGCACTGTGTTAGATACATCAATGCACTGTGTTAGATACATCAATGGACTGTGTTAGATACATCAATGCACTGTTAGATACATCAATGCACTGTTAGATACATCAATGCACTGTTAGATACATCAATGCACTGTGTTAGATACATGAATGCACTGTGTTAGATACATCAATGCACTGTGTTAGATACATCAATGCACTGTTAGATACATCAATGCACTGTGTTAGATACATCAATGCACTGTGTTAGATACATCAATGCACTGTTAGTAGTACATCAATGCACTGTTAGATACATCAATGCACTGTGTTAGATACATCAATGCACTGTTAGATACATCAATGCACTGTGTTAGATACATCAATGCACTGTGTTAGATACATCAATGCACTGTTAGATACATCAATGCACTGTTAGATACATCAATGCACTGTTAGATACATCAATGCACTGTGTTAGATACATCAATGCACTGTGTTAGATACATCAATGCACTGTGTTAGATACATCAATGCACTGTGTTAGATACATCAATGCACTGTGTTAGATACATCAATGCACTGTGTTAGATACATCAATGCACTGTGTTAGATACATCAATGCACTGTGTTAGATACATCAATGCACTGTTAGATACATCAATGCACTGTGTTAGATACATCAATGCACTGTGTTAGATACATCAATGCACTGTGTTAGATACATCAATGCACTGTGTTAGATACATCAATGCACTGTGTTAGATACATCAATGGACTGTGTTAGATACATGAATGCACTGTTAGATACATCAATGCACTGTTAGATACATCAATGCACTGTGTTAGATACATCAATGCACTGTTAGATACATCAATGCACTGTGTTAGATACATCAATGCACTGTGTTAGATACATCAATGCACTGTGTTAGATACATCAATGCACTGTTAGATACATGAATGCACTGTGTTAGATACATCAATGCACTGTTAGATACATCAATGCACTGTGTTAGATACATCAATGCACTGTGTTAGATACATGAATGCACTGTTAGATACATCAATGCACTGTGTTAGATACATCAATGCACTGTTAGATACATCAATGCACTGTGTTAGATACATCAATGCACTGTTAGATACATCAATGCACTGTTAGATACATCAATGCACTGTGTTAGATACATCAATGCACTGTTAGATACATCAATGCACTGTGTTAGATACATCAATGCACTGTGTTAGATACATCAATGCACTGTGTTAGATTAATCAAAGGACTGCAGGAGGTCAATATACAATGCCAGTAATAAAAGTACTAAAGTCAAGATGGTTGACTTCATTGCACCAGGTTTTACCTCCATCTGGCTGGCCTCTCCCAGCCGAGCAACAAGTCGCTGGCTGAGAGAACCACACAAAGCACAAACTCTCTAGCTCCAGCAAGGACACCCAGGAGCCTCCAGGAAACTTGCGCTCGTGGTCTGAATGATGCTGTGATACAATACCACTGACACAGGACTGCAGCTGACCAGACAAAGCCCAGTGCTAGAACAATCACAGACCTTCAGTAATGTAGAGTCAACACTGCATTAAACTGTGTGCAATCTATTTAAATGAGTACAACAGATGAATCAAAGAAATGAACAAAAGACGGTGACAGCTGTGCTACAGAATCTGTGACCTAGTTACAAATCAACGGTAACAGATATACCAGGTCTGTTCAAATAGTATACATGGGTTGGTTTGCTGTTTCGATGGAGCTGCCAAATTCTCATTACCCACAAGTCCTTTCCATCATTTTCGTGCATCTGACTCAAACTTTCTTGGCCAAACACAATATTCATCAAGTTAAGTAGCTCCTACACCCCCAACATGGCTCTGTGCAATGTTTAGCTGTTCCCCATGCTGAAAATGTCACTAAAAGGGACATGATTAGAGTCACAAGAAGGCTTATGCAGAACATGACAGTCATGCTTTACACCATCCCCAAAGAGGTCAACCTGAAATGCTTCCAACAATGGTGGGGCCGCTGGGACACGTGTACAGTCCCAGGGAGATGACTGTGAAGGAGATTAGGGTTTCAGAGCTTTGGGTGAGGAACTGTATTTTTCCTAGCCAAAGATCAGATACTTGTTCAACAGACCTCATACAAGATCAGTTACAGCTCAGATTACAGGCACCATACAACAGCTGTCACCTTCTGATCTTATCACAAATCACAGACATAACAGCCATGCTCTTGTTGGAGTTCAATTATTACAAATGTGTTAGACCACATATAGAACAGATCACAGGTTTCACATAACAGATGTTCTAGTCCACATATAGAACAGATCACAGGCATAACATTACAGATGTGCTAGACCACTGAACATTACTCAAAACAAATCAATTATACAAACTATTATATTACATGAAAAAACAACAGCAATTGTGGCCTTATTAACAAATACTAATAACAGGCAGTGCTGGATGGGCTACAGCATAGATCACATGGTTATAGCCTGGATAACATGGCTGTAACATAGATCACATAGCTATAGCATAGATTACATGGCTATAGTATGGATAACAGAGCTATAGGCAGGATCACACAGGTATAGCATAGATCACACAGCTATTACATGGCTATAGCATGGATCACAAGGCTATAGTATGGATCACTTGGCTACAGCATGGATCACACAGCCATAGCATGGATCACATGGCTACAACATAAGATCACATGGCTATCATGCAGATTACAGCTATAGCATGGATCACATGGCTATAGCATAGATCAGACTATAGCATATATCACATGAATATAGCATAATTCACAGGACACAACATGGCCAGTACTGGTATAAAATTAAATGACCACAAACTAGTGGAAAGTATGACTAGAGAGCTTGACAAATGAGACACACACAATTTAACACTTTCACCATCTTCTGTTTCTACATCCATGTTTTGCCTTTCAGTAACTAAAAATGAAAGTAAACTACCCCAGTCCACGTCTTGAGGCCTACAGGGTATGTGGTGCCAGTCTCATATTGTTATAGACCAAGCGGCACTTGATGGGTTGTTTGGTCAATATCAAACCAGCCGCCATTACTTCCTAGAGCATATCCTGGTACCCATTTTCGGCTAGCTTGGCCTGGAAGCCCAGATCATTCATTCATTCATTCATTAGCTGGTCCTGTGCAGAACCTCGCTCCCATAACAATCTAGCAGAAAACTTCTCGATCACAAGCAAGATGTCCCGCATCCAATACACCCATCTGGAGATCATCCGCCACATCCTGCACCCATCTTCTCTTTGGCCTTCCTCTTCCTCTCTTCCCAGGCAAATAACCCTCCATTATTGTTCTCTCCAAACTTTCGTGACATTTGAAGTAACCAAAATATCTAAATTTTCTTTGTTTTATCGTCTTTAATAGCCAACCGTCTTCAATATTCAGCTCTTGAAGTATGGATGCATTTGTTCTTTTCTTTATCCAAGATCAATTTAAAAAAACAATCCTCATCTGAATAAGGATATGAATACATGATTACTGGGCCAGCAGACCAGCGTATTCACCGCTGCACGACCGTGGCTTTCTTATTGTTGACGTCTGCTTCTATTGTCCACCAGTAAAGGAAAAGACTGGCCACCCATTCCTCCATGTATTCAGGGCTACACAATGGTGGCCCTGTCACATCACATAGCAGCTTTTGCTTCAGGACACGTTATGTACTCGGTACATGATGGCTTCTCTCTGTGTGATTACTATCCATTGCCCAATGTTCTCTCTAATTTGTTACATTTGGTCACAGTTTACTAATGAAAAGCTTAATATATTGTGTCTCTGAAAGTCATGCATTTTGGGTATTTCATAGCAGTTGTTTCCCCATTCTGGCGTCTGCTGTAAAAACTTGTGGCACTGAATGAGTTCTGAAAAAAACATCTGGTGGGTGCTTCAAAGATGCTGGTATTCATAATATCAAATATCCCATCAATCCATCATTTGAAGGTGCAATCCCTTGCTAAGTTTTCATCATGTAAGAGCTCTTTATGGAACACAGCATTTTATCAACAAAACATTATTCTGCACCTCATAACAAGACACAATCAATTATGCACTAACATGTATACAAAATTCAAGACTGGCAAAACAGCCATATGCACATGTGGAGCACATACTCCAAGACTGCCCTGAGTACGACATATCTAGGCAAACCTTCTAACCTAGAAAAACTATAGTAGAAGATAAAACTATACGGACCACTCAGTGAACTACAAAAAGGCAGTGAAGTTTATATAAGAAACAACATTGCAGATATAAACAATAAATTTCTAGCTAATGAAAGAAAACAGCCAACAAAACCAGGGAGGGAAAACTATAAAAACATGAACTTATCTCACAGCAGAAGTAACACACACACACAAACAGAAAAGAGCCAGTTTTAGCCACATATCTCTCATTTACCACGCTCTCTAGTCACATTTTGAGGCTAATTTGTTTTCAAGGATCAGTTTACATCAACAAGACAGCAGAAACAACTGTTGATCATGTCAATGGGAAGCAATACAACAATAATGTTGCCTATGACATACTCAAAACATGACATGGAAGTTGCTGTATTTTTCTGATTAAACTATACAAATAACTTTGAAATCAAACAAAACAAAGCATTAAAAACACCAAAAAAACATGTAAAAGTAAGTTGCAAATGAATACCCAATAATGTCACATGAACACAAATTAAACAATGTAATATATGAGGCTTCATAAAGGAACCATCGTAACATCCAGGATGTTACTTTTGTAACCAGAAATGTTCTGTTATCCAAACTGTCTATCCCATAATCACACCTACATGGTGTAGTCAGGGAGTGCCACGGTCGATGCATTAGTAGTCAAGGTCTTCCACTGCTTCTTGTCTTTAACAAAAAAGTAAAACTGTCACCAATCTGCAGTCTATTCATTCATTAAGACATCAGACTACAATTTCTTATGCTTACTCCTTCTTCACCTGCCTTCGGCTTGTCCCCAGTGGATAACTTTCTACAAGGGGACATGACAAGTTACATAACGAAACCATGGAAGGTTCCAAGGTTCGGTTCCTAACAAAATTAGTTCTTGATAATTTGCATGCTTTCATTCATTCATTCAGTAGCATGTCCCTTGCAGAACCTCACTCCCATAACAACTGTCCGGGAAAACTTCTTGGTCATAAGCAAAATGTCCTGCGTCCGATACACCCGGTAGATTGCATGCACACATTTATTCATTCCCAAAGCCATTTGTTTTATTATCTATATAAAACATGTGTAGAAATGTTTGGCAACATTCCTAATCCTCACAATTGTTCTGTAACATTCCTAACCCCTGCAAATGTTATATAGAGGGGCCGGCTTGCCAGGGTCACAATTCACACTGACCAAGTCCTCTCTAGCCCTAGCCACTTGCATGTGAAGCTTCCTGGACAGACACTAGTCTGGTTAATAAAGGGAGGCACGACCATAGGCTCTGCTGTAATGAACCCTGCCAAGTGTCAGAGCCTAGCTACGCAGCAACATCGTTACGGCACCCGGCGGACAAGAGTTGTCGGCTGGCGAGATTGGTACCTGACACGCGACTAGCGGTCAGGCTGACGACAGACGCACGCAAAGCCACGTGACTCCACGAGAGGCAGTGGGCAGTGTGTGTGATAGCTTAGACCAAGCTGGGACAGGACTCTGAACGGACGTGTGTGACGAGAGCAAGGCGTTTGTGTGAATCTCCGTGGTTGTAAGCTGAACGACTGATATCTTGAGCGCCAGACCTATGAGCTGTAATGTGGTTGTGAGTTATATGTTGTACATTGCTGTAATTATCGTTATGTATTTAATGTGGCAATAAATCCATAGAACTTGTGTTGCTGTGTCTTACGTCGAATCACGTTATACTGTACTGTCTCACATGTGTTAGCCAACGAGCCTAATAGAAGATCCTGACATGTGTGGACGTGGGTTGCTCGTCTTTATTTAAGAACCTAATATATTTAGACGTGTGTTGTTCGTCTTTGTTATTTAAAACTATAATTCTTGTACTTGTAAAATTTGTCAAGGTTATAGTGATGTACATGTGATCGGAAAAGTCTCAGTGTGATCCATTACTACATTGTCTAAATATGTTTAAGATCATTAGTAAATGTACAGTACATATTGTTTGATCCTGTAAACGTGTTAAACATTTGTGATTTGTGAAAATTGTCACCGTTTGACCTTGTCAACATTGTGATTTTGCCGCCATTTTGACCTTGTCGCCATCTTGTAAACTTGATGTCTTTGTCCTTACTGAATGTCATCTTGATGTAAGTGATGTGTCATCAATGTTATTGAGTGTTCAAATACAGATAGATTGTTTTTGTGTATTGAGTTTGTGGAACGCAAAGAGTTTTTCGAAAGAGTGTAACTTCTGTTGAAAGTAACACTGTTGACGACAAATTTACGACATACAATTATACTCAACGCCATCCAAACCAAATCAACACTTAGTGACTTACAGGCACACACCAACAAACACACGCTAACTTATTTCTCTCCAAAAACAAAGCAGGTTTTTGCGTACCATCCATAACCCTGCCGTAGAGGTCATTAGTGGTTCCGAAGTACGACCTTACAGTTTTCTAGCCCGATTGCCCAACCATTCGTCACCATATCCAAGGGCACTTGAGTATATTTTTCTTCACTTTAACTTTACGTATGCATTAGTGGGCACGCATCGTATAGTCAAATCAATTGTAAGTTATTTTTCTACTAACCATTTACAACATATTTTGTGTGGTTGATTTTCATTGACATATTTTCTCCATCATGTCGTCATTATTTGATTTCATCGATATGGGGTTAAAATTAAAGTTGGAAGGTGATGAATTAACACAATGGAGTGAGAAGAAATACGCAGAATACCTACTTGTTCAGGAAAAAGCTGCCGAACGCGATGAAAGAGCAGCAGAAAGAGCTCTAAAACAAGCAGAAATGGCTGCAAAACAAGCTGAGGCAGAAACAGCCTTGAAACAGGCAGAGATTGAAAAAGCTGCCAAGCAAGTAGAGGCAGAAACAGCTTTAAAACAAGCAGAAATAGCAGCTCAGAGTAAGAGGGAAGAACTAGAATTACAGTTGAAAATGAAACAACTGGACACTGAGACTGCAATGAATAAAGAGTCAAAGAAATCTGAAAGACTGGAAAAAGAAAACCAGTATAAAAAGTACCAAGGTATCGTTCGTAACTATACCTCGGGTGACTGCATAGCAGCCTTTACCCAAAATTTTGAGACTTTAATGGAACATTACCAAGTTCCACTTTCGGAATGGAATATTTTATATATGAGGAGTCTATCCGGGGAACCTCTGAAAGTCATTGAAACCATCCCCAAAGACCTCAGAAAAGAGTACCATTACATCAAATCTAAAATAATGGCACATTTCATGTTAGATGAAGCAGGGTACAGAGAACAATTCAGTAAGCTGAGTCCAAAATCAACTCAAACGTTCTCTGACTACCTCTGTTTAGTCCGAGACATTTTCAGCAAATGGACTTCATCAGCCAAAATTAACAAAAATTATGATAAATTAGAAGATCTCATTATTCGAGATAAAGTTATTTCTTCTATTCCATCAGCTTTTTCTAAGTTCTTACAGGAGAATGAATGCACAAGTGTGGAAGAAATGGAAAAACGTGGGTCGGCCTATTATACGGCAAATAAACAGTGTTTTGCCACTGAAGCTACTGACAGTAACTGGGTAGCAGCAGCCAACTATGAGAACAACTATAGTAGGCAAAAACCACACAGGCCTACCTCTGATAGAGTTAGACAATGCACTCACTGTAAATTGTCTCACCATTTGAACGAGATGTGCGATAAAAACCCAGGGTATCTAACATACTTGCAAAATATGGTAAACAGACAAGACATAGAACGTAGATCGTTCAAAAGTGCACGTAAATGTTTTCTCTGCAAGGCTTACGGTCACTATCGTATGGATTGTAGAGGCAGGCATATGACCAACAAAGCCAATGCCGCCTTGTTCGATAGCTCAGCGTCAGAAGACGAAAATCCAGAAAAACATCCTGTACATGCAGCACAGGCTTGTGATGTATTTAGTGCCAACAAATGCACTGTCTGTAATACCTTCAATGAAAATGGTACCTTAACATGCGGGCACGCCGTCCCTATTGCCAATGAGGAAGCTAACTTGGCAATAGACTCAAAATGCAGTTCAGCAAAGAACGTAAGAAAAGTGAACATCACAGACATGAAGACAACACCAGACTTTGTACCATATTGTAATAATGTTGTTAACATCACTCAACCTCATTCTTTATATAAAGAGGTCAATGCTCAACAAGAAAGTGAGGAATTCAACAAAACCTCAAAACTGTCGTTAGGAAAATTAACATTCCATAAAGGTTACATCAATGACACAGTATGCACATGTGTACGCGACACAGGGTCCTGTCTTATCGGTCTTCGAAAGACCTTAGCTGATCCTAAAGACTACCTAGATGAGTACATCCATTGCAAAACTGTTTCAGGGACAGTAGAGAAATATCCCATGGCATGGGCCAATATAAAATCACCTTTCTTATCAGGCAGAGTAACTTGTGCTTTATTAGACAATCCATGTTGTGATTTATTAATTGGAAATGTATTGAATGTGACAGATTACATAGAGTCCAAACCTCACACAAAGCAAAAAGTTAACACCACAACAAATACTGCCTTAACTACCCCATTCATCATACAACAACATGATGAACAGACCAAGGTAACACACCATACCAACTTCATTACCACCTCAGAACAAGAAGAAACAAAAACTGGTGTGTATCAGCACAAAGAAAAAGGTGCAGAAAACAAACAGTTCACAACAACGAGGAAAGATCACAAATCATCATGGTATATACTATACCTCCTATACTCTCTGTTAACTACACACATAACCAAGTGCACACAGTGGATAGTTATACTTGCACTACTGATTGTAAATACAAAACAAATGTCTTCACCAACAGTTATGTTTCCACATCATCATGACACAACACAGATGATATTACTCATGACAAACCAGCAGATTTTGTTACTTATGTCATTACTGTTGAACCAAATTTTGTTACTGCCACTCATAATCTCTATGTTAAATCAACTCATACGAATACCTATGCTGAACAATGTAAAACATCAGTCGGTGGAATTACTGACAAAAATCAGCAACAAATTACCCTACATATTTTGGAAAATATACACAAATTGCAAAATATCATACAAACATGCACGATTACATTTCACAACTATACATGGTGTATTATTATTGTTTGAACTATTGAATGTATACACACATGTACGAGTGCAGGTTTGGAGATAGCACTCAAAATGATCTCAACATGAAATTTGAAAATCCTTTTGGAAGATTTTAACCGTAACCCACTTTATATCCTTAGATCCAGTAACTCCAGACTTACCTTGTCTGCTATACGACTCCTCCTATCTGACATTCCTAATATCATTCACTATACTGACGACATCTGTGTCCATACAGAGACAACGACGGAACTATAACATTGACACCTGGACATGACGTTCTACTACTACTACCTAGTATCAGACAGCACTGACTAACAGTGAAGCCTTCAAAGGTGAGCATGGCTTACCAAGAGATACCATTTTTGGGGTACAGAATATCCAATGGCTTTGTCATGACAGACAACAAAATTGTCTCCAAAATTCTAAAACTGTCACTTCCAACAAATAAGAAACAAGTCCGCAGTTTGTTGGGACTTATTAATTATTACAGAAACTTTATTCCTGATTTTTCAGAACTGACTGAGGTTTTTTCTAACTTACTAACCAAGAATAAACCCGAAAAAGTTGTAAACGATGAATGCCTACGAAATGCATTTGATAAAGTTTTGGCACATTTTTCTGATAAGAATTCACCTAATCTCATCCTTAAATTGCCCAACATTCGTTTACCTTTCAGATTGAGAACAGATGCTAGCTCCATTGCGATCGGTGCAGTCCTATTGCAGGAATACAACGACATCCTGCATCCCGTTTGTTTTCTATCAAGAAAACTAAGGCCCCGAGAGCGGGCATGGTCCATTCCGCAATTAGAAGCATTGGCCTTAGTAGAAAGTGTGACGAAGCTGTCCAAATATCTTCTAGGACGTCACTTTATCATCGAAACTGACAACAGTCCATTACGGTATATAAATTCCGCAGTACCATCAAATAATATGATTGCTCGCTGGTCCTTGAAGCTTCAGAATTTCAGTTTTGAAGTTCGCCATATTCCCGGCAGAATGAATACAATCGCCGACCTTTTGTCCCGTTGTCCGACAGACCCAGTAAGCAATGTCTGAGTGCACTGTGTAATATTACACTCAGCCCAACACAGCCACCAATGTGTGAATTCTTTTTTTCATTCACCTACTGTGTAAGGTCTATAAGTAAAATTGTGATACGGTTTAGAAACCGACATGTATAATATACTTATTTTAATCAAGTAATGTAATGAGTGTAGTATAATTGTGTAGTGTGTGTTAGAATGAGAACAATATTAATTGTATATATACGCCAACAACAATGTCACAGACGCTTAACCACTTACCAGAAGCGAACTCTACCATTGTGACATTTGTGAGTGATTTTCTTCACCGTGATATTTTAACATGTGCAAATGTGGACCGAACATTGACTCCTACACCACCTCTGCAGCGAATTTAATCCAAATTGTTCGACGTTTGAACATCAGAAATAAGAACAGTCGATCTTTATCCAGAAGTTGTGAACACATCGGAAGTAAGAACATTCCATCATAATCCGTTGTGATACTATAACATCAGACACGAACTGTGAGAACATTTTACTATCCGTTCCGAAATAAAACCGGATCATTTGTGTTCAGACAGTGTAACATCAACCAAATTTTGCGTTTCGTGTATATTTCCGGTGTAATTTAAAAAGTCTAGCAAAATTAGCAGACGACATACAAAATTTCAAAAATTTATGACACTTGTGAAATCCTTTTGAATCTAGAAAATATAATATACCAATTGGGTACTTATTTATTTTGATTAGTGTAATCTTAGAATCATATCTTGATTAATGTATTCATATTACCGACTTTTTCTCGTTAATATGAAGAAACGTCAAGCAATGACGCTAAGAAATTAAATAATTATTGTAATGTATGGAATTTCTGAAATGTCAAAATTACTTCCCTTGCATTTGTGAATTACATCAAGGGCCATAATTTGAAACATATTCATTAATGTATATTGTATAGATAGACATTTTGTTGCTCAAATGTTTGGCACAGCAGGTAGGCGTCCACCAAGCATGTCATAGAGCTACCAACATTGCAAACCAACATAAGAGCTCCTGACCAAATGAGGGCAGAGTTTAAGTGTTTAATACGACTAAATACAAAGCCGTATTTCAGTCTGGCTAGATGGTTGTTGCAAAACAATCATATTATTACGTTTTTTTTCAAATAGCTGCGAGGTAGATGCGTGAAGCTGGTGCTACTGATCTGACTGGGTATGATTGCAATGAAGGTAACCAGGCATCAGGGGGATGAAACCTGAATTGTGTTAAAAATTGTACTTCATTTGTCATTTCAATGCAACTTACATTTTTTTTGTATATATTTCTATGCCTTATATGTATTTTCATGCATAACACTGGGAAAAAGTAGTCTCTGACATGAAATTAACACTACCCCAGTATATACATACATCATGAATGAAAGATGGCATCTTTCATTGAGGTACCCGGGGAGAATGTCAGAGCCTAGCTACGCAGCAACATCGTTACGGCACCCGGCGGACAAGAGTTGTCGGCTGGCGAGATTGGTACCTGACACGCGACTAGCGGTCAGGCTGACGACAGACGCACGCAAAGCCACGTGACTCCACGAGAGGCAGTGGGCAGTGTGTGTGATAGCTTAGACCAAGCTGGGACAGGACTCTGAACGGACGTGTGTGACGAGAGCAAGGCGTTTGTGTGAATCTCCGTGGTTGTAAGCTGAACGACTGATATCTTGAGCGCCAGACCTATGAGCTGTAATGTGGTTGTGAGTTATATGTTGTACATTGCTGTAATTATCGTTATGTATTTAATGTGGCAATAAATCCATAGAACTTGTGTTGCTGTGTCTTACGTCGAATCACGTTATACTGTACTGTCTCACATGTGTTAGCCAACGAGCCTAATAGAAGATCCTGACACCAAGGAACACAAAATTGCCCACTATGAGACTGGGAGAGTCACTACATAACGAGTGTTCGCCATTTTTGTCTACCAGGAAGATCAATTCATCATCGGCGCTCCCTTGCTCAGTTTGTGCTTAGAGTGGACAACTCAAACTAATGGTGTACTGAACAATCCTCACAAATACTCATTATGCAGATCTATTTCAGACCCTGAACTGGTGTATCCCCTTCGTAGAGATGAACTACTACTTTTGTTGTTAATTCACAAGGGGAGATGAGGTGAGAAAAGAGTTATCTGCCTTACAACTAGGAATCATGTTTGACTGTTCCTCCTTTTCTATGAACTATTGGGGTTGGAACTCTTCGCTGGCTTCTGAGGATGGGGACGGAGCGCTTATGGGAATGCCCCAAATGCTGTGATGTCGGTTCTTAAATCAATCAATCAATCCTTTTCTGTGATAAATGAAGATGAAAAACAACTTGCTGTCTTTTATAACACGCAGTCTTGTTCTGTAAGATCAAGACAAAAACTGAAAACCGAAGAGGATATGTTGTCCAATTAAGTAAAAAACTGAGAACCAAAGTGGATATGTTGCCAGATTAAGTAAAAAGTGAGAACCAAATTGAATATTTTGCCAGAAAGAAGCCTGATTCCACTCAGGCATAATATGAAATCACATGACATTAGCAATTTGAGTGAAACGTGTCCAGACTTGTCTTGCTGCCATTGCAACAGCTGCCATATTTGATTAGAGGATGACTTTCTTTTTAAAATGAAGTAACTGTTCTAAAAACTTTCTGACCACCATTTTCTTAATGTATGTATTAAAATGATTGAACGAAGAAGGTAAATGTCCATACTTCCAAACAAACATGTTGCATGCATGAAATCAAGTAAGCTAGAAAAATTGAAATTTCTTATCAGGCCACAGCTACAGTTCACATAACATGAAAACAAAATGTCCATCAAAATATAAAGCATGAAAGAAAAAAAAATAAATCATGTGTTTTAGACAAGACCATCAGTGACATGTTTTTTTAAATATGAAAATATAAACAAATTTATCAGTGACAGTATCAAGCCGTGGCCAAACAAAATATGCATTAAAAAGGAAAACAAAAAAAAACATACAGGAAAGTTCTAACCAAGTTTCTTCATTTGTGAAGCCCAGCTATCTGCTTTACGCAGCACACATAATACACACTTTACGTGTGTGTCTCTAAAACAATAAAATATAGTGACACCTGGCAAAATTTATGGAGGAAAAAGCAAGGGGAAGGCAAAGAGATAAATCCCTGGAAGGCTAGGCCACTTGGCATAACAGGGAGAAAAAAGACAGACCTAATTCGTGACTGGTGATTGTATGAGATGGCTAACCATGATGGCTTACATGACATGGCACAAGATGATGATGGTAATAATATTTATTTCTTCACAGTGCTATGTTCCTTCACTACACTTCTGCTTGATATGATATCGCTGTTATCAAGTGCCATCTCCATACTGAAGGTCAGCTGTACTGTCTTCAACCTCCTGTCTTCACGGTGCAGACAAGTGTCTTCCAATCTATCTCTTAATGTTGTATATCAACATGCAACATTGCCTTCCTCTTGTAGACTTCACCTCCACTTCGTCCTTTAACAAGGAACTGTGACTCTGTATACACAAAGTACTTTGATATGTTATCTCATTCAGCAAAGATTTGATTCAACTTGTAAAGGACACGGGATTTTCCCATGTGCAATACAGGATATTTCTTTTTTGCCTCTGTTTTCATATAAAGATAAAGTTTAAAGTTAGTAATTTCCTAGTACTTTGGTCTGATCTTTATCTCATTCAGCAATGATTTGATGACTCACTTGTAAAGGACACAGGATTTTCCTATGTATAATACTGGATGTATTTCTCCGTGCTTTTACATAAAGATAAAGTTTAAAGTTAGTCATTTCCAAGTACTTTGTTTAACAAATGTGCCCTTGTAATAGTTATTTAGGAATCATTTTTAAAATATAGCATGTGGGGGGAAATGAAATAAGAGCTTATGGAAATTACTAGCAAAGATTACTCGGTTCCCTTTCAGTTGCCTGTCTTGTGCAGGACTTTTCCCCCCTTAAGGTCTTTTGAAATTTCTACAATATGCCAGATATACTGCCACTGTTATTGCCACGTGTAAATTATCTATCACATCTTGCATCTATCTATGCTATGGTCTTCCTCTTCTTTACCTCCTGGTGTACTATTCAGGCTGAAGTCTGAAGGTGTATGAAGGAGAAGAAGATATAGATGATACTAACTTTAAGACTATCTGAAATTATAACAACGATACAATGATTTTATTCTTTAACACAAAACATGCACAAGAAATAAATTATTCCAGACAAACAGTAATCAATCCGGCTAAAGAAATCTGCTTAATCTCAAACTGTTGTAACACAAAAATGTACATAGTGGGAAATAAGAACAAATTGAAACAAAAAGTCTTAGAAAAATGTTCACCACATGTAAGTGACAGGTCTGTATTAAGCTCTGTCAAGAAGCATGTCCTTTTCAAAAAACCACTCCGTTCAAAACTCGCTCCAATGTGTGAAACAAAACTCATATCTCTTGCCATTTCTCAAACCATATACACCCTCGTGACCTCAAACCATATACACCCTCGTGTCCATGCTGTCTGCAATGTCCCGTGTCCTTCACTGCTTTAGGCAGGACATAATTCCCAGAATGCTGACAGTGTTAGCCTGGCTGTGATGTCTTACAGGTGATACTTGTGAAATACAGTGGTTGTGATGTCTTACAGGTGATACTTGTGAAATACAGTGGTTGTGATGTCTTACAGGTGATACTTGTGAAATACAGTGGTTGCGATGTCAGGTCTAAGTCAGATATGACTGAGTTACTGTATAACAGTAGATGGTACTACCTGCTTTCTGTTAGTGCCGATTGTTGGGCAACACTCACCAAACCTGATATCCCACATTGTGCCGACGGCTCCAAGTGGAGGGGTGCAATTGGGAGGATACAAGCCTTATCCTAGTGCGAGGAAATGCAACCTAAAGACTAAATATCATGGCAGGGCAGACCAGGTTCTAAGCCTTGGTTGGCATCTGGTCTAGAATCAAAGCTCTGACAGGTGGACAGTTTGAGCATTGCTTTGTTGATCCAGCAGCTTGTCTTGTTCCAGACGTATTGGTATTACCTTCCCTCTGGAGTAAATTAGGCAGGCCAAGTAGGGATCATGCTGCATCGGCAACACATAATCTCTACAATGCCTAGGCTTTGTGTTATGAAGAGGTATAACTCCATCTCTGGCCTTCCCGCCTTGGCTTGTAGTTATTATGCCTTCTTTGTGTAGCACAATATAATAAACTATCGTCTGTCAAGACGGCAAAGTGTCAGCAAGGTTGCGATGCAAGATTACAATCGGCAGAATTGATCTATTTTCAGAATCTGAAAATGCACGGGCATGTTAGACTGATTGTTTATCTTATTAATGTGTAGTTACAAACATTCTGTGCCAAACAATACTTCCTACTTTCAACACTGATAACTATATCCCAGGCAAGACATGATACGTCCAACAATGGCCACAACTAAACACTTTGGTTCTGACATTCTACACAATTACACACTTTGGTTCTGACATTCTACAGATTCAAACATTTTCCTTCTCTCATTCTACACAATCAAACACTTTGGTTCTTCCATTCTACACAACACTTTGGCTCTGACATTCTACACAACTAAACACTTTGGTTCTGCCATTCTACACAACTAAACACTTTGGTTCTGACATTCTACAGATTCAAACACTTTCCTTCTCTCATTCTACACAATCAAACACTTTGGTTCTGCCATTCTACACAACTACACACTTTGGTTCTGCCATTCTACACAACTAAACACTTTGGTTCTGACATTCTACACAACTAAACACCTTGGTTCTGACATTCTACACAATTAAACACTTTGGTTATGACATTCTACACAATTATACACCTTGGTTCTGACATTCTACACAATTACACACCTTGGTTCTGACATTCTACACAACTAAACACTTTGGTTCTGACATTCTACACAATTAAACACCTTGGTTCTGACATTCTACACAATTACACACTTTGGTTCTGACATTCTACACAACTAAACACCTTGGTTCTGACATTCTACACAATTAAACACTTTGGTTCTGATATTCTACACAATTACACACCTTGGTTCTGACATTCTACACAATTACACACCTTGGTTCTGACATTCTACACAACTAAACACTTTGGTTCTGACATTCTACACAATTAAACACCTTGGTTCTGACATTCTACACAATTACACACTTTGGTTCTGACATTCTACACAACTAAACACCTTGGTTCTGACATTCTACACAATTAAACACTTTGGTTCTGATATTCTACACAATTACACACCTTGGTTCTGACATTCTACACAATTACACACCTTGGTTCTGACATTCTACACAATTACACACCTTGGTTCTGACATTCTACACAACTAAACACTTTGGTTCTGACATTCTACACAATTAAACACCTTGGTTCTGACATTCTACACAATTACACACTTTGGTTCTGACATTCTACACAACTAAACACCTTGGTTCTGACATTCTACACAATTAAACACTTTGGTTCTGATATTCTACACAATTACACACCTTGGTTCTGACATTCTACACAATTACACACCTTGGTTCTGACATTCTACACAATTACACACCTTGGTTCTGACATTCTACACAATCAAACACTTTGATTCTGACAGTCTACACAATTACACACCTTGGTTCTGACATTCAACACAAACACTTTGGTTCTGACATTCTACACAATTACACACCTTGGTTCTGACATTCTACACAATCAAACACTTTGGTTCTGACATTCTACACAACTAAACACCTTGGTTCTGACATTCTACACAACTAAACACCTTGGTTCTGACATTCTACACAATTACACACCTTAGTTCTGACATTCTACACAACTAAACACCTTGGTTCTGACATTCTACACAATTACACACCTTGGTTCTGACATTCTACACAACTAAACACCTTGGTTCTGACATTCTACACAATTACACACCTTGGTTCTGACATTCTACACAACTAAACACCTTGGTTCTGACATTCTACACAACTAAACACCTTGGTTCTGACATTCTACACAATCAAACACCTTGGTTCTGACATTCTACACAATTACACACCTTGGTTCTGACATTCTGCACAATTACACACCTTGGTTCTGACATTGTACACAACTAAACACCTTGGTTCTGACATTCTACACAACTAAACACCTTGGTTCTGACATTCTACACAATCAAACACCTTGGTTCTGACATTCTACACAATTACACACCTTGGTTCTGACATTCTACACAACTAAACACCTTGGTTCTGACATTCTACACAACTAAACACCTTGGTTCTGACATTCTACACAACTAAACACCTTGGTTCTGACATTCTACACAACTAAACACCTTGGTTCTGACATTCTACACAATTACACACCTTGGTTCTGACATTCTACACAACTAAACACTTTGGTTCTGACATTCTACACAACTAAACACCTTGGTTCTGACATTCTACACAATTACTCACCTTGGTTCTGACATTCTACACAACTAAACACCTTGGTTCTGACATTCTACACAACTAAACACTTTGATTCTGACATTCTATACCCCAGACAACACATGACACTTTGAACAATGGCCACAACTAAACACTTTGTTTCTGACAATCTACACCAAGAAACTCAATATGCATTCATTAGTTGCTCCAAACATCAAACATTTTGCCAAGAAAAATGAGAGTATAGTGGTCAAGCATGTGTGGTGATTTCCTGGGCACACAGTTGTACACGGTGCAACTTCAATGTGTTTAAATATTAGTCAGTGAGTACTGGCCCCTTTAACACACCTTCAGGCAATTGGGCATAAGGTGCTAGACCCATATTTGTAAAGACCCATCAGAACTGGGTGAGTCATGTGGCCAGTATCTCACCAGCCGCCTTAACTTCCCAAAACATTCCTTGGAAGCCATTTTAGGCTGGGTAAACCTGGCAGGCCAGGTAAATCTTCAGAATCTGCCCAAGCGCAGATCAATCCCACGCCCACCAGGCCAGCAAGGGAGCGTGCAGCCACTGGGTCACCCTATTAATATTAGAATTTCCATCCATCCATCAAGTGCCATGCCGGTAAGCGTAGGCGGTCATGTTTCGCCATTTCACTCGATCACCAGAGTCGTGGATTAGCTCAGTGTTCTTGTCTCGACCATGCCACATGGTCAAACCATCCAGGTATTTACTTCTGTCTTCCCCAAGTTCTCTTCCCCTCCATCTTGCCAGTTGTCACCAAGTTCTAAAATTTATTTCTTCTCGTAACATGACCAAAAAATTGTGACTGTCTACGTCTAATTTCTCTAATTAGTTTACGATTTTCATTTGTTTCTTGTAGGACTTGGTCGTTGTTTTTCTGTCTGTCCATGGTATTCTCTGCATTCTCCTCAGAAATCACATTTCCACAGCCATCAGATGATTTTCAGCTTGACTGTTTATTGTCCATGCTTCACATCCATACAAAAGTACAGGCTCTATGCAGCACCTCAATGCTCTTTTTCTCATTGCAAATAACATTTTTTTTATTGGTCAGTATGTTTTTCATCTTGCAAAAGGCTACTTTCGCCATGACAATTCTTGTTCTAATAGCTTCAAAGCATCCCCCATCAGACGTTATGACTGTTCCGAGATAACTGTATTAGAGTCTATATATAGTTATTCGCCAATTTTTTCCAAGCTGTGCTCAAGCTGCAGCAAAAGTATGATGCAACTACCACTTATTCTAGTCAACTGTTGATGAAAAATATACCACAGCAGTTCAGATGCTCCAAAAATATACCATAGCAGTTCAGATGCTCTAAAAGTGTTGGTTCCTATCAAGTTCTGAAGCATATGCTGCACATGCCATATGCTCTCCCAGCATGCACTGCTCAGCCACATGCTCTACCATATCTATCTCCCAGACATATGAGTACCAGGCAGCAGCATGCTGGCCTGGCAGTCCGATGATCACGAAATTGAATCCCCTTCTTGGTGGGCATTTTGTTTTCCGTTACCCTAAGTTTCCAGGTCCAGCCAAACTAACAATGGATACCAGAAAATTAGCCGAGAAATAAAGCCAACCAGTGTTACACTGACCACATGACCCAATGAATGTCATTCTGTTCACAAGTTGAGTTGAGTTAAGAATCAACATCACTGCACTCAGGACATTCCCATAAGTGCTCCGTCCCCTCATTCAACAGCCAGTGAAGAGCCACACTACTAATCGTTCCCACCGCTATCTGATTAAAAGTTCTCCTGGTCTTCCCTCTCAGTTTTGAGATTCTTCCAGAACCCCTGCCGATCCCCCGCAGTCTGTTCACAAACATGGCGCTAGCACCATGAACCCAATATGTCTCATGGTGTGAAAATGGGGTCCTTTATTTTATATGTTTATATGAGTAGCACATGGGGTTTTGTGATTTGACAATGTCAGCTTGGTCATTCCGGTACTTTGACGTCTTGACAGATGATAGTTTGTGACACTGTGCTTAAAAAAAAAAAAAGCATAATAACTACAACCCATGAGGGTGGCGCATATGACTGGATAGACCAATTCATGAGGTGATGTTTGTCCACAATGGACGCAAGTGAACACATGGTCATTTCCACCATCATGCACCATCTGACGTTCTCACACGCTCAGTATGTGACCTGTTTGCAATCATTTTCTCTTTTGTCTTTATTCCATTTCTGATCTTTGCTCTCCATGCAACGCCGATTAGCATTGGTCATTAGTTATATGCTAATTTGTACAGAGTTTTGGTTTAATAAACAACAACCTGTTATGCTGTGGTCCCATAAAGACCTGCGAAGGCAGACATATGTGCATCGGACTCTGAGGACCACTGCCTAGATGAAACAACGCAACACAATTCCCTATTTTATACTGATATGTTGTGAATCTGACCCCAGAGCTTATGCTCTTAAAGTAAAGAAAAAGTAAACATCCCATAAAGAAAAAGTAAATGTCCCATAAAGAAAAAGTAAAGGTCCCATAAAGAAAAAGTAAAGGTTACATAAAGAAAAAGTAAGGGTCCCGTGAAGAAAAAGTAAAGGTCCCATAAAGAAAAAAAATAAAGGTCCCATAAAGAAAAAGTAAAGGTCCCATAAAGAAAACAAAATAAAGATCCCATGAAGAAAAAGTAAAAGGTCACATGAAGAAAAAGTAAAGGTACCATAAAGAAAAAGTAAGGGTCCCATGAAGAAAAAGGTCCTAAAAGAAAAAGTAAAAGTCCCTGTTACACATGTACAATCCACTGGGCTTATGGAGGCGGACCCATGATTTTATAGACGAAAAAGCACTAAGTGGGTCACGTGGTCAGCATCACACTGAAAGCCTGTACTTCCCGATAAATTTCCGGATACCCATTTTAGCCTGTATCGACTCGTAAGTGGATGTCAACTTTAAAAAAAATTTCTCAACCACTCTGTGGATTAAACCCAAAATCACCGGTACAGCAAGCAAATGTCTAAACCACCCCGCTACTATGGCTTCCTAAATTTATGTTTCGGTGGGTACAAAACCGGTTATAAAATAAATGTGTATATACACAGAATATGATAACAAACAGGATTATTAGAACAAACAGGAGATCAAACATTTCCCATATATTAAAGAGTTTATGTTAGAGAATTCAACATCAAAACAAAATTTCCAACAATCTGGATATAATGCAAAGAAAAATGTTTCAAGTAACAAACGTATAAATGAAGAAGTGAAAATAAATTTCCTGACTCAAAGCGATGCACTGACAAGCTGATTTGTCTTTATCATGCATCCTGATCTATAACTTGGTCCCTCTCCATTCATATTTGGACCAAACAAAGAGTACACACTATAGACAAACAAACAAAGTAGCTCTACAGAGATACATGCGCCTTGTCAACCAGCTGGTTGCTTTAACACAGAGAAACAGCCAAATCTTGTCTTCTATTCTCTTTCTTGTCTGTCTGAACACTAATATTTTAATGAAGAAAACAAAACAAAAACAAAGTAGCTCTACCTATAAACATTTGCCTTGTCAATCAGCTGGTTGCTTCAACACAAAGAAAGTCCAATCTAGTCTTTTATTATCTTCTTTTCCGAACACTAATATTTCAATCAAGAAAAATAAAATAAAAGTAGCTTTACATATAAACATCTGCCTTGTTAAACAGCTAATTGTTTAAACACATTCAAACAGTCAAATCTTGACATCTATTCTCTTCTTATCTGTCTGAGTACTAATATTTCAATGGAGGGGGAGAAAACAAACAAATCTTTGGTGACTTTCCTGTATGTGTTCATAATTTGAGCTCTTTCAAACATGAGCATTTTTGTGCCACAGTGAGCCCAACATGGCTGCTGAAACTGTTTCTGTTTACCCTCCAGTCATCTCTGGAAAAAACTGGTTCTTGAGTTGCCTTGTTGGCTCTTGAAGTCATATCCTCGTGCTGGGAAAGAGATTTAAACAACATAAGTTCAAATATTCAGTCAGTCAGTCAGTCAGTCAGTCAGTCAGTCAGTCAGTCAGTCAGTCAGTGAGTGAGTGAGTGAGTGAGAGAGAGAGAGAGAGAGAGAGAGAGAGAGAGAGAGAGAGAGAGAGAGAGAGAGAGAGAGAGAGAGAGAGAGAGAGAGAAAAAAAAAGAGAAAGAAGCAATCATGAGAAATAGAAAAAGAGCAGGGAAACAAAGGAGTGGATGGAAGGAGACATGTGTGAATGTACAGACAGATATAAGGCTTTTGTGTCGGGTGGGTAAATGAATGACTGTTTGTTAGTCAGGCAGCATACATGTGCGCGTGCTCATATGCACAACCATGAATGCCCAATTACATGTTTTTAATGTACAAATCTTCTTCTTCTTCAGTGTTCAGAGCCATTGAGGTTCTTTGCTGCAGATACAATCTGTCTCCATTCGTCTCTCTGGTTGACCTTCTCTTGCCAGTCGTTGATTCCAAGTGCTTGTAGGTCTGTATATATATTATCTCTCCACCGTCTTCTTGGTCTACCTCGGGGTCTACGGTCATTTATTTCCTTAGTATAAGCGAGTTTTGTTTCCCTATTGTCTTCCATTCTTTCTATATGCCCCAGCCATTGTAGTCTATTAGCCTTCATGATACCAGTGATTAGCGGGGACTTAAACAGATCATAAATGTCTTTGTTACTTCTTCTTTTCCACTCTCCACTTTGTGTATCCCTAATGGGTCCAAAGATGCGTCTTAAAACTTTGTTCTCAAAGGTTTGTAACAAGGCTTCGTCTCCTTTTGTAATGTACAAATGAGTATACTAATTATTATGTTTGGACAAAAGCATATAGTTGGTGTGTCTTCATTTTCTCTTCTTGTAATCAAAGATGTATTTCCAGTCTGATGGTATTTCTTTACTCTGCCGGAAGCTGCTAAATAATTTGTAGAGTAATTTAGCTAAAATATTTTGTATTGACTTTAATAGCTTCTACTGGGATACCATCTGGACCAGTAGTTTTCTCATCTGTCAGGAGTTTGATAGCTTTAACAAGTTCTTCTTTAGACGGATTCTCACAATTGATATCCAGCTCCACTTCTGCAGGTTGGATATATTAGGGGTTGGGGGTGATTGGTGAAGGGGGGATAAAACAAAGAAAGGGGTGGGGTGGGGGGGGGGGGGGTGTCTGTTTGCATGTACAAGAGAGAGAGAGAGAGAGAGAGAGAGAAAGAGATAGAGACAGACAGACAGACAGACAGACAGGCAGGCAAGCAGGCAGGCAGGCAGACAGACAGACAAAAATGGGGGGGGGGGGGGGGGGGGGAAAGGAAGAGAATAATATATTCAATACTGAACATTTTCTGGCACACAAAATATAAGAAAAGGTGGAGGGTTACCTGGATGAAACATCTTTTGTTTCTAATGTAATTATGCACAGTTTTATCAATTACAATATGCACAAATAGGATACCAATAACACAGTATGTGAACTAAAACCTAGTCTTTGCATCATAAAAAAAAACAACAACTCATGTTGCTAATTCTCCATGTTGGACTTTATACAACTGGATCAGATGCTTGGTTTCATTATCAAAAGTTGTTCGCTGCCGGCATACAATTCACATGGAAGGGGTCAACTCCTTTCCACATGTCAAAGTCTAGCACCAGTCACGCCTCTCATGACACATGCTCATTTTGCTGCAGCACATCAGGTAGCCGAAGCATTTCACCCCAGAATCTAAAACCACTGCAATACATCACATCTCATGTAAGATTACTGTATTCAGCAGTGTATCTGTTTTCTGGGAACCACAATTACACAATTTTGTAATGCTGTTGCAAATGTTGTTAACATAGCCAGTGTTAAAAATATAATCGGGAAGTCCATCGGGATTTTGTTATGACAGTAGTTTGAACAGCACTGAAGCAAATTCATATTCCCACTAGGTGCAGGCGATCACAGCTTACTTCCTGTCATGCCCGACAAGTATGTTGCAATTTGCATCATTTTCATTTTTCAAGTGATATTCAATGTTGAAACCTTTGCATAATGCACCACTTATGTTGACATCGCCAACAAAGCATAGACTTGAAGTCTCAATTTATGTCAGTCATACATCTTGACTGATTGTTAAAACTGCAAGCTCACACTTTATTGTAAACAACCGGAACCATTTATAACGGTCTTATCTGCATCATCTGCATGGCTAATGATGGCCAAACGTTTCATGAATAACCAAAAATTGACTAGTGTGGTGCATGGCAAGTTGGTTACTTCTTGAAATGATTATTATCTTGGCTTTACATCTTCAACCAGCCTGTTTATTCATGGTATGCACTCTAAGTCTAAGTTGTTATCAAAGAAAAAGTCAACTTAAGTGAAAGCAGACAATAAGACATCTATCATCATCATCATCATCATCTTCCACTTCTGCCGTCAATCAGAATTATAAAGAACAAACATCTCCCTGAGCAATATGTTTATAAACAAAATGCTAAACAATAATGACAAAAACGTGATGAGATTATATAACTACATAATGCCAACCATCTATAAAACTATATAACACAAGCATCTTACTGTAAATGATCAGTCTAAGTGCACTCCATTGGCCACAGGTTTCGACTTCTTCACAGCACGAAGAGCATGGGCCACAGCTATCGCAAGTAAACAGCTCACATGTCCAATAAAATACACTGACCAGTACACCTTCAAACAAAAGAACTGCTCGTTAGCTGACATTTCATCAACATTAATCTCTTTATCAATAGCATTTATTATCTTCATTATCATCAAAGGGCAAATTAGAGAATTGTCTAATGTAAGAAGTAGGAACTGCAATAGCGTAGTGACCAGGAACTCGCCTGACTATACGGTCGTCATGGGTTCAATCTGCAGCTGGGCGGATTCAGATTTTAAAAACTGACCCAACCCGGGCTCCCAGGCTAACCAAGCCTGAAGTGGTACCAAGAATGTCTTAGAATAAAATGGCGCCCGGTGTGATACTGACATGACACACTAAGTGCTGACTGGTTGTCACGAAACACACTACTTTGTGATCTGTTGAATAAGGAACATGCATCACTCAATCTCTAACGTTGCATAAAATGATATAAAACTCAATTTGTATATATCCGTAACATTTTATTACTGATAAAGCTCTTGTATGAGTTGGTGTGAGTGAATGATAAACCCGATAGTTATCTATCTCTTATGGTGGAGGAGAAAGAGGTGTTGCGATAGTTGATTTCTGCCTTAAAACTTCACTTTTAAGGCAGAAATCATCTATCTGGACACCTATTTCTCCTACACCATAAAGAGAGATAACTATCGGTTTTAACACTCCCTCACACCAACATATGTCTCAAGGCACTTATCCAGGAGATTTGTCAGCAAAAGGGAACCATACTTCATCTTGACACACTGGTCTATAAAAATATGAGTTTAGCACCTTATGCCTAATGCACCTTATGTCCCATTATGACAAGATCTTATCTTACTGCAAGAATCTGTGTGCATCATCAGGCTTGTGGCTGAGCCAGTTGTGAAATGGTCAAGCCTTCTACCTTATGCTCTAAAGGATGAGGGTTAATTTTTGGACTGGATCATTCAGACCATGAGTGTGATATTTCCGAAGACCCCTGGGGGTCACTGCTGGAGTTACAGAGTTCGTGCTCTGTGCAGACAGAGACTGAGTAAGATGGAGCAAAACCTGGTACTATGAAGTCAACCTTTGCCTTTAATCTGTTGCCTTAGGTATTTGTACCTGTCTTCCCAGCTCTTACTGTTCTCAGGCAGCAGGTTCGAATCTCTCTCTGGCCAGCAGATCTTTTACTGTAAACAAAGCTCTTGGGGTCAATGGGTCATGCAAGTCCCTCTACAACTACAAAGAAGAGACACAGTAATCTATTTCACTCTAGAGTTTAGGGACCTCTGTGGCCAAGTGGTTACACCGCCTGTCTCACACTCTCAAGGTTATGGGTTTGATTCCAGACTATATCCTTCAGTTTGGAAGTGTAATTTTCTCAGACTCCTGGGGGTCGTCGCTGGAGCTACAGAGTTCATGCTTAGTGCAACACTTTTTGCGGAAAGAGACTGAGCCATATAGGGTAAAACCCGGTGCAATTAAGTCGATCCTCTTGTCTTATACAAATTTTTTAAGTTTAAAGGACACAAACGGTTTTTTTTCCGCATATCCTTTACAGGACATTGCTGTCAACACCAGCATTTTACCGCTTTGTTGATTTCTTGGCAAGATTACGCTCAGTAGTTTGCATTGTTTTCTGAGTGGCTGGCTCACATAACCAGCAAGTCACCAACGCGATGAGAACCGCTACCAATTCTCATGCACTGCTTTACCCTACGTGGATAAACATGATTACGGAGAAAGTCGTTTAACCCCTAGGCCAGGGCATTCTTATAATTTCACTGTAATTTCATACTTCTTGAACACAATTCTTCTTCTTTATCTTCATCATCGTCGTGTTCCACTTCCTCCTTGAATTGATTGATTGATTGATTGATTGAGGAACCGATATCACAGCATTCGGGGAATTCCCATAAGCGCTCCGTCCCCATCCTCAGCAGCCAGCGAAGAGTTCCAACTCCTTGAATGTGCAATGAAAGTGATTCTTCACCAACCAAACCCCATCAAACATCAGTTACAGCTAGGACTCTAGCCTGTCGATCCAGTCAGAACGTGTTTGAATCCCCCTCAAGGCGGTTTTTAAAAAAAAAAACGTGATCTGGGCTTCCAAGTTATTAGTTGCATATCCTTTACAGGTTATAACAGTCAACCCCAGCATTTTTGTGCTGTTTTGTTATTTCTTGACAAGCTTACTTTTACTAGTTTGCCATTGCTTTCTGAACGACCGGCACTCATACCATTGTGTGAAAACCAATGCAAGGTGGTCTGCTTTCAAATCACCAGATGCTGTGTTTCAAATTCAGTATGACGAATTGCATTCAAAAGCCCTTCACCCTTCCAGGTTCACGCAGCCTAAAGTGGACACCCAAAAATGTTCTACAAAATAAAGGCGGCCAGCATGGTACTAACAACATCACCATGGAGATCTATAAACAACAATATGAGACTAGCACCATATACCCAATATGGCCTGATGCTGCGGAGAAAAGTCTTATAGTTTAACTGCAAGAGCTACTAGAACTGACCGACATCCACTTCTCTGTTTGAAGCAGAACAAAGCCCACAAGTGCATACGACCACAGAAACATCAGCAGAGTTTTCCGGATGAAGCGGCCCAGTAGATCCAGTACTGTCAGGTGTTTCAAATGGTCAAAGATATGAAGCTGTCCTAGTATCTGTTTTACCTAAGAAGAATACAAATGTACTGGATGTTTATCATCATTGCAATCATGTTGAGACGGATAATGGACAGCCAGTCCGCTTTGCATCAGCCAGTGAGAATTGACCTACTTTAGCTTCATCACGACGTACCCAACGTCAGACATTATTAGCATTCATTGTTGAATCTCCGTAAACAATACTCAAATGCTTGTGGATGTGAATCAGGGATTCGCCTTCAGCATTATAAAAATCTATTATATTATGTTGCTTTAACCAAATTTTTTGGGTGGCCATTTTTAAACCGTTACTGTTGCGCAACCTGTGACTGAAACAGGTTGGTAGTGATACATAGTGTAGAAGAGTATTTGAGGAATCCCGTTAAATTAATAAATTGCAAACCGATAAAGTATTTAGATAGATAAAAAAAATAGGAGGCATTACTTATTGAGCATCCCTCGTATAACTGCAGCGAAATATGCCAGACAATAAATCAAGCATTATTTTATCTATGGGGTCTGTGTTTAAATGGCATCATTAGTTTTTTCATGACCAGCATTGCTCTGGGTATGACCCAGACTCCTAATAATGGACACTAGACATTTTCAAGATTTTCTGGGAATTGTTGGCGAAGGAAAGGTGATGAGAAAAGGGAACAGGCCATCCCAGCTCATTCAGTTGTGTGCTAGAATATGTGAAGTCCTGACATTTTACACCCCAATGGCAGTACCCACCATGGGACCGCCTTAACCTTTAATTATATACTGGTGTAAAGAGACAGGTACAGGACTTTCACTTTCTAAATGTTAGGGGTCTTAACTCTTTCAGTTCCACACAACACATGAGCGTGATGGATTCTTTCTCTTGAATCTCAGCCACCTATACATCTTGTGTTCTCTTAGTTTTCACAGTTGGTCAGGAAGTCTCTGTGGCTAAGTGGTAACATACTCAAGAGCCATAACATAATGGAGTGCTGTAATATACTCAAGAGCCTTAATATACTCAAGAGCCGTAATATACTCAAGCACTGTAATATACTCAAGAGCCGTAATATACTCAAGAGCCATAATATACTCAAGAGCCGTAATATACTCAAGAGCCATAATATACTCAAGCACTGTAATATACTCAAGCACTGTAATATACTCAAGAGCCATAATATACTCAAGCACTGTAATATACTCAAGAGCCGTAATATACTCAAGAGCTGTAATATACTCAAGAGCTGTAATATATTCAAGAGCTGTAATATACTCAAGAGCTGTAATATACTCAAGAGCTGTAATAAACTCAAGAGCTGTAACATACTCAAGAACTGTAATATTCTCAAGAGCAGTAACATACTCAAGCACCGTAACAAGAGCCGTACTCAAGAGAAACAAGAGCCGTAATGTACTCAAGAGCTCTAACATTTCCAAGAGCCCTAAGATACTCAAGAGCCATAACATATTAAGAAGTAGTAACATACTCAAAGAGTAGTAACATACTCAAGAGCAGTAACATACTCAAGAGCTGTAACATACTCAAGAGCAGTAACATACTCAAGAGCAGTAACATACTCAAGAGCAGTAACATACTCAAGAGCCATAACATATTAAGAAGCAGTAACATACTCAAGAGCCATAACATATTCAAGGGCTGTAATTCCAATTTCAATTCCAATTTTTGAAAAAAAAAATAATTCCAAATTCGGTCTCATCTAGCCTGCTTCCTCGGCGGTGGTTATTATTGAGAGCTGTGGTTTTTGTGGGTTCATTCACCCTGGTTCTTGTCTTGTGCGCTCTAACGAGCGAGTCCTATCTCGGACTGGTTATGTTGGTTTGTGTCTGTGACATCAGCTGGGGGAATCGGTCGGCGGCTGTCCTTTGTTCCCGTCTCCTCTGGTGCATATTTGGTAAGTGAAGTCTCCTGGCTTGACTGGTTGCAGTCCTTATAAGGACCTTTTATTTGGTCTTTTTGCCTCCTTTTTTGTGTATTTTCTGTATCAGCTTTTCGATGTTTTCATTTTCTTCCTTGTGCCCGTTTTCCCTGTCGAGTTTGAGTTGTTGTTGCCTTTCGATTTCTTCCTCTGTGGTCAGCCATGGGATGATCTCTCCGTCATCTATATAGTATTGCGCATGGGTGTTCGTCATCCTCGTATAAATCTGGTTCTTCAGCGATACGGCAGGGCATTGATTTCCTCTTGAGTTTCTTGTACTTCTTTGCTTTTTCTTCCATGCGCCTTCTGTATTCCTTGCACTTGAGTTCGTATGTCCTCTTTATCTCTGCGATTTCTTCATCGGTAAATATTGGCGGTATTGGGGGGTCTTCTCTGCCGTCGTCAGGGTGCTCATCTCGGTTTTCTTCGGATGTCTGGTGGGATGTTGGGATATTGGCTTCCCTTTGGATGTTTCGGGCGTCGTGGTTGGACTGCTGGCTTGCAATTCAGGCTCGGTCTCTTGGTTTTCATCTCTCATCTTGGTTTCTCTGTAATTTCTTGTATGGCTTCATTTTATTTTGTTTCAGAAAAGTTCCATTTCAGCTTTCTGTAGTTGCCGCATTGATTTAATGATTTATAGGATTTCTTCGTTCTCCTTCTTCATCAGTGCCATATGATCCACTTCTTGCTTGATGTTTTGCTGGATCTCCTTCATTTCCACCAGTAGTTTTTCATTGTCGCTGGTCGGAGTTAGTGTCAGCAGTGCCTTGACTTGTTTCTTCAACTCGTCTGTTTTTGCAGTTGATCTATTTCAGCTTGTGATATACTCATGGCTGTCTCGCACCTCTACATTGCTTCGTTGTATGGTGTCTTTGTGTTGATGGGGAGCTTTAATACTTCTGTGCTGTTGCAGGTATGGACAGCCCAAGTATCTTGCTCCATGCTTGCCCAGGCAGTTGGCGCACTTTCTGTTGTTGTTGGGTGCTCGAAAGTCCGTTCCAGCTTGGCCAGCAGACACTCCTTGAAGGCGTGGTGATCGGCACAGTACCGGCAGATTTCCGTCTTACTGCAACATGCTGCTCTGCTGTGGCCGGCCCTCTGGTATCTGGAACATTGATTGATTCTTGGGATGAATCTCTCTGGCTGTTGTATTTTCTTGTTGATTGATACTGTGGTCGGCATTTCGCTGCCCTCCGTCGTCATTACTGCCAAGGTTGTAGGTATCTTGGAGTAGGTGATGAGCTGCTCTGCCTTCAAGAATCTGATGTGGAGGTTCTCTTCTCATAGCTGATTCAGGATTTCTTCATCTGATAGCTCCACTTGGATGCGCTTGACAACACATTTGTTTGTCGGTGTTTCTCCTGGTGTCTTTCTCCTCTCTCTGCTTCTCAGTACGTTTGGCTCTTGTCTGTGGTGGACTGTCAACGGTCTCCCTCGTGGTGGCTTCAGTAGTAGCTGTAGTTTCAGGTTCTTTGTTACAGCTCGCAGGCAGGCTCTCTACGTTCTTCTTGTCGGCTCCCATGCTGCACATCTTGGATACCGCGTGTCTTTTGGTGTTCTTGCACCGTGCCATTTTCCCCTGTATCAGGCTTCTTGACTTGTTCAGGTGACTTGCTTGATAGCGCTCGCCGTTGCGACTCGACGAGAGAGCTGTAATATACTCAAAGGCTGTAATATACTCAAGAGCTGTAATATACTCAAGAGCAGTAACATACTCAAGAGCTGTAATATGCTTAAGAGCAGTAACATACTCAAGTGCCATAACATACTCAAGAGCCATAACATATTCAAGGGCTGTAATATACTCAAGAGCAGTAACATACAAAAGAGCCATAACATACTCAAGAGCAGTAACATAGTCAAGGGCTGTAACATACTCAAGAACCATAACATACTCAAGAACCACAATATACCCAAGAGCTGTAACATACTCAAGAGCCATAATATACGCAAGAGCAGAAGAAAAAAAAACATGAATAGGAACAATAAATCCATAACTGCTCACTTCATCATGAATCATAGAGAGCAGGTGTTAAAATGAAACATGACGCCTATGGTTCACTATGAACAAACTGAAGCCATTTTATCACATGATCACATTATATATTTAGCCCTGGTTTAACGTGTTATGAGCCACCTGCAGTTTTGCTCACCATTAATAAAACATGAAGCTATAAGTGTCATAGCTTATATTACACTGTTGTATTCTTTCTCTCATTCATTTTTGTTCTAGAAATGTCAGCACAAGATGTTTTCGTCTTTTTCTCATTTGCTGTTCTAGTTACATCTGAAAAAGTTTTCATCATCATCATCAATCATCATCATCAATCATCATCATCAGTCATCATCAATCAATCATCATCATCTTTTCTTCTTCATCATCATCATCATCATCATCATCATCATCATCATCTTCTTCTTCTTCTTCTCATTTGCTGTTCTAGTCAGTTAGCTAGTTAGTTGCGGTTACAACTTCACAGCAAAGGTTCGTCCGTTCCTGTGCCAGTGAATATCACATAAAATGCTCCTCACTGCTCCATGTGAAAAGTGGAACATATACATAAGTCTCAACAGACCAATGGATGTTCTAGTTATGTCTGCATAAGATGTTTTCTTCCCCTCATTCGCTGTTGTTTTAAAAATGTCTGCACAAGATGTTTTTTCCCCTAACTCGCTGTTGTTTTAAAAATGTCCGCAAAAGATGTTTTCTTCCCCTCACTCACTGTTGTTTTAGAAATGTCTGCACAAAATGTCCATATTATTTTGAGGATGTTTACTGCTGTAATACAGTGACAAGGGAGGCACTGGAGAACATCACGACAACTGGAAAGATCAGCAGTAAAGAGACAGATTCAGACTGAAAGAAATAATAAATACTATCACAAGCAAATAAGCATTTGGACACAATCCTAAATGCTATCTGATCAGGAACAACTTGGAATTTGAGGTTCACACAAACTACCTTCATTGTACAAGTACTACCATTAGTCTACTACTTTATCAACCCAACAAAGGCAAAGGTGGGTGAACAGACAAAGCTATTAAAATAAGAATACAAAAGGCAAAGATTAACTGTCACAGCACAAGCAAATGTGTGGAAGTAAAAAGAAAATAACCCAGTACAAGACCAAGAATATTTAACTGCATACATTGAATCAGTGTTGTATAGATCAGAAACACAGAGAATAACTAAAACACATACTAATAGTCGTGTTTCCAACTTCACGGCATAGGGTACTCCCCGTAATGCTCCATTCCTGTGTCATTGAATATCATACAAAATGCTCCTCACTGCCCCATGTGAAAAGTGGAACTGACAAGAGTCTTGACAAACCAAAAACACATACTAATAAACCACAACATATTCATTAACTGGAATCTTCGAAGAATAAAAAGTCTCAAACAGTATTACAGAATCACTTATGTAGAACTTGGGAAGAGAATTAGAAAGTGAATAAAGAGGTGAGGAAAAGTGGAGGTTACACATTAAGAACACCTTATAACAGTATAACTAGAAAGCGAATCAAGAGATGGGGAAAAGGAGAGGATACACATTAAGAAAACCTTATAATAGTATCAATAAAAAGTCTGTTGTCTAATACTCACAGGGCAAATTAAATAGGTGACCTAAACATATGCAAAAAAGAATTAGACAGAGATTAAAAATATGGGAAGGGCATTTAGGTAGTTAAAAGAGATAGCAACAGATAAAATGGCCTGGCGTGAGTTAAGAAAGGGTATATACTCTAATGAGGAATGAAGGGCATAAGAAGAAGCCTTCCACAAGTGCTCATCACCTGCCACACACCACTGAGAGGAGGCTCAAGACTAAGTACAAGTCTGCAGCACTGTGGACATTCCATTGTGGACATACCAGAATGCAAACTCCACCTTACAGTCCATGCTGTTTGGCGTTGGTCATCATGTCTGTACACAGCTTTCTGTCTTATGCACTGCCAATCTTTTTATAGTCCATGCCGTGTGGTGTTGGTCAGCACAAGCTTTCTCTCTTATGCACTGCCAATCTACTTACAGTCCATGCCATGTGGCATTGGTCACTGTGTCCATCCACTGCCATCTGTACTGCTAATCCTTTCTGATACAGATTCCCCCATGTCTTGATGTCAAACTCAGTATCTTCTCTCCTGGTCTCATCCTGCCCCACCTCCCTTCCAACATTCCACCATCACAATGTAATCCAGCTTTCCCCTTCTCATGACATATCCAAAGAATATGGACTTGTCTTCTGATGCGAGTAACCAGTTTTCTTTGTGAGTAACTTATGTCAAGACATCCTCATTACACTTTTAATCTATTCAGTTTTCTCATCATTCTTCCATAAAATCATATCTCTGCATCTTGCACATAATTCCTCCGGTTAGGAGATGGTGGGGGATGTTTGTAGGGGTGGGCTCGGGATCTGTGAGTGGGCTGGGGGAGATGGGAGATTATGTGGGTGGGTGTGGAATTTGTGTGTGGGTAGGTCCGGGATATGTGAGTTGGCGGGGAGATGTGTGTGTGCGTGGGGGATGTGTGGCTGAGGAATGTGTATTTGGCTGGGTGGTTGGAGGTGTGTGGGTGGAAGAGGATATGTGGGTGAGTGATTGTTGGTGGGTAATGGGATGGGTAGAGGATATGCTAGTGGTTGGGGAGATGTGTGTAGGTGGGTGGATGTGTGTGGGTGGGGGATGTGTGGGTTAGGGAATGTATGTGTGCTTGGGGTGTGGGTGAATGGGATGTGTGGTGGGTGAGAGGTGTGTGTGGGTGGGGGAGATGTGTAGGTGTAGGGATGTGGTGGATGGGTGGGGGGCATGTATGTGTGTGGTTGGGTGAGGGGGTTGGAGTGAATGGGGGATATGTGGGTGGGTGGTGGATGTGTCACATAACATTGTAATATGCATTGTTTATGTTTACAAAATTCATTTGACAATGTTTTTTCCTATGCACTGTTGATGAAAGAAAGATGAGTGATTGGAAGGGCCGAATGTAAGACGGGCCTGCGTGCCCAATTTGTTACCCTTTGAAAATAAAGTCTGTTCGTTCGTTCATTCGTTCCTAATCTGCTGATTGTCCATAATTCACTTCCACACATGAGGAATGCCTTGACATAGCTCTTCAGAACACTTTCTCACTTCGATTGGCAAAGATATATTACAAAGAACATTCATCATCTTGTGAAATACAAACATACTATAAATATTTTGTTTTGGGCAGCTTTTCTAAATGTTTTTACCATGTTTGCCACAGCGGTGGTCTATTTAGCCTACTCGTTACTATTTCCCAACATGCAACAGATCCTTATACAACCCCAACATGTAACAGGTCCTTATACATACCTGTAGCTCTGCATGTGTGAGTACAAGCTCCAGGAAGAAGCACATATAATAGCCTGACTGTAAACCGTGCCATAATGCCAGGTAGAACAACGTGAAGAGCTGCGACAGGATCTTACTGCCCAAAAACCTGAGCCTCTTGTAGGCGTACCTGGATCAATAAACATGTGTATAAGCAGCCTGAAATAATATACAATATAATAATATATCTGAAATAATCTTCTTCTTCCCCTCTGTGTTATAATACTACTTCTCCATCTGTGTTCTATTCTGCTTTTTCTACTTTGTTTTTTCTTTCTTCCTTTTCATTTGATCTTTCTTCTTCATCTTAACCTTTTCTTCTTCTTTATCTTATCCTTCTCCTCCTCCCCTCATGGGGATCACTGTGGTGGAGTGGTTAAGATGTCTACCCTGCACTGTGAATGTCATGGATTCATTTTTGGACTACATCATTGGTGCAATATTTTCAGCAGACCCTGGGGGTCATCGCTGGAGTTACAGAGTTTGTGCTCCATGCAAGGCTTTCAGTAGTAAACTCTGTGCAAAGATATTGAGCCATATGGGATAAAACCTGGTGCAATGAAGCTGTTCATCTTACCTTTAATTTCTTCTTCTTTTTCTTCAGCTTCAAGATCCTTTGCTGCAGGCAGAAACCTGTTTCTATGATACTCTCTATCACTGATGATGATCTTGAGCAACCTACAGTCTGGTCGTGTAGCTTGGATGTATCTAGCATATACTTCCTTTGTCTCTATCCGTTGCCCATGAATTCAACAGTTCCAAACCATGTTAATGTGTTCAGGATGCTGATAACTAACTGGCATTTGTGCAGATGCATTAGTTCCACATTACACAGTAAGAGAAAAGGTCTTTGGTTCCCATCATAGTGGGGTTATGATCCTAGGTCCATATTTTCTTGACCAAAAACCACTCAATGGACCAAGTGACTCTTTAACACGCCTTGAGTATATGTCACTAGCCCCATACTGTTATAGACAAATCAGCTCTCGATGTGTGATGTGATCAACATCATGTGGGCTGCCTTTACTTCCCCAGACATTCTCTCGTACCCATTTTAGACTGGGTCCCTGGGTCAATTTATTTAAAACAAATAGGGAGTACTGAAATGTTACATCAAACTTGTGCTGCTGTATGGCAGTGAATTTTGGAATGGAACAAACAAATGAGGGAGAGCTTGGAGGTAACAGAGATGTGGTTTCTAAGACAAAAGAGCAAATACCTCAGACGGACCAGAGTAACTAACATCGACTGAATAAAAGTGCCCAATGAAAGTAGAACATTATACTAAGAGGGGGCTTTAGATGAAAACCTTAAATGTTTTGTGTGTGTGTTTGTGTTAACTGTATTCTGAAAATGCAAAGAACAAATGTATAATTTTTCGATGTAGTCACTTAGGCGTTTAATGCAAGTCCTCCAACGCCAATAAAGTGCTTGGATTCCTGTAGAAAAAAAATTATCCTGGTCACATGTGTAATCACTCATGCACTAGCTGCTGTAGATCTTCATCGGACCGAACAGTTTTGAAATTTCCTACTCCACTCCTACACTGGCTGAACTGACAGGCATGCTTGACCATACTTGACCTTCATTCGCTGATGAATTTCTATAGGTTTCACCCCTTCACTGATCAAAAAACAGATAACAGAACGCTGCCCCTCTTTGATTCATATCAAAAGTGGGGCAGTCATCTTTAAACTGTCCTTATGACATCACAGTTTTCGTCTAAACTGTCCATACGACGTCACCATATTCATCTGCATCAGATGTCACATGCTTAACACTCTTGACATCCTTAGCAACATTACTGACAGGTTACTGAACAATGGCATGGTTATTGTAATTTCTATCACACTTTTCAGGTTTTCATTTGAAGCCTCCTTGTAACTACATAAAAAAAAGACAGTGTTCTTTGGTGACATGATGAAAAGAGAGTCGCTGGAAATACTGAAAGATCAGCAACAGAAGAGACGGAGGTTGACTGAAAGAAGTGATGCCGGTTGGTCTAAAATGGAGGCAGGGAGGAGTACCATCTATATAATTTATCCAAAACATTAAGGCCAAGATCTGTGGGGAGACAGAATACCTATGCCAGTTGGCAAGGCAAACGATTATGGGCGTTGTAATTGAGAACTCACTGAAACTCCCAAATAGTTTTCTGGGTTTATAGAAATCTCATTATCTAGCATTTAAAATAACAACTGGACACACTAAGCAACACCTGAAGCTCTGCCGATCACTATTTTTGGATCAATCTCCATTTCATTCAGTTTGATAGACTAAGAGTTAAAGAGTCTGAAAGACACAGCAAGAATGGATTGTACATGAACTCCCTCACCGCTGCTTACCTGGCCATCCACTGGTTAGTATTGACATTGAAAGACTGGATAAAATCTGAAAAAGATTCTCCAGTCTCCAGTTGCCAGACTTTTATGTTGGTGCATCCATCCCACTTTGCCACACCTTTCTCATCAACTCCATTGTAGCTCATGCCAGTAAGAATGATGCTGCCTTCCTAGTATCAAAATGTCAGAAACGGTCATTAGAGAACCAGTATTATCCCTCAACACACAACCAAACAAACAAAACACACACACTGACCCTGATTACAAATAAAATACAAACATTTATTAATTGGTAATTATGTAAAATTCATTCAGTAGCATGTCCTTTGCAGAACCCCGCTCCCATAACAACCTTCCGGAAAACCTCTCGATCATAAGCAAGATGTCCCGTGTCCGATACACCCATCTGGAGATCATCCGCCACATCCTGCACCATCTTCTCTTCGGCCTTCCTCTTCCTCTCTTCCCAGGCATATATCCCTCCATTATTGTTCTCTCCAAACTTTCATGACGTTTCAAGTGACCAAAATATCTCAATTTGTTTTGTTTTATCGTCTTTAATAGCCAACCTTCTTCAATATTCAGCTCTTGAAGTATAGATACACTTGTTCTTTTCTTTATCCTTGATATTCTCGTGGTTGTTAAGGTTTCTTGGCAAGTTTTGCAGAAGGTAGTTTGCCATTGCTTTCCTTCTGGGCAGTGACTGTACTAGTCGGTGGCCATAGCCTCTACTGATGAGATCATCTGCCTATCGCCACAGAGTGCAGACCATAACCAACAACAATCTGTCGGCTGCTCTCACACTCCATCCACCACCTGCTTCCATGGCTTCACGTAACCCTGATGGGGAGGCTAAACGGGTATTCTACCTTGCCCAAGGGCGTCCTGTAGACTAACAAAGGAAGTGTCTTACATCTCCTTTGATAGGGGGGTACGCCTACCCCGCTAACCGAATTATATAAAACAGAAGGACTGAAATAGTATGAATGAATCATCAATGTGGATCTCATGAAGAGAACTAGACAACTACCAGTGAACCAAGAGGTGAAGACAAGATGCTGACACTGAGATAGGACATACACTGAGATAGGACATACACTGAGATAGGACATACACTGAGACAGGACATACACTGAGATAGGACATACACTGAGATAGGACATACACTGAGATAGGACATACACTGAGATAGGACATACACTGAGATAGGACATACACTGAGATAGGACATACACTGAGAAAATCTGAGAATAGTATAACTAGAAAAGTCACAGTCTGGGACCCACAAGGGAAAAGAAATAGAGGAAAACCTAAAAACCCACGGAGAAAAGAAGTACACACAGAAATGAATACATGGGGAGGACATGGATAGGGATGTCAGGGATAGGACCACTTGGAGTGAGTTAGCTGAGAGCCTGCAACTCAATGGGCAATACAGGGAAGAAGAAGAGTATTTGTAAAATAATACCTTACAGTCAACTTTCATATTTTATCTCTCATTATTTTAATCTTTCTAACTGGTACTCTGTTCTGGGATAGCCTACAGCATCTTGACCACTCATGCGACTGACTAATTACACAGCCTATGAAGCTTAATTAAAGCCTGTCGCCTATAGACTGCAGAAATTAAACTGTTTAAATCTATTTCAATAATAAACTCCCTTAAAATAAGTTTTATATGACTAATAAACTTTTTATTTGAAAGTTGAGTTGAGTCCAAAACTGATATCACAGAACTCAGGACATTCTCACAGTGCTCCATCATCTACAACAGCCAGCAAAGAGTCCCAATACTATCAGTACTTGTAGCAGTCTGATTATGTGTGTGTCTGACCTTTCCTCAGAGTTTTGAGTGCCTGCCAGATCCTCTGGTCTCTCCCTGCAGCATCATTCTCTCCAAGCCGTGATGATCTACCAAGTTTGTCTGCACTATACCACGATTACAAAGGGCTCCAACAGAGATACTAAAAGATGTTTGCTTAACTAAGAAAACACTGCTTGTAGAAAAAATTACAAGAATGGAAAGAACGCTTGAACAGCAGCAAGGAAATAAATGAGAATAACTATTTCATAGGAGAAATTCTAAAGGACAAAGACTTTTTCTTCATCTTCTTCTGCGTTCATCCGGAGTTTTTTCCGGACGTGATTGCGTTGTGCCTGTTTACAGCAGAGCTGCGTTCTTGCACCATTAGGCCGACACATCCGACTTCTGCGGGCATTTGTTGACCGGGTTAACCTTCCCGGCAAAGACTTTTTTATAGTAATGTCTACAAAATTCCCAATTGTTACATAAATCACAATCAACATAGTTTAATACCACCTTAATATGAATGAGCACCTGGTGTCTGCCCATAGAGCAACAATGTGACATCTTCTAACACTAAATACTTAGCATCAATAACATTTCCCCAACACAGAATTTTTGTAAACAAACACATTTTCTCAATAAGCCTATAAGGAGTCTCTTTTAACAAACATTTAACAAAATCATGTTCCAAACAAACATGTAAGTAATCAACTTCTAAGTTCCTAACAAACATGTAAGTAATCAACTTCTAAAAGATAAAACACTGTGTGCCCAAAGTGAAGTGAATATTTCTTACCTGTATCAACCACACACCCACATACTTGTGTAAAGCATTCTTTCCCCATATAGTTATTAAGGCACATTTAGTAAGAAATCCTAGGTCCTGAGGATATCAAACAGAAAAATATGCATGTAAAGATAGCCGCATGTCTTGGATAAACTAATCACACCTGATGGCAGGTACACCAAGAGGTGTCACAGGTGTGCTGATTAGGGAAAGTAACATAAAAGGGATACTGACACAACAAAGAGTAGTTCCTACCAGCAGTCTGATCATGGTTAGGATTTTTTTTTTTTTTTTGGCGCTCGCTCACTTTGAACTCAAGCGGAGTCCATACACACTACTTCTAGTAGTGCTGGACTGAATTTTGTGTGTGGATTAGCTTTCCCTATTAACAGTGTCCCTCGCCATCAGGTGATCCCACTCCAACTTCAGTGGTACTTGTAATTAACATCTCAAGTCAAGAACGGTAGGTCAATATTTTAGTCCAACTGTCTGGTGTAGGAGTTAAAACCCCTTACCTCGGCATCAGCACACTGGATGTTTAAGAACACGTGTTTTTATCCATTCAGCCATGCTGATTTACTCATGGTTAGGATGATCTCCCTCTTTGTTTCAAGCTCTCTCTCTCTCTCTTTCTCCTGATCTCTTTCTATCTCTTCTTCCCTCTCCTTCTCTCTCTTTCTTTCTTTCCCTTCTCTCTCACTCACATATATCAACTTCAAGTGCCTTACCAACTGACATGAGCGATCATTCTTCTCCGTATTTTGCGACCTCCAACAGCATGCATGAATTCATGTGCCCACACCATTTTCTGTACCATGACAAAAGACTGTCAAGAATCTTCTCTCACTGTCTTCCTCTACCTTCCTTTCCTAAAACCTATCCAGATATCACCACATGTTCCAGCCTTTCTCTTTTCACACTGCCAAAAACAAAACAACTTACATGAAAACCGGGAGAGGTTAAATAGCTGTCAGGTATATACAGTGCTAACAACTGAAATATGGCTAGATAGAACACACCGACCGTCAACTTCTCCAGGCTGGGCCGGACGCTGCAATTAAACAAAGTCACAGTGGTTATGTGAAGATTAGTGAATTAGCTTCCCAACACAAAGAACTGGGGGTTCAATTCCCAACAGTGGAAACAGTTTTGGTTTTAACTAGTCAGGGTCTGAGGCTAACCTCATGGCTACCAAAAATCCATCTGAGAATGTACAGGAAGCCTGCAAGGCACTGATCATATAACTAGCCCCTTGTGTGCTTGCTTGGTCAAAGAAAACATGAGCCTAACATCACACTTCCAAAGTATTTCAATGACATGTAAACAGGAATAAGAAAAGGTTCAATTGTATCTAGTTAGTAGCAGTGGTTAACGTGATTGTTCACCAAATCAGTGACAACAGTAGCCTGGGTTCCATTTTCTGTAGTAGTAGGATTTCTCTGGCCAGCCTCATACTTTTTATCATACTTTTCCATCTTATTCTTCTTCATTGTTATCATTCTTCTTCTCATCTCCTTCCTCTTACCCTTTTCCTTCAATTTTATCCTCCTCTTTCCATCTTCCTCATTTTGATACTTCTTCTTCTCGTCTCCTTTATCTCATCTTCTTTCTTCATTCTTATGCTTCTTCTCCTCTCCACCTTATCCTCCTTCTTCAATTTTACCCTTCTTCTTCTCCATCTTATCCTTCTTGATTTTATTCTTCTTCTCCCCTTAATCCTTCCACTTTTTCCTCTTCTTATTTCCTCCTCCTTTTCTTCTTCTTCTTACTCCTACTCATTTTAATCTTGTTTCTTCTTCTCCCATCTTCTTCCTGATCAAAATCATTTTTTTCTTCCTCCTTTTCTTCTTCTTCTTCTTCTCCTAAACCCTTTCCTTTTTCCTATTCTCATCAATTGTTTTAGCATTATCTACACAAGAAGTGTTAATTTTTCTGCCGAATGTGGTTATTATTAAAATTACATCGAGACTCCTAACAGCTTTGCGTGGATGTGCCTATATGGACCAACATTCAGTCTGCAACGGACATAGGATAAACAGAAATTATGGAGCTGATGTACCCAATGGCAAACAGCTTTGTGTGTATGTGTCATCTACATGGACCAACATTCAATCTGCAACTGACAAAGGATAAACAGAAATTATGTAACTAATGTACTCAAAGACTATATTTTGAAGACCATTGTGCTGTTATAATAGCAATAAACATCATAATGGTGGTGTTTGTCCATTCATTTCATCCAGTGGGGTTGAATGTATGGAGCCGTGAATTCTAAGATGGTTGGTAAGGCCTATTTTGGCTTGAAATGTTCAATGACAATAAAGAATGCTTGACGTTCCAGCAGGGGGATCTTCTGCAGTGGTTTTTTTTCTCCAGCTTTTTTTCACAGCTCTTGCGGTCCTGCTTGCTTCACAAGTGACTACACCCTTGCATAGTGATGTACGCCACGAATTTAAATCTTTGGCAGCAGTCTTCAAGTGTCATGATCAATTCCAAAAGCTTTTAGTGAGATCTTCATAATATTGTATAACTCAAATGCACACCCTCATGTGAGCATACTTTTGTGCTTGTGTGACTTTGAAAGTGTTACCGTGTGTATGCACGTGTCTATGCACATGATTGTGTAGGTTTGTACTTGTGTATTTGTGTGTTACTTTTCTTGTCTCTGTACTAGTGTCGCCAGTCGCTACACGCTGAGGGAGATACCAAGGAGAGGATCTCAGCACTTATGGACTAATAGTTTGATGTGCAAGGAGGATGATCTGTTGACTGACTGACTAACATGTCTTTATATGCATGATTGCAAGGTGTGTACACGTGTCTATCTGTGTGTATTACTGCTGAATGTGTGTGCATGTGCACTTTAAATTTCCCCAATTAACTTAATGGTTAGATTTATTTCCAAGTAATTCAGAAAAGTTGATTCTAAATAAATTAACAAAGATGCACAAGTTTAGTTTGAAATAATTTAGCTTCAATGAAGGGGGGAAAAAAATACTATAATGTAAATGTTTATAATATAATAAGAAGCTCTTAATTCTGAGATATATCAATTGGTCATGCCTTGAAGTACACTTGATCCTCCTGTCAGTATTTGGAGGTGACAGGTTCAATCATAGCTTTCAATTTGTATGTTGTCTAGTGTCTACTTCTTTCTTCTACTTCTGTTGAGCGCCACACACTATATGTGTGTTTATTTATGATCTGTAACCGTCAGCAAATGTTGCAGGTGATCATTCACTAGCACACTGGTTGAAATCAAGTCAGATTCATCCCCTCATAGTTAGTTAGTTAGTTAGTCGACAGATCATCCTCATTGCACATCGAACCATTCAGTCCATAAGTGCTCGGATCCCCTCCTCAGCAAATCCCGCAACGTGTAGCGGCTAACGACGCCAGTTCTGTGTTGGTTTATCAATCTTCTTTGGCTTCCTGTGTAGTGTTCTTGTTTGGCCACCCCTCTTTTAATTTGCTGCTCTCGCAGTCTGGCCATTGTTGTAGATTCACAGTCATCACTTGGTTTTCGCAAAAGTCTTACTTCTCGTAGAGCATTCAGAATGTCGGCCTGGTCCATGGCGCGTCCGCCCTCCACAGTAGCCTCACCTGCGAGCTTGTCAGCCCGCTCATTTCCTTGTACTCCCGCATGCCCTGGCACAAAGATGAAACTAATCTTTGCCAGTCGAGACCGCTCCAGAGGCAGCAACCATTCTCTTCGGATCGACCCCTCCTCTATCCTCTTGATCATGTTCATTGAGTCGCTGAGGAAACAAGCCCTAGTGAATGTCTGTGTCTCGAGCCATGTTATTGCTTTACTTACTGCCATGACTTCCATGGTCAGCCTACTTGTGGTTTCAGTGAAAGCACCAGAGTCCTCCTTCACAATTCTCCCTCCGGCCCGAGCTGTAAAGGCCCATGAGCTTCTCACATGTCGGACGACCGACCCATCTGTGTAGATGACCGCGTCACCGTCTAGCGAATTCTCGAAAATCAACGCTTGTACTTCAGCCTCAACAGCAGCCGGATTTTCTTGTCTGCATTTTCTATCTAGTTGGATGCAAACTGAAAAGGATGTGCAGAAGTCTGTTGGCACTTGCACCCACTCCTCGCCAGGTTCTAAGTCCTCAAGTGAACACACCTGTTGAAGAATGTCTTCGGCTTGACCCATCCACGACCGTCCTCTTTTTAACCTGCTGCCCTTCACCTTCCTAATTTCACTATGCAGTGGATGTTGTGTGTTTGCGTTAATTCTGAGGTAGGCGCATGCCCTGCAACCTTGTATTCTCTCTTCAATGGTTGGAAAATCAAGAAGGTAGCGCATCGCCCTGCGCTCATATCCTTCATATCCCCTCATATCCTTGCTGAAACCCTACTTATATCCTAACTGAAGCATCCTTAAATATGCCGCTTCATTCGTCACTGAATCTTCAATATCATCACCATCTAGAGCAGAGGTGTCAAACTCAATTGCTCAGCGGGCCACAACTCAAATCACATGTTAGGTTGCGGGACGAACAGGATAAACATTCAACAAGCCGAAAATTAAACTTTTTTAAAACATTAATATAGATTAAAACAGAAAAAAGAGCTGTGCAGTGTCAGTTGTGTCATTACTTTCATCGACAGCAAGGAAGAATGCAACAGTCTTTGCCTTTTTCGATCAGCTATGTTTTCACATCAGTGGCCATCTCAAAAATCTGATCAGCAACCGTATTTCTCCAAAGGCTTACCTTGCGAACATCTGCTTTTTGTCTGAACACAAGACGTCACACACTTTCATCATGCAGCGCTTCAGAAACTCTCCTTCTGTAAACGGTCGGTCTGATTTTGCTTTCACAGCAGCCTCAGTTTGTGATTTTGCTTTGGTGAAAAACATCTGCTGTGATGTTAGATGCCTCTTCAATTCTTCTACCTTCTGTAGCTTCTGCTCTGCATTCAGGCTGTTTAACTTGTCATGATGTTTAGTCTCGTAGCGCCGTCTCAGATTATATTCTTTGATCACAGCCACATGATCTCCACAAATTAGACACACAGGTTTACCGCCAATATCAGTAAACATATATTCAGCCTCCCACGGCTTTGAAAGGCTCTATTTTCAGAATCAACTTTTCTCTTGGTAATTTTAAAGGCTAGCTTTGATTTAAAAAAGAGTGTGCATCTACCGACAGACGCTTGATTGATATCAGGTTAGCCGTGGTGGGTAAAGGTGATGTAATTGTTATGCGCCAATCCGAAATGAGCAACTGAACATTGCTAGGTCACTATAACGACGACCATCCACTCACTACACTACTTTTATTTTCGCTTATTCTGATCGAAGCGAGAACGCTCCCAGGTAGTCTATCATTCAGCAAGGCTGCTATTTAGGGAATTTGATTTGCATTTATATCGTGGCCATTAAAAAATATTTTTGCCTAAAATTCTCTCTCAGACCGTATATATTTGTATGTTGGTTAAGACCACTCGGGCTGATAAGATTGTAATCCGGGCCTGGTGTGGCCCACAGGCCTTGAGTTTAACACATGTGATCTAGAGTCTGAATATACGACCACTAGGTCTGCAAGCAAATGTGTTAGCCACTGCGAAAACACACCTCCCATCATCCATCTGTGAACTAAACATATTATTTTTCAATAATTTATATTGTCATTCTCCCTCTCTATTTCTGGCCCATTCTCTCTTCCTCCTTCCATCTTCCCCTCTCCTCCTTATATGTGCACACTAGTGGTGTAGCTAGGCTGAATTCAGGGCCAAAATCACATCACCTGAGTGCAGATGGGGACACTGTGCTGTGTCCTAATTTTGAAAAGTGGTGCCTAGTTCACTTGTGCTGTAAAAATCATCCTGGATGATGTTATGTGTGTTATTGCACGATTTTACATGCTCGCTCCTCCTAACGATACAACCTGGCTACCCCACTGGTGTGCATCTATGTTCTCATCAGTAGAGGGTGACCTAAAGGATAACAACAGAATTCAGGTGACATTGACAAACCTATTGGGTGCTCCTCCAGTCTTCTTGTCCAAGTATTCTCCATTCACAAAATTTAAGTACCGTTTCAAGGAAAACTGAAATAACAAAAACCAGGGGGAAAACAAATATTGGTAATACAAATATTGATAAAAAATACAAATGTAAACAAATATTGGTAATGGTAATATAGCCAGCTCGGTGTGAATGCAATTCGTAATCCTGCATACCGCGTTCGAAACACAACTTACGGAGATTTGGAAGCAAACCGCCTTCCGTTGGTGTTTCCATACAATGGTATGAGTGACGTCAGTTCAGAAATCAATGGCAAACTACTGAACCACTTGCTCAGGATTCACAAACAGCCAAATAATGCTGGGGTTGATTGCTGCATCCTGTAAATGATATACAAAAAACTTTTCTTTAATTACCAATATATCATGCCACGGAGTAGAGAATCAATCTCTCCTAGGCTTTAGCATTTTCAATTTATAAATAAAATATTTTCTGCTGCATCAGCTTGCCCAAAGACAGATTTTAGTTAAAATATGTGAATACACAGAATGTCCTCCTTGTCAACAAATTCATCAGACTATATTCACTACCTGTTGACAGATTTTACAGTTTAAATATGTGAACACACAGAATATCATCCTTGTCAACAAAGGAGTCAGACATGATATTCACTACCAGTGACTAGATTTTACAGTTTAAATATGTGAACACACAGAATATCATCCTTGTCAACAAAGGAGTCAGACATGATATTCACTACCTGTTGACAGATTTTATAGTTTAAATATGTGAACACACAGAATATCATCCTTGTCAACAAAGGAGTCAAGACATGATATTCACTACCTGTCGACAGATTTTATAGTTTAAATATGTGAACACACAGAATATCATCCTTGTCAACAAAGGGTCAGACATTATATTCACTACCTGTGACAGATTTTATAGTTTAAATATGTGAACACACAGAATATCATCCTTGTCAACAAAGGAGTCAGACATGATATTCACTACCAGTGACAGATTTTACAGTTTAAATATGTGAACACACAGAATATCATCCTTGTCAAAAAAGGAGTCAGACATGATATTCACTACCAGTGACAGATTTTACAGTTTAAATACGTGAACACAGAACATCATCCTTGTCAACAAAGGAGTCAGGCATTATATCCACTACCTGTGGTCCCACTAGAACACCACCAAAGAAAAACGCGTGACCCAGCATCTCAAGGTAGCCAGGTTTTTCTGACAGTGCTACATCTTTGTCTGCTGTCTTCTTTTTGCTCTGAGGAATATAAAAACAGTACACATCAACAAAGTGAAACAATATCTCAAAACCCAGAACACGCAAGTTTTCTTTTTAGAAATGGATATCTGAAGATTGTCTGTTAAGCTGTGACAGCACAATGGCACCGGCTCCGTGGTGGAGGAATTACGGACACAGTTTGTAATCCCGAATACCCGCATTCGAAACACAGCTGTGTTGGTTTTTTATTAACTGGTACATATGCCGGTCGTTCAGAAGGCAATGGCAAACTACTGAATGCAAACTTGCCCAGGAATCACGAACAGCCAAAAAATGCTGGGGTTGACTGCTATGTCCTGTAAAGGACATGCAACTAACTTTTTTAAGCACGATGGGGAGAGGGGGGGGGGGGGAATATTTCAGGGGTAGTCTTGGTTTGATCCACATCAAGGCAGTCTCAATTTTCTGATAACTGACCTGGGGCTTCCAGGCCGACCCACATTACCATTACAATATGTTGGGAAGTAAAGGTGGCTACGTCACTCCTCGAGCGCCGTCTGGTCTATTCAAATTTGGGTCAAGCTCCATGTGCCCAATGTGCCTTAGGTGTGTACAAGGGAACGTTATCTACTTTTTTTAAATACGTATTCCAGGTGCCACGGTAGGACAGTGGCTGGTATAATTGCTTACCAAACATCAGGCCTGGCACAATATCCCCAACAAGGTCCTACTTCTTATATATATAGATGGATGGATGGATGGGTGGATGGATGGATGGATGGATGGATGGATGGATGGGTGGATGGATGGATGAATGGAGGGATGGATAAATAAGGTAGATAGGAACATCGCTTAAAGTCGCTTAAAAGTCGACAGGGTTCACTTCATTGCCCGGGCCCATATGGCTCAGTCTCTTTCAGCAGGGCGGAAAGCGTCACACAAAGCACAAACTCTGTAGCTCCAGCGACAACCCGCAGGAGTCTAAAAAAATGCACTCGTGAACCGAAGGACGTGGTCCGGAATCAAACCCACAACCTTCAGAGCCCGAGTCAGACGGCTTGACCACTTCACCACGGAGACTCCCTAATAAGAACATCAATGAATTCAAAGAAATAAAGGTAATTCATAGTACATAAACGCCACTGAGGCAGTCTTTTTAAATTCACCTGGGCTCTCAGTGGCCTTCTGTTTAACTCATCAAGTTTAATTTTTGTGTTTAAACTGACCTCTGCTTGTAGGTTGAAATGTTGACAAGGAAAGATCCCGGGCAGCAAAAGTGGATGTGGTGATAGTGACCACACCACCCAGCGAGTGGCAACTGATCTTTCCATATACCCAGTACGATAAGGATAGTAAAGGGGCCTTTTAGTTTTTTTTTAACTACATATCCCATGTATAGCACAGTATTGTTGGATAGAATATTATTTTTTTTTTAATTTTTAAATAATATTTATGGCAATGACATATTCTTATAAATGTTTATTTTGTGCAGATACGAGGGGGCTTTAAATGAAAACCTTAAAAGTGTGATAGAAATTACAATAACCATGCCATTGTCTTGTAACCTGTCAATATTGTTATGAAGTATGTCAAGAGTGTTAAGCACATGACATCATGGTACAGACAGACACGGTGATGTCATAAGCACTGCTTAAAGATGGCCGCTCCACTTCTGACATGCACCAAAGAGGAGCAGCGTTCTGTTATCCATTTCTTGATTAGTGAAGGGGTGAAATCTATAGAAATTCGTCGGCAAAGGAAGGTCCAGTATGGTGATGTACTTTTGTATGGATGTGAAGCGTGGACAATGAGCAGTCAAGCTGAAAAACATCTGATGGCTGTGGAAATGTGGTTTTTGAGGAGAATGCAAAGAATACCATGGAGAGACAGAAAGACCAATGACCAAGTCCTACAAGAAACAGATGAAAATCGTAAACTGATTAGAGAAATTAGACGTAGACAGTCACAATTTGTTGGACATGTTATGAGAAGAAATAAATTAAGAGAACTTGGTGACAACTGGCAAGATCGAGGGGAAGAGAACAAGGGGAAGACAGAGAAGTAAATACCTGGATGGCTTGACCACGTGGCAGGGTCGAGACAAGAACACTGAGCTGATCCATGACTCTGGTGATCGAGTGAAATGGCAAATTATGACCACCCAGGCTTATCGGCATGGCACATGATGGATGGATGGTGATGCATGTTTATCAGTCCAACAAGTGTAGGAGCGGAGTAGGAAGTTTCACAACTGTTTGGTCCGATGAAGAGATACAGCAGGTGGTGCATGAGTGGTTACACATACAACCAAGGTAATTGTTTTTCTACAGGAATCCAAGCACTTTATCGACGTTGGAGGACTTGTATTGAACGCATTGGTGGCTACATCGAAAAATTATACATTTGTTCTTTACTTTTTCAGAATATATCCACACACACACACACATGACATTTAAGGTTTTAATTTGAAGCTCCCTCATAAGTTATGTTGTAAAAATTAGTCAGCATTTAAAACAGAACACAGTTCAATGACCAACAGAGGTACCCACATCATAGTAGTCAAAAGCCACCCCAGTCAGTCTGAGGGTGAGTACACAATGAGGCATGGTCCATGATATCCCAAAGTCTTGGAAGGGCACCTGAGTGTAGTAGCCTATTACCAGGTAACACTGCAATAAAACAGGCAAATCTTTTTTAAAAAAGCATAACATACATAGACAGACAGATAGACAGACATAGATTGAGAGAGACAGGCAGTCACTATATGCCATGATAGTCTCGAGGCTAATGCCAAAGAACGGACCTGTGGGTGATGGGAACTTGACAGCATCATCATGACAACACACCAACCATTCTTCGCATGATTCAAACTTTCTTGGCTAAACTCAATGTTTCTCAATATTTGTTGGGGTCCTTACCATCCCGGCATGGCTCCTTCAGATGTTTGGCTGTTGTCTGAGCTAAAATGTCCACTGAAAAGGATCTGATTTGAATCATGAGAAAACATTATGCGAAAGCAAGAAATACTAATGGAAGCAAGGAATACTAGGGGAAACAAGGAATACTAAGGGAAGCAAGGAATACTAGGGGAAACAAAGAATACTTAGGAAAGGAAAGAATATTAAGGGAAGCAAGGAATACTAAGAGAAGCAAGGAATATTAAAGGAAGCAAGAGATATTAAAGGAAGCAAGGGATATTATGGGAAGTAAGGAATACTAAGAGAAGCAAGGAATACTAAGGAAAGCAAGGAATACTAAGGAAAGCAAGGAATACTAAGGGCAGCAAGGAATATTGAGAAATACTTAGAAAAGCAAGGAATATTAAGGGAAGCAAGGAATACCAGGGGAAACAAGGAATACTTAGGAGAGGAAAGAATATTATGGGAAGCAAGGAATACTAATTGAAGCAAGGAATACTAAGAGAAGCAAGGAATACTAAGGGAAGCAAGGAATACTAAGAAAAGCAAGGAATACTAAGGGAAGCAAGGAATACTAAGAGAAGCAAGGAATACTAAGGGAAGCAAGGAATACTAAGAGAAGCAAGGAATACTAAGGGAAGCAAGGAATACTAAGAGAAGCAAGGAATACTAAGGGAAGCAAGGAATACTAAGAGAAGCAAGGAATACTAAGGGAAGTGAGGAATACTAAGAGAAGCAAGGAATATTAAAGGAAGCAAGAGATATTAACGGAAGCGAGGGATATTATGCGAAGCAAGGAATACTACGAGAAACAAGGAGTATTAAGGGAAGCAAGCAATACTAGGGGAAGCAAGGAATACTAACACTGTATGCCATCATGTATGTTACCGGAGCCCATAAGGGAAGAAAAGAATAACAACACTGTAACCCACCATGCATGTTGTCAGGGTGACTAAGGACGGCTGGCAAGAGACTAACTACCTCATCTGGACAAATCTAACAGCAAAACATGACAAATCACAACTCTACAAAGGTTTTGACCTGCATTGGTTGAGAGGCTATGCTCCACTGGGAGAAAAAAAAAGTAACAGAAGAAGAGGACAAACCGCTACACCATGACATCCCGAGACAGCTTAGTAGCAATGCAAAGATGCCTAACAAGTACAACCGGTTGATAACATTATTCAGAAACACACACAAAGAACAAATGTGCAGGCTATGCCAGCGGGCACACAACAAATGGTGTTTGTTCATCAACCGTGTCTGCCGCGTAAGGAATTAATAATGAAAGTCATAAAAATGGTTTATATGAGATGAGAGGATGTGGCCTGGGAGGATGTCGCATAACATAATATCATAACTGAAGCTATTGTAGACAGGGCCTGGTGTGAGTTTCTGTAGCACACACCTGGTGTTAGACATGAGCAGATATTGCCTCCTGCAGATTTGTATAACTAAGCTTTGTTTTCACCCTGCATTTGTTTGTTTGATGCAAACCTGGCCACTTCTCTTTCTCCTCCTCCTTGTTACTATTCTTTTTCTCATTCTTCCTCTCCTCGTGTTCTTTTTTTCATTTTTATTTCACTCATGTTCTTATATCCCTTTATTAATACTTGCTCCCCTATTCTTTGATAAAGAGTGCCTGTGTGTTGGATAGTGTTTTTCATTCAGATAGCTATCAGTGGTGTTGAGCTGAGTGGCATAAGCAGATACTAGCAGCAGTCAACATGCAGCAGATACTAGCAGCAGTCAACATGCAGCAGATACTAGCAGCAGTAATGTGCAGCAGATACTAGCAGCAGTATCATGCAGCAGATACTAGCAGCAGTAACATGCAGCAGATACTACCAGCAGTAACATGCAGCAGATACTAGCAGCAGTAACATGCAGCAGATACTACCAGCAGTAACATGCAGCAGATACTAGCAGCAGTAACATGCAGCAGATACTAGCAGCAGTAATGTGCAGCAGTATCATGCAGCAGATACTAGCAGCAGTAATGTGCAGCAGATACTAGCAGCAGTATCATGCAGCAGATACTAGCAGCAGTATCGCGCAGCAGATACTAGCAGCAGTAACATGCAGCAGATACTAGCAGCAGTAACATGCAGCAGATACTACCAGCAGTAACATGCAGCAGATACTAGCAGCAGTAACATGCAGCAGATACTAGCAGCAGTATTGCGCAGCAGATACTAGCAGCAGTAACATGCAGCAGATACTAGCAGCAGTAACATGCAGCAGATACTACCAGCAGTAACATGCAGCAGATACTAGCAGCAGTAACATGCAGCAGATACTACCAGCAGTAACATGCAGCAGATACTAGCAGCAGTAACATGCAGCAGATACTACCAGCAGTAACATGCAGCAGATACTAGCAGCAGTAACATGCAGCAGATACTAGCAGCAGTAACATGCAGCAGATACTACCAGCAGTAACATGCAGCAGATACTAGCAGCAGTAACATGCAGCAGATACTACCAGCAGTAACATGCAGCAGATACTCATTCATTCATTCATTCAGTAGCATGTCCTTTGCAGAACCTCGCTCCCATAACAACCTTCCGGAAAACCTCTCGATCATGAGCAAGATGTCCCGCGTCTGATACACCCATCTGGAGATCATCAGCCACATCTTGCACCCATCTTCTCTTTGGCCTTCCTCTTCCTCTCTTCCCAGGCATATATCCTTCCATTATTGTTCTCTTCCAACTTTTGTGACGTTTCAAGTGACCAAAGTACTTCAATTGTCTTTGTTTTATCGTCTTTAATAGCCAACCCTCCTCAATATTCAACTCTTGAAGTATGGATGCATTTGTATGGATGCATTTGTTCTTTTCTTTACCCAAGATATTCTTAGAACTCGTCTATAACATTTATATTCAAAGGCGTTTATGCGCTGTTCAGCTTGTTTAGTAAGTGTCCATGTCTCACAGGCGTATGTTGCAATGGGAAAGATGCATGCTCTTAAAAATCTAATTTTTGTAGTTCTGTCTGTCCCACTCCATAATTTATTCAGCTGTTTTAGTCTTTGAAGAGCAATGGATAGTCGCCGTTTAATTTCTTTCATTGTGTCACCGTTATTGGTAATCAATGACCCAAGATATTCAAAATTTTCCACCACCTCCAATTTTCCCCCATTAATGTATATTTCTTTCTCCATAGTAGTTTTATCTGTATGCATTATCTTTGTTTTTGCTATGGTAAGATATAAGTTGTGATTTTCACTATTCAATTGGGTTGAGGCTATTAGGTTTTCTATGCCATTCTGTATTGTGGATAGTAATACTGTATCATCAGCATATCGAATCTCTGGTATGTCATGACCGCCGATATTTAGGGCATCAATGGTTGTTATGGTTTCTTGGCAAGTTTTGCTGAAGGTAGTTTGCCATTGCTTTCCTTCTGGGCAGTGACTGTACTAGTCGGTGGCCATAGCCATTGTCTCTACTGATGAGATCATGTGCCTATCACTGCAGAGTGAAAGACCATAACCAACAACAATCTGTCGGCTGCTCTCACACTCCATCCACCACCTGCTTCCATGGCTTCACGTAACCCTGATCGGGGGGCTAAACGGGTACTCCACCTTGCCCAAGGGTGTCCCGTAGACTAACGGAGGAAAGGAGGCGTCTTACATCTCCTTTGATAGGGGATACCCCTACCCCGCTAACCGGCAGCAGATACTAGCAGCAGTAATATTCCATATTCTTCTAAAGCTTTAATCATTTATGTTGTGATGTTATCTGAACCGGGGGTCTTGCCAGCTTTCATATGTTTAAGAACATTCTGAACCTCCATCTTCAAAATTGGTGGTTTTTCGTTATTAAATCGAATATCATACTGTTCATCTGTTATCCTAATAAAGGTTTTTCACTTAATCTGACCATATATGTAGAATCTGATCTTTTTCTATTATGATTTTGCCATCTTTAGTTTTTAGACAGCCTGCTGATGAACTTGTTCTTTTATTAGTAAGTTCCTGAATTCTTTTGTGCACTAATTTGGTATTTTGACTGTTGTGTTGGTTTTCAATTTCTATGCAATTTTTTCTCAAGCTATGCTTCTTTTGCCTCCTTACATAATATTCTGACTTGTCTGTGAATTTCTTCATATTTGGCAGGATTATTTTTGTTGAGTCTTCTTGTTTCCATGAGGTGTAAAATTTCTTCAGTCATCCATTTCTTAGGGCCCACCTTCTTTAATTTTGGAATAGTTGTTTCTGCAGCCAAACTGTTAGAATTCTTCAACATTTCCCACTGATCATCCACATCCTGGAATAGGATCTCTAGATCAGACAATATATCAAATCTGTTCTGTACTTCTATGTTGAATTTGTTTTGTAGTTCCTTGTCATTACTCAATGTACACAAATCATATTTAGGTTTCCTGTTATATACTTGACTTTCTTCAACTTTATCCTCAGTGTTCCTGTAAGTAGTCTGTGGTCACTATAACAATCAGCACTGGGAACTGTTTTTGCTATTATTAGTGCGTTTCTAAATCTTCTGCTAATCAGAATGTAGTCAATCTGATTTCTGATCCTGCTATCAGGACGTCTCCAAATCCATAATGTTCTAGAGTGCTGTTTAAACCAGGTGTTTCCTACAATCATTTCCTGCCCTTTTGCCCACTCTACAAGTCTGTATCCTCTCGTTTCTCTCTCCCAAACCATGGTTTCCTACTTTTGCATTGAAGTCGCCTATTACGATGTTTATTTCTGAATTTTTACATTTCTTTAAAGCAGACTCTATGTCATTATAACATTCCTCTACACTATCTTCACTGGACTCTCCTGTTGGGGCATATATTTGAATAACCTTTATGCTAAAAGGTCTGCCGCTTAATTTAATCAGGAATCACAAACAGCCAAATAATGCTGGAGTTGACTGTGATGTCCTACAAAGGATATGCAACTAACTAAGCCTCTATCAAGTCTGATGCATACTGAAAAAGAGTGCCACACTTTGCTGACACATATATCCATTCTTCACTAGGTTCTATGTCCGCAAGTTAACAGACCTGATGAATAATGTCCTTGGCCTCGCCCATCCAGGGTTTTCCTCTTTTTAACCTGCAGCCCCTTTTGTCCTTTGATCACAGTGTGCATTGAATGCCTTGTGTCTGAAAATCCTTGATTGATCTTCCAATGGTTGGAAAATCAAGGAAGTACTGTATTGCCCTGACTGCTGTGTCTTTTGTGTGGCCATGTACAATGCACATTGCCTTATTCTGTACTCTTTCCAGTTTCTGCATCTGAGAATAGCTGAGAGTGAGCATTGAAAGACCATGTATGATGCACACAGTCTCATTCTGTACTCTTTCCAGTTTCTGCATCTGAGAATTGCTGAGAGTGAGCACCGAAAGCATGTTCTCAAGCCCCAAAAGAACAAAACCAGGATACAGGAAGTGGCACTACTCAGTCTTCTTGCTATAATAAAAGCTTCTTGTGAGAGGCCAAATCTGTGAGGTCAAATGATCAATGACAGCAGAAATTTCACACCTGATGCTGGACTTATGGTGGGTCCATTCCAGGTTCCTTTATGGCTACAAATAATGACAGAATAGAGGCAAAATAGAAGAACTCTGTCACCTGTCACTGCAAAGATACAAACAATCAAGGCACCACAAAATACAGGATGCATGATTAAAGTATGGATGACAGCCTTAGAGAAAAAAGAAGCCACAGAATGTAAAGAAACCAGGAATGGTTATGTCTATCAAAGAAAATAAAACTATGGTTTACAACTACAAGCAACTAAAATCTTTAGAAAAAAAATGAATACATTTTATTTTCAAAGGGAACATAAATTTGGCACTCTGGCCCATATTACATTCAGCTTTTCTAACAGCTCATATTTCTCACATCCATTATATGTTATGTAATATACACATTAATTCACGTCAAAAACAGGGCGTAATACAAATGCTGAGCGTATAAACAGTGTAAAGAACATACTGTAAGTACCTCCCATATAAAGGAGTTACCAAAGAGCCTGAATGAGGTAGAAATGTGTTTCTTTTCTGAGCTCATGCAAGATTACTCATATTTCCAGAAGTAAATAGATACCTTTCAACTGCAACCTTAATCAGCTTTACCTGAGTGATAAAATGACAGATGCCCCATAAACACAAGATCAAATTGCCGTCCCTGACGACTGCGTCCTTCACAAGTCTGCTTCAAAGTCATAAGCTTGCTTTTAAAATATCAGATTAAAAGAAACCTCACCTGCAAGGTAGGCAAGGCAAGGTGCCACGAGGCTAATTAATATGCATGCCTTTCAATATATGCTGAGAGTGACTGAGAATTTCAAGGTTTGCTTGGAGTGCTTTATGTGATTGTTAAATAGCTGCGGTTTTTTAAAAGGAAAGAAACATAAAAAGGCCCATAATAGAAAATAAATGAGTCAAAGGTCACGGTAAGCCCCATGGATTGGTTATTGTTTAATCGACGCAATATCATGGCCCTTGTAACATGCTCCTAGGTGCTCAATCTTCCAAAGCAGATATCAAATGTACTGGATGCTAACTACCCTGGTCACACACTGGTTGGAAGGTCAGCGTAGAGGACAGGTTTAACACACTTAAACTGTCTCTGCTGACCACTGTGAAGTGGGTTCATTTCACACACCAATCGGTTGGACTTAAATGTTAACATCTCGTTCTTTACTTGGGAGCATAAATTACAAGTACGTCAGAAGTCAGAGAAGGGTTAACTTATGGCGAGGAACACTAGTAACAGAGAAAGCTAGACCACCACCCATTAAATGCCAGACAGTTATTACTTGCACCCATCCTGTACTAGTTTTTTTAAATGCTTCTATCCAGTTGTTACTTTAACCCATAAATTTATTACTTGTACCCTTCCTGTCCTAGTCATTGTGAATTCTTCTATCCAGTTGTTACTTTAACACATACAGTCCCAGACAGTTATTACTTGTACCCCTCCATTACTAGTTATTTTGCAATGCTTCTATCCAGTTGTTACTTTAACCCATATAGTCCCAGACAGTTATTACTTGTACCCCTCCTGTACTAGTTATTGTGAATGCCTCTATCCAGTTGTTACTTTAACCCATACAGTCCCAGACAGTTATTACTTGTACCCCTCCTGTACTAGTTATTGTGAATGCTTCTACCCAGTTGTTACTTTAACCCATACAGTCCCAGGCAGTTATTACTTGTACCCCTCCTGTACTAGTTATTGTGAATGCCTCTATCCAGTTGTTACTTTAACCCATACAGTCCCAGACAGTTATTACTTGTACCCCTCCTGTACAAGTTATTGTGAATGCCTCTATCCAGTTGTTACTTTAACCCATACAGTCCCAGACAGTTATTACATGTACCCCTCCTGTACTAGTTATTGTGAATGCTTCTATCCAGTTGTTACTTTAACCCATACAGTCCCAGACAGTTATTACTTGTACCCCTCCTGTACTAGTTATTGTGAATGCTTCTATCCAGTTGTTAATTTAACCCATACAGTTATTACTTAGACAGTTATTACTTGTACCCCTCCTGTACTAGTTATTGTGAATGCTTCTATCCAGTTGTTACTTTAACCCATACAGTCACAGACAATTATTACTTGTACCCATCCTGTACTAGTTATTGTGAATGCTTCTACCCAGTTGTTACTTTAACCCATACAGTCCCAGAATTATTACTTGTACCCATCCTATACTAGTTATTTTAAATGCTTCTATCCAGTCGTTACTTTAACCCCTTCAGTCCCAGACAGCTCTTCATTTGGCTAATGACCCTGAGTGTTACATGAGGTAAAACAGAAATTGCCTGGTACAGAAGGAGAAATCTTATATATTGCTGCATATTACATTCTTAGGAGGATTCTTATGTAACTACATAACACATCCTTCATCTTCCAACAGAAACTTACCGTATTGAAAACAAAGGCAAATATCACTGAAAACTTGCTCCCCCCACACAAGAGAATAACCAAGTAGATGATTGTCACATTCAACCACATGTGGACTGTATCAATTCCTATATGATAGAACATAGGGAAAATATTATTGATAACAGGCAAGTGCATGGAATGTCAGTTATTTAGACGTCATTTTATCTTCACTTCTTGAGGAACTAGTCAGTCCATAAGTACCCGGATCTCCTCCACAAAGCTGCAGATTCAGTCATCACTTTTTTTCCTTTGGCGCTCGCTCGATTTGAACTCAAATGTAGTCCATACATACTACTTCTTGTAGCACTGGACTGAATTTTGTGTGTGGATTAGCTTTCCCTATTACCAGTGTCCTTCGCCATCAATTGAACCCACACCGACTTCAGAAGTACTTGTAATTTATGTCCCCAAGTCAAGGACGAGAAGTCAACATTTTAGTCTTAACTGTCCAGTCTAGGGGTTGAACCCCTTACCTTGGCATCAGCACATCGGATGTTTAAGAACGTGCTTTCTTACCCCTTCGGCCATGCTGACCTCCGAAAGTCATCACTTGATTTATTTTTTTTTTACAATAACAATTACAACATATTTTGAAGCACATCATTTTCACACACAATTGAAAAAGTCAGGAAAACACTAATCAGATTTGTACTCATGAGAACCAGAACCAGTCTATACACTATGTTCTATTTTGTTATAATTAATTAAAAGCTGCTCAACTTATTTGTGATAGGCAAAGCAAACTTAGGGGCACAAGTGTGGCCCATTAGAGCAAGCATAGTTTGTCATGCGCCATCATATGATGACGAGCGGTTAGTTTTGTTTTCCATATGACCACCTGCTAAATAATTAAACTGAATAACCATATTACTGCACGTGCTGTCAGTTTTAGAATCATTCACAAAGCCCCTTAAATCAGAATAACTAGCATCTAAAATTGTTTAAAATGATAATCTTATGTAAATCGACAAGGTCGAGAACCAGTGGGCGATGCCATTTTTTAAATCAGAAAATTAACCAGTTTAACAAGAAATTTTTCTCAACTTTGAGAGAATACAAGCTTCTTTACCGATATTTTGGAAAGGCAGATCTTCTTCCAATGTAAATGTTCATTTACCAGGCACTAAAATTGCAGAAGATATGGGAAATGAAACAAATAACGCTCTGTCAACATTCAGCCGATTAATGGGCTCATGGCAGTTTAGGGGTAGTTCAATTCAGGCAATAAAGCGGCACACAGCAGTGAATCCGTTAATAAGAGATACTTCATATAACAATCTGTAACGTCAGAAATATGTCTTACATATTCAACGTTAAAGTTAGGTGTCCTACATCTCAAACAGTAAAGTCAAAACTATGTTGTATATATTAACAGTAAAGTTTGAAAGATGCCCATCTCAAACATTAAAGGAAGAAATATGTCTTACATAATCAACAGTAAAGTTACAAAGATGTCCTACATCTGAAACAGTAAAGTTAGAAATGTGTCTTACATATTCAACAGTAAAGTTAGAAATATGTCTTACATATTCAACAGTAAAGTTAGAAATATGTCTTACATATTCAACAGTAAAGTTAGAAAGATATCCTACATCTCAAACAGTAAAGTTAGAAATATGTCTTACATATTCAACAGTAAAGTTAGAAAGATGTCTTACATCTCAAACAGTAAAGTCAGAAATATGTTTTATATATACAACAGTAAAGTAAGAAATATGTCTTACATATTCAACAATAAAGTCAGATATCCTTCGTCTAAAATAGTAGTCAGAAAAATGTTTTATATGTTCAGCGGTAAAGTTATAAAGATTCCCACAGTAAAGTCTGAAATATGTTTATCTCAAACAGATGTCCTTTATCTCAAACAGTAAACTTAAACATCTGTTTCATCAGCAATAAAACATCCCTCTTGCCTGTCAATATAATTAGAGCCATGTCCTTTATGTTAAACAGTATTAATAATGAAGCAGAACTGAAGCCCTATCATGAAGTATAGTCTTACCATAAAGTACTTGAAGAAGTCACCCATATGTTACTGGGGTCCTTAAAAGAAGCAAAGAATAGTAACACTGTAGCCAACCATGCATGTCGTAAGAGAAATAAGAAGGGTTGGCATGTGGCTGGCTACACTATGGCTGTAGAAAATTGTAGCTGGAAAATCCAGCCAATCATGATCAAGTCTAAAGGTAAGGTAAGAAGAAAGACAGCACAGATGGTAGAAGAAAGATTAGCATTTTGGTGTTATGCAAAACAAAATGGGACACAGCGGGCAAATAGTTTCTGCAAATGAAATAGAGAAATAAAATTACACAGAGAAGAGAATTAGAGACAGAGATGAATAATATGGGAAGGACATAGAGGAAGTTGCAGGAGATTGAACAAGATAGACAGCTCTGGTGTGAGTTAGCTGAAGGCTTATACTTCAATGGGAGAATAAAGGGCAGAAGGAGAAGTTCATGCTGTCATGTATATTTTATTCATGTATGTGTTCAATATTTTCATTAATCCATTGATAGCCTCTGTAGTGAAGTGATTGCGCTGCCTGCCTCCCACTTCAAAGGTTGTGGGTTCAATTCGGGCCAAAAGTGTAATTTTCACAAGTGTCCAGTGTTGTTGCTGGAGCTATGGAGTTCATGCTTTGTGTGGCATTTTTGGCAGGATGACCTGCAGAAAGAGACCGAACCATCTGGATAAAACCTCGTGCAATGAAGTCGATCTTTTGGCCTTTTAAACCCTCTGAAACCTTCATTAATCCATTAGTTTAATTATGAGAATGAACAGATGGAAAGAAAAGAAATATGCTACAGTAACATGATATGAACGCTGCAGAGGTGTGGTTTTATAGAAGAATGAGAACACTGGATAGAAAAAGTAAAGAAGACATCTTGAAAGAAGTTCACTCACCTAAGAGAACCAGTTACTTGCATCAGAAGAAGACAATCCACATTATTGAGACATGTCATGACCCGGAGACAAATTGGAGGGGAGGAGAGATAGGGGAGACCAAGAAAGAAGATGCTCGACAGTTTGACGTCATCGCATGGAGGAATATCAGTATCTGAAATGATTTGCAGTACTCGAGACAACAAACATGATCACCAACGCCACATGGCATGGACTATAAGAAGTTTGGCAGTACAGGAGACAGAAGGCTGTGGACAGACATGATCACCAACGCCACATGGCATGGACTATAAGAAGTTTGGCAGTACAGGAGACAGAAGGCTGTGGACAGACATGATCACCAACGCCACACGGCATGGACTATAAGAAGTTTGGCAGTACAGGAGACAGAAGGCTGTGGACAGACATGATCACCAATGCCACACGGCATGGACTATAAGAAGATTGGCAGTACAGGAGACAGAAGGCTGTGGACAGACATGATCACCAACGTTACACGGCATGGACTATAAGATGATGGGCAGTACATGAGACAGAAGGCTGTGGAAAGACATGATCACCAACGCCACACGGCATGGACTATAAGAAGATTGGCAGTACACGAGACAGAAGGCTGTGGACAGACATGATCACCAACATCACACGGCATGGACTATAAGATGATGGGCAGTACATGAGACAGAAGGCTGTGGACAGACATGATCACCAACGCCACATGGCATGGACTATAAGAAGATTGGCAGTACATGAGACAGAAGGCTGTGGAAAGACATGATCACCAACGCCACATGGCATGGACTATAAGAAGATTGGCAGTACAGGAGACAGAAGGCTGTGGACAGACATGATCACCAACGCCACATGGCATGGACTATAAGAAGATTGGCAGTACATGAGACAGAAGGCTGTGGAAAGACATGATCACCAACGCCACATGGCATGGACTATAAGAGATTGGCAGTACAGGAGACAGAAGGCTGTGGACAGACCTGGCCACCAACGCCACATGTCATAAACTTTAAGACATGGAATAGACGTGGATTAAATGTTGACTTCTCGTCCTTGACTTGGGGATGTAAATTTCAAGTACCTTAGAAGTCGGAAGTGGGGTCACCTGCTGGTGAGGAATACTGGTAACAGGAAAAGCTAACCCACATTCACAAATCAGTCCGGTGCACTAGAAGTAGTAGCACTATGTATGGACTACTGTTTGAGTGCAAAGCCAGCGACTTAAAAAAACAAGAACATTTTTACATTTGCATTAGCTTTAACTTCATAAAAACACCTTGTCACTGTTCTAATAAAGCTTAAACTGGAACAAAACACTGCTTGAGAACAATCCAGTTCCTGTGTTGACTTTTCATTTTCATTAGTCATGTTATTTCATTAACATGCAAATTTGTGTTTATTGGGGCTTTCAGATTTAAGCACACTTAATTTAATCCCTTCAGTTAACAGGTCTGCCTGCGCCATCCCCTGCAGGCTTTCCCTCTCTCTCTCTCTCTCTCTTCTCTTTCTTTATCTCTCTCTCTTTGCTCATACTGGTCTCTCTTGTTCGCTCGCTCTGTCGCATGTGTGCCCTCTCTGTCACTCTCATTCACTCTGTGTCTTTCTTGCATACCCCCTTCTGTCTATCACATGCTCTCCCTGTCTCTCTCCTCTCTCTCTCATGTGCCTTCTATCACACTCCTTTGTTTTATGTATGAATGAGCACATATGGGCATTGTGTGTGTTGTGTGAATGAGTGAGTGAGTGAGTGAGTGAGTGAGTGAGTGAGAGAGAGAGAGAGAGAGAGAGAGAGAGAGAGAGAGAGAGAGAGAGAGAGAGAGAGAGAGAGAGAGAGAGAGAGAGAGAGAGAGAGAGAGAGAGAGAGAGAGAGAGAGGAGAATGTATGTATGAATGAATGTTTGTTAATGGGTTTATGAAGGTGTGAGTTATTTTGCAAATGTATGACTGAAAGTTTGTGCAAATGATGTATATGTAGGTATTATGTATGTATGTGTATCTTTCTGTCTGTATAGGTATTATACATCTATGTGTATCTTTCTGTCTGACTGTCTGCCTCTCTCATAACATTGTAATATGCACTGTTTATGTTCACAGCATTCAGTTTACAATGTTGTTTTTTTTCAATGTGAATGTAACATCCACAATAGATCATTGATGTGTGAAAGATGAGTGGTTAGAAGGGTTGAATGTAAGATGGGACTGCATGCCCAATTTGTGACCAGTAAGTTTGTTCATTCTCTTTCTGTCTGTCTCTGTCTCTTTTATTTGCTCTCTGTCTCTTTCTTGCAGGCTCTGCCTGTCTGTCTGTCTCTCTCTCTCTCGTGAGCTCTGTCTATCTCATGTGCTGTCTGTCTCTTTCATGTGCTGTCTGCCTCTCTTTCATTGCTGTCTGCCTCTCTTTCATGTGCTGTCTGTCTCTCTCATGCGCTCTCTCTCATGTGCTGTCTGTCTCTCTCATGTGCTGTCTGTCTCTCTCATGTGCTGTCTGTCTCTCTCATGTGCTGTCTCTCTCTCATGTGCTCTCTCTCTCTCTCACACAGAATGCCACAGCATGTACTATCAGAGACAGGAGGCCGTGGACAAGACATGATAACCAATGCCACACCGCATGTACTATCAGAGACAAGAGGCTGTGGACAAGACATGATAACCAATACCACACAGCATGTACTATCAGAGACAGGCGTCTGTGGACAAGACATGATAACCAATGCCACACCGCATGTACTATCAGAGACAGGCGTCTGTGGACAAGACATGATAACCAATGCCACACCGCATGTACTATCAGAGACAGGCGTCTGTGGACAAGACATGATAACCAATACCACACAGCATGAACTATCAGAGACAGGAGGCTATGGACAAGACATGATAACCAATGCTACACAGCATGTACAATCAGAGACAGGAGGCTGTGGACAAGACATGATAACCAATGCCTACACAGCATGTACTATCAGAGACAGGAGGCTGTGGACAAGACATGATAACCAATGCTACACAGCATGTACTATCAGATACAGGAGGCTGTGGACAAGACATGATAACCAATGCTACACAGCATGTACTATCAGAGACAGGAGGCTGTGGACAAGACATGATAACCAATGCTACACAGCATGTACTATCAGAGACAGGAGGCTGTGGACAAGACATGATAACCAATGCCACACAGAATGTACTATCAGAGACAGGAGGCTGTGGACAAGACATGATAACCAATGCTACACAGCATGTACTATCAGAGACAGGAGACTGTGGACAAGACATGATAACCAATGCTACACAGCATGTACTATCAGAGACAGGAGACTGTGGACAAGACATGATAACCAATGCCACACCGCATGTACTATCAGAGACAAGAGGCTGTGGACAAGACATGATAACCAATACCACACAGCATGTACTATCAGAGACAGGAGGCTGTGGACAAGACATGATAACCAATGCCACACCGCATGTACTATCAGAGACAGGCGTCTGTGGACAAGACATGATAACCAATGCCACACCGCATGTACTATCAGAGACAGGCGTCTGTGGACAAGACATGATAACCAATACCACACAGCATGAACTATCAGAGACAGGAGGCTATGGACAAGACATGATAACCAATGCTACACAGCATGTACAATCAGAGACAGGAGGCTGTGGACAAGACATGATAACCAATGCTACACAGCATGTACTATCAGAGACAGGAGGCTGTGGACAAGACATGATAACCAATGCTACACAGCATGTACTATCAGATACAGGAGGCTGTGGACAAGACATGATAACCAATGCTACACAGCATGTACTATCAGAGACAGGAGGCTGTGGACAAGACATGATAACCAATGCTACACAGCATGTACTATCAGAGACAGGAGGCTGTGGACAAGACATGATAACCAATGCCACACAGAATGTACTATCAGAGACAGGAGGCTGTGGACAAGACATGATAACCAATGCTACACAGCATGTACTATCAGAGACAGGAGACTGTGGACAAGACATGATAACCAATGCTACACAGCATGTACTATCAGAGACAGGAGACTGTGGACAAGACATGATAACCAAGGCCACACAGCATGTACTATCAGAGACAGGAAGCTGTGGACAAGACATGATAACCAATACCACACAGCATGAACTATCAGAGACAGGCGTCTGTGGACAAGACATGATAACCAATACCACACAGCATGAACTATCAGAGACAGGCGTCTGTGGACAAGACATGATGAACAATCTACTTACAGTCCATGCTGTGTGGTGTTGTTATTATGCCTGTTCAGACTTTTGTCTTGTTTACTGTCAATCATTTCTGATACTCTTACCCTCCATGCCATGATATCAAGTTCATCTGGCACTTCTCTCTCTGTCTCTCTTCCCCTACAACTTCCCCACTGTACTACGTACCCCAGCTTTCCCCTTCTCATCATGTACCCAAAGAATGTCATCTTTTTCTAATGTAAGTAACCAGTTCTCTTTGTGATTTAACCTCTTTCATGATATCTTCACTACACTTTTATCTGTCCGTGGTTTCTCATCATTCTTCTATAAAACAAAATTTCAGCAGCTTCCATATAGTTCCTCACAAGTTTGCTACAGGATTAAAAACACCATACACCCATACACACTTTTCATAATCTTGAAATTATTTAGAGTATCCAGTGCTGTAATAATTGTTGAGGATTACCGTGTTGATTCTGAAAGATTACACATTACAATTTCTCTATTTAGAACATTTCAAAGGCTTACCAAAATTGTAGTAGCAAATAGAGGCGCCCTCAATGAAAAGCAGCAGGTGTTTGACCATCGATGGAGCAGAGTAAAACAGTGGAAGCCTGTGTAGCAAGGCCAGGGGATAGCCTGCAATGTAAACACAATTGGTCAGCATTTAAAAAAAAAACATATATACAGTGCAAACCACTTAAGGCAATCTCGGATGTGACGAATTTCTGTTGTGAAGAATAATATTGTATTGTACTTTGTAAATCCTTTACTATATGCTTGGACTCTTAGATGAATTTCTGATAAGAAGAACTATTACTTGGGTCCCAGGTGAGTTCGCCTTATCAGGTCTGCACTGTATTGACTGAATACCTGAAGAGTAATTTGGTCAAACCCATAGATGGAGATGGAGGGGGGGGGGGGGGGGGGGGGGGAGGGGGGGGGGGAGATATAGGGTTTCCAGGTAAGGGAATTAAGATTATTTGAAGATCGCATTAATACAAAACCAATTACTTTATATTGTTTTTTACCTGCATACTTTACGGTTCTGTACTTCTCACCCTTCTGAAATTCATTTTATAACGTAAGTAGACCTGCAAATCACGTTTCATGTAGACGTCTAGACTTTTGTAAAATTATGTGTTATTAAATTTAGCTTGTTACGTATACTGTGTAGGGCACACAGAACTGGCACTATTAGCCACCGGACGCTGATGCATATGCTTTGGGGAGGATCTGAGCACCTATGGACATGTCCGGAGTGCAACGAAGATACCCCAACTGATAACTAACTAACTAACTGTGTAGGGATGCGGGGGGGAGGGGGGGGGGCGGGACGGGGACACACACACACTGAAAATATGGTGAAGGGGTGCACAGAAAAAAGGTTGAGAACCACTGAATTATGAAGAACGTGAAAGCAATGGAGATGTGATTTCTGACACGAATATTGCAAAATACCTTGGACTGCCACAGTAACTAACGAGTTCCTGGAGCACTATATATAACTATACTGGAAAGATGAGTAGGAGAAGAGGATGAGGCAGACTGAAAGAAACAGTGCAGAATGAACCGCGCCAGTGTCATGAGAGAATATCATCAGCAGAACACCAAGGACCCAGATCTGTGGAGAGACATGAATGCTTATACCAGTCGAGAGGGCACATGATGATGATGATGATTCCTTTGTAACTATAACCAAAGAAGATCAAAAGTATATTACCTTGACAAGAAAATAAATAGACATTTATACAAAGAACATGATATACAATATTAATGTTCACGAAGAGGTTAGAGACGTCTGCTCATATTGCTCACACCTAAATGCAGCTGCCAAATACAATGAAAAAATGTCAATAATACAGTGAGCACAGATGCTGCACACACAAAATCCATAAAACTAAGAGCTGCGAAGATTCACCACAGAAGAATTAGCAAGTACCGATTACATAAAGGCAAACAGACTATACATCCCGTGTATCATACAGCAGGGAACTAACAGGTATCTCCCAATCGAACAAGTAAATCTTATTTTTAAACGTTAGTTACAAATGGAGACTTTAAGAAGCAAGGCTCCTCCTGCAACCCAACCTAACCCTTAGCTAGAAATGTCCAGACAATCAAGTCAGAAAGAGAAAATGATATATTAAAGACATAGAAGGAATATTGTTTTTATTTGTTCTCTCGCTTTGAACTCAAGCATAGTCCATACATGTGCTACCACTTCTAGTGCACCTGGACTGATTTTTGTGTGTAGATTAGCTTTCTTTATTACCAGTGTCCCTCACCATCAGGCAAACCCTGACTGCAGAGGTACTTGTTATTTACATCACTAAGTCAAGAACGAGAAGTCAACATTTTAGTCCAACTGACTGGTGTATAAGATATGGTAAAGGACAGGAGGGGAATGGGATAAAAGGGTTGAGAGCATGCTCTGCTGAGAGATAAAATGTAGTAGAAGAATTATCGGTTTCTTCTGTGTTCCTCTTTCAAGAGGTGTGCATCACAACTGTCATGCAACTCAAAGATCAGTGTGTCCAATTTTGGCATTTATTTGCATAAGGCTAGCAACAAATTCCTCCTAGGTAATGGGTTCTACCTACTTATGGTAAGGTTCTCTTTTCTAAATAATTTGCCGAGGCAGTGATATTATAGCCTTCTCTTTGTGATTTCTAACTGCTGTGGGATATTACAAGTACATAACTTGCTGACAGGACCTCCTATTGTTCTATAACAGAGTTATAGGAGTTGGGAGGCATTAAGATGCGCAACGTAAAGGTTTTGTTATGGAGCAGTGCACGAGTAAGCACCATAGTAGTAGGTAGCTATGGGGGGTTGTGGTGTGACGACAGAGTGGTCGGGGGTTAGTTACCGCAGTAGTTAACCATCGGACTGGTCGCATGTTTGGGCTACATCTGGAATGTTAGCGGGACTCTTGTGTTTTTATAAATCTCGATTGTTGTCAGCCAACTTGAGTATACTGCTATGCCTTCGTTTGATATGAGAACCTTCGTTTGATATAAGAACCCAATAAAAATGGAAACCGAAGAATATTGAGTTGATTTGTCTGTAATTCAAGATTAACGACTTTACCTCGACTTTGCCTCCCCTACACTGCTATAGTTTGGATGTATCCCAGAAAGCTAGGAAGCTGATCCCACTAACAAAAGATCAGGCTCATTAGACACCAATGGCTCTTAGAAAAATCCTGCTGTCGATGGGTAGAACACACTTTGAGGAAGCCGTCGAACAATTTAACTAGACAACCCTTCCACTGGAACTCACAAGGCAAAAACAGAGACCTAACAACACATGCAGAAGAGAAATAATGACAGAGCTGAATAAAATGGGGAAGACATGAAAGGAGCTGCAGAAGGTAGCAAAGGACTGGAACACTTGTGAGTTGGGCAAGAGCCTATGTTCCAGCAGGGGATACAAGACAGAAGGAGAGCTTCAACCTAGTGAATATACTCTGTAACACCAGCCGTGATGCCATCGCATGTATACTAGAATTTTGTGTGTGTGTGCATATCCTATTTACAGGACATCACTATCAACACCAGCATTTTACTGCTGTTGTTGATGTCTTGACAAGTTTTACATTCAGTAGTTTGCCACTGCTTTCTGAACGACAGGCTCCCATACCAACACGTTAAAACCCTAGTACGATACAGTCTGCTGCCAAATCGGTTGCCGCTGTGTTTTGAGCGTGTGAAAAGCAGCTCACAAATCATGTTTGCAAGCCTTTGGCCACAGAAAATTACATGCATGAAATTCTGCTAAGCTAACCCGCCCTGACACATCTTATACGCTAACACAGTTTGGGGGGGAAGGGAGGCTGGCAGCAGTGCAATGCTCCAATAAACATAAAATAAACCAGGTTTTATTGTCAATGTCTAGAGATTATTCCTAGAGCCAGCAGAAAATTAGAATAGCTTACAAAGGGGGACAACTGCTTGCAACACATGTCACATTCACATCAAGAACTCCTCTTAACAGATCCTCAAACTCTTAATTAAATAATTATACAATGGATCTTTTCACTGCAAGGGAAAATAGAACTGCCCTAGATAAATGGCAACAATAGTTACACAAAGCCTATTCCCTCCTTCCACCCTGACTATTTATTTTCGGCTCTCAATCTTACATTTATATATGTGGCTAAATGGGTTACGAATGCAATTCGTAATCCCGCGTACTGCTTTCAAAACACTGCTGTAGGCGATTTGAAAGCAGACTGCCTTGCATTGGTTCCCATACAAAGGTATGAGTGGCGGGCGTTCAGAAAGCAATGGCAAACTACTGAACGTAAACTTACCAAGAAATCACAAACAGCCAAAACACGCTGGGGTTTGCTGCCACGTCCTGCAAAGGATACGCAACTAACTTACATGTCTGTGCAGGCACAAGTGTGTCTGGGGTTCATGGTGGTGCAGTAGCTAGCATACTTGCCTGATAGTCTGGTGGTGGTGATGTGTTTGAATCCTCATCTAGGCAGGCAATTTTTTTTAACTAACCTGTACTCCTAGGTACTCTTGGAACAGTAATAACATCTGATGGGAGATGCCTTGAAGAGATTAGAACAAGAATCGCCATTGCGAAAGTAGCCTTTAGCAAGATGAAAAACATTCTGACCAATAAAATGATGTCAATTGAAACGAGAAAAAGAGTGTTGAGATGCTACATTGAACCTGTACTTTTATATGGATGTGAAGCGTGGACAATGAGCAGTCAAGCTGAAAAACATCTGATGGCTGTAGAGATGTGGTTTCTGAGGAAAATGCAAAGAATACCATGGACAGCCAGAAAGACCAATGAACAAGTCCTTCAAGAAACAAATGAAGATCGTAAATTGATTAGAGAAATTAGACGTAGACAGTCAAAATTTTTTTGGCATGTTATGAGAAGAAATGGATTGGAGAATTTGGTGACAACTGGTAAGATCGAGGGGAACAGACCAAGGGGAAGACCTAGAAGCAAGTACCTGGATGGCTTGGCCTTGTGGCATGGTCGAGACAGAAACACGGAGCTAATCCATGACTCTGGTGATTGAGTGAGATGGCAGAACATGACCGCCCACGCTTACCGGCATGGCACATGATGGATGGATGGACTCCTAGGTCAAACCAGCCAGGAAATGTGGGAAGCAAAGGCAGCCAATATGATCCGGACGACATCATCCATCAAGTGCCAACTGGACTATATAAATAGGGTGGTTCCATAGCGAAGAGGTTACGGATGCACCACGTTTGAAACACAGCTGTGTTGGATTTTTTATGAAAGCAATGGCAAACTACTGAACGTAAACCTGCTGAGGAATCACGAACAGCCAAAAAATGCTGAGGTTGACTGCTATGTCCGTAAAGGATATTCAACTAACTTTTTAGCACCATATACCTATTGTATCTCAAGATGTGGAAAAGGGTGATTTGCTGTTTTACAATGGGTTCTATTTCTCAGCAGAGGCAGGGTTGTTTTTTTTTCCTACCAGGACTGCCTCATGAAAATGGGTATCAGACAATTTTCAAGGTGGTGAGGAAAGGAACTGCCCACCACACATCATATGTCATGGCCTAGAATATATAAAGGCCTAACATTTCACACTGCAATAGCAGGATCTACTGTTTGAATATCTTTGGTTATGTCTCTCAATAACCGTCCTCCTGCCCAGTATCCATTAGCCAGTCATCATCATCATCGAGTGCCTTCCAGCTGGTGTAGGCGTTCATGTCTCTGCATAGATCTTGGTCTTTGATGTTCTGGATCAATTCTGCTGATGATATCCCTCCATGCCACCGTCTCAGTCCATCCAGCATCATTTCTCTTGGTCGGCCTCTGCCTCTCTTAAATTGATCTTTCCAGTCGTCACAATGTTCTCCAATGACTCTCTTCTTATCACATGACCGAAGAAAGCTGCTTGTCTCTTTCTTATTGTTGTATATAGTGTTCTAGTTTCATTAGCCCGTTTCAGGCAATCGTCGTTAGTTACTCTGGCAGTCCAAGGAATTCACAACATTCATCTCAGGAACCACATCTCTGTTGCTTCCAAGTTCTTCCTAATTTGTTTATTTACATTTCAACATTCACTGCTATACAGCAAAACAAGTTCTATATAGCACTTCAGCACTATATAGCACTATAACAGCCAACAGGTTCTCTAATTTGATAGTAAGCCCAGCTATTGGCATTTCAATCCTCTCTTTGATATCTCCAGCTGCTGAAGGATTTTTAACATTCATATTGTCGCATAGGTTCTCCTATCCTTTTAACCTTGTATGAGCAGGCAAGATGGCCGATCCACTATCCCATGGTTAGGGGAAATTTAAGACCCTTGGTCAGGGGTAAAAAAATCCAGCCGCCTGTCACCGTGGCGCTTGAAAATTTCTACCCGGTGCCTGAATTTTCAATCATTTTTTAATTTGTATTTGCATAAATAATATGCTGGCTCCTGAATTATGTCCAATTTTTTTTTTCTTTCAACCTATGCCCTTCTAAAGTACCTTGCGATGTAGGGGGAGGGGCGAGGGGGAATCATCATGCCGTTTTCAAATTCCTCTGTTCCCCGGGAAGGTTAACCCGGTCAACAAATGCCCGCAGAAGTCGGATGTGTCAGCCTAACGGCGTAAGAACGCAGCTCTGCTGTAAACAGGCACAACGCAGTCACATCCCAATAAAAAATCTGGATGAACGCAGAAGAAGAAGAAGAAATTCCTCTGTTCTCATTATGTGACAAAACTATGCAATTTGTTTTTCTCTTATAGTTGTATAATGTTCTAGTTTCATTAGCCTCTATCTGGCAAATCATTATTATGTTTCATTATTATAAACAGTTTCTTTCCTGCTCCCCCACCCACCCACTCCTTGTATACACGCATCAGGTGTCAACATAAAAAAACCTACATGACCTACTTGTACACGACCTACTTGTACACGGCCTGCTTGTACATGACCTACTTGTACATGACCTGCTTGTACATGACCTGCTTGTACACAGCCTGCTTGTACACAGCCTACTTGTACACAGACTACTTGTACACGGCCTACTTGTAAACGGCCTACTTGTACACGACCTACTTGTACACAGCCTACTTGTACCCGACCTACTTTACACGGCCTACTTGTACACGACCTACTTGTACACGACCTACTTGTACATTACCTACTTGTACACGACCTACTTGTACACGACCTACTTGTACATGACCTACTTGTATATGACCTACTTGTATATGACCTACTTTGTACATGACCTACTTTGTACACGACCTACTTGTACATGACCTACTTGTACACAACCTACTTGTACACAGCCTACTTGTACACGACCTACTTGTACATGACAAACTTGTACATGACCTACTTGTACACAGCCAACTTGTACATGACCTACTTGTACATGACCTATTTGTACACGACCTACTTGTACACAACCTACTTGTACATGACCTACTTGTACACAACCAACTTTTACATGACCTACTTGTACACAACCAACTTGTACATGACCTTCTTGTACACGACCTATTTGTACATGACCTACTTGTACACGACATGCAGATTTATATCTTGTTTCCAATTATACAGACCCACTGTTTACAGATAAAGTGATCGGATTGTGGTAATAATTGCACTAAATACTGTGAAGTGTCAGATGATGTTCATTATTGTATTATTTCTGATGATGCAGTTTCCCACTGATGAACACAATGATGGATGGTGTGGTGTATAGGTAACATCTAACATCAGAAGTAGAAGTAGACAAATATAGGGTGTCCGGTAGCTGGAAATGTTTACCAGGTGCCTGTAAAAATTAACGGTTTTCTTAGCCCTTTTGCAAGACAATAAAAATATGCTGGCTACTGAGAAAAAGCCGGCTCTGTGGTGAACGGGTTACTGGTGCAGTTTATAATCCCGCATTTGAAACACTGCTGCGGGCGATTTAGCAGCAGACTGCCTTGTGCTGGGTTTTTTAATAAAATGGTATGAATGCCAGTCATTCAGAAAGCAATGGCAAACTATTGAACATAAACTAACTTGTCAAGAGATCACAAATAGTCGAAAAATGCTGGGGTTGACTGTGAAGTCCTGTAAAGGATATGCAACTAACTAACTGGGGAAAAGGGGCTAATTCCTTAATAATTTTTTGCTAGTTTTATCTACACCTGTTTAAGGGCCACCAACCCTGAGATCCCTTGCTATAGTATGTCCAGAAATGAATGCCATCATTCATGATCAATTATTTTGAAAACTGTCTGTTGCATCATTATGAAATGTTTCCTGCCGTCTTATATTTACCTCCACCCAAGGAATATGTCTTTGATAGGTCCAAAAGCAACTTAATTCATGAAAAGCTGCGACATTTTTTTGATGTTTTGATGCAAAACTAGTGATTTCTCGCTAACAAACTTGTTTTACAGTAATGCCAATTCCCCCGCCAGTTCGGATGACAAACACAAGGCGCATCCAGATTCGTATGGGAGTGGGTGCAATGTCTTCTCTGCTGAGACGGAACATGATTACATGTTTTGCACGACGAATATAGCTGTGAATGTCTCTGTAGTTGGCTTCCTTCTTAACGGTCAAGATGTTGGTCCTCTTTCCATTGAAGTTTATAGAATGATTCATATGTTGTCCCCTCATTTGACGTGTTTCTTCTCACGTTTATTGTTATGCCACAATATGTCAGTTCCCACCGCAATATTACTCTTCGGTTGGTATTCGATGCGTCTAGAGCTTTTTGTTTTTTCAATGTCAGTTGTTTGTCACCGTTGAGGGCTCACGGAATTGAAAATTCATCACTGTGGAATACAAACTGTTGCCATTTACAAGTTGTATTGTTTACGCCGATGCTGTAATGTTTTTTTTTTGCACATCCTTTACAGGATATCGCTGTCAACACAGCATCTTTCAGCTGTATGTTGATCTCTTGGCAAGATTACGCTCAGTAGTTTGCCATTGCTTTCTGAGCGGCCAACTCACATACCCCGTAAGTTACCAATGCGATTCGAACCACTGCTGATTCTCACCGTCATCACGTTACCGACGAGAGTATACGAGATTATGGAGAAAAGTCATAACCTCTAAGCCACGAAGCCGGCCTGTAATGTTTAGGGCCTGCAACTCTTCTGAATATTTGTAGCAAAATATCCCAGTTGGTGTGCACATGGATTAAGGTCTGCGATCTGCTCAGACCTTAATCTGTGTCGGACGATTCCAGTAGGTTGATGACTGCTCTCAGTTGCATAAAATTCAATCCATCTTTTCTCCAATAATCCTCTTCCTCTTTCAACACATGGTCCTCCCATTTTTCCAGTAACTTTTATGAATATTTAATAGCGCTGACTGGATTAGTATCTTGACGTCAGACAATTTGAATATAGTATTGTCAGCTGCCACCTGTCCTTTAATTTTATCCCACACAAGTTCTATAGGGTTAAAATGAGAATGGTAAGGCGGAAGTCTCAAGCACCCATGACGATGCTCTTCTATCAACTTGTCAATTTGATATTTCTTGCTTTTTGGCATCTGTTTTACAAGGGACAACAATTCTAGCTAGAAATACGTTTCTGGAAATGGTATGTTTTCCATTCTGAGTCATATCTTTATTGCTCCCTTTGTGCTCGATGCTGTAGGTATTTTGTCTTCTTGGGCAACAACATTGATATCATGCATTGTCCATAATTGGACACGACGGTCTATCTAGGGATGGACGCACAGTATTCTCGAGCCAATCTCTAAATACATTACCATTCATCTTATTATGATAATCCCTATTGTCTGTATGCTTTGATACAAACACGAGCCCAGCATTCTGTTGTAAGCCATTATGCGTATTACAAGCATGGGCCATGACCAAAAGCTGTCCTATACTACTGGGCACATATCGCTTTATCTGTCCATCCACTGATTGCCATTCCTTATCACTTGTGTGGTGCGCACTGATCCACATTTCATCCAAGCACACTATGCCATAATTTTCTTTGCGCATTTACCTTATTTCACGCTTCTCATGGCTCCTAAATGCGGTTGCTCGCAAAGAATACTTCTACCGCCCTTGTACTTTCTAAAATTGAAGATAATGTCCTTATAATTTTCCACAAAGTTATTTTGGATAACTCTATGTTGTTGTTCTTTCTCAACCAAACCCTAAGTTTTCTTACAGTCACTGTTTCTTTAGCATCCAGCATTTTTATAATGCTGGATAATCCTGGATATAAAATCCAAAATTTTTATAATTTTAGGAGTCTCCGTGGCGAAGTGGTCAAGCCTTTTGACTCGGGTTCCAAAGGTTGTGGGTGCGATTCCGAGCCACATCCTTCGGTTCACGAGTTAAATTTTTCGGAGACTTCTGTGGGTCGTCGCTAGAGCTGTGGAGTTCATGCTTTGTGCAATGCTTTCCGCGCTGTGGAAAGAGACGAGCCATATGGAATAGAACCCGGTGCAATGAAGTCGACCCTGTCGACTTTTAAGCGACTTTTTAAAGCATTTTTATAATAGCTCACCTTATGACATCTTTGTCAAAGCTGTCTACAATAACCTTTCTACCTACAGTTTGATTATTGCGTGGTGATTTAATTCCAGATTCTTGCACCCATCGACGAAATGACCGTTTACTAAAACCCAATGCATGCACTGTTCTTTTTTCAGAATTTGTAATAGTTTAAAACAGTTTCCTGCAATCAGCTTCTTGAGAAAAATATATGTAAAACTTCATAGCGATGCTTTGAAGTGTATACACAATTTCACATTCAATCCCATTGAAAAATATTCACACATTTCAATGTTAGCGATAAGTGGTAAGATTTTTTTTTAAAAAACATATTAATCAGGTTTCATGAAATAACCCACATTTTGAGACACATCTGAACAGTCCCAGTTTAAACAACGCGGGGTTCTTGGCATAAGGCCAATCCCGTGAAACATGTAAAATATTCAACTTCATCTCTGACCCGTAAATTATATACCGCATATAAACAAACTTTGAAATCTGCAGTAAAATCTCCAGAACAAAAATGTTTTTGTTGGGTGGACATAATGATAAGGTTATATGCTAAATCTCATCATTTTCCTTCAGTTGGTTACTGAGATACGGAATTTTATATTGGGGCAGACAAAAGTAAACACACTATAGTTTGGTTCAGGTCAATAAAGTCACCTTTATCCATGGTGTATGAAAAGGACATCTTGGGAAGTTAAGGTAGCCACCATGATACCGACTACATCATCCACCTAGTGCCAATGGTTTGCACCAGCTCACAAGAATGCCCTGGTACCGTCTGCCACAAAGAGCCACAACTGAAGAAATATAACTGGCACAGCAATGGAAGACTATGGACAAGATCAATGTGATGGTATTAAGAACAACCACACAGAAATGAATACCAACTTATCATTCAGAAACCAGCCTGCTTTTCACAGGAAAAGTAAACAAAAATAAGGAGAAGCGGCTGGCCGAGTGGCTAGAATGCAGTTCTCCACTGGGAGACCCGGGTTAGAATCCTCTGTATGGTATGGAATTTTTTTTCTGTCGGGGGCAAAAAGAAACCTCTAACCTGCACAGTTTGCGGCGACTGCACTAGCCAGGCGGCCTTAATTCCTTAGGCTCAAGACCCCCTGCCATACACCGCAAGCTACTATATTGGCAGTAAATGACAGTTGGTAGAAGTAAAAAGATGAAGGTTCCTTTCATATGCCAAAGGCCTATTGGACATATGGAGCTAGACTCATATTTTTATATACCAAGCAGCACTGGGTGGCTTGGGTGGTCAGTAACACACCTGCCGTCTTTACTTCCCAAGATAATTTCTGGTACATATTTTAGGCTGGGTCACCCTGTGAGAGCCCAGGTACATTTTACAGATTTGAAACCACCCTCATGCAGATAAAACAAAAGTCCACCAGTATAGCAGGCTAGCATCTAACCACTACATTATCACAGCTTCCCTTTTTCTCATGAGTCAGCATATTTTTCTTTGCAAATACAGGGTGTATTTTTAATGACTGTGCAGTGTTTGAAAATATTGCCGGTCCATGTTTTCTATTTACCTATTATGTTGCATGAACTTTACATAGGGTGAATACAAAACTTGGAAACAGCAATATTTTTCAAACACTGCATGTCATTAAAAAATACACCCTATAGGAGCTAAGATAACAATTGCAAATTCAGGTGCCAGATAAAAATGATCAGGTGCCATGGTGACCAGGTGACATGGATTCTTCTACCCCTGATTATGCATATATATAAATAATTTTTGAACGTTTGTCTCCTGCCTTTGAAGATAAGAATATTTGCCATGTATGTTACCCTCGGCACTCATCAACCCAACACCCCACATTGCATCAACAGCTTCAGGCAAAGGAGCGCAACTGGAAGGGTACAAGCCTTACCCTGGTATGAGGACATGCAACCTAATGACTAAATGTCATGGCAGGATAGACCAGACTCTAAGATTTGGTCAGCAACTTGTCTAGGGTGGAAGCTCTGACAGGCGGACAGTTAGAGCATTGCTTTGCTGAGTTGTCAGCTTCTCCAGCTTGTCTTGTTCCAGATGTATTGGTCTTACCTTTCCTCTGGAGAAAACTAGTCAGGACAAGAGAGGGATCATGCTGTATAGGCAACAGATGGTCTCTAAATTCAGCCCAGACTTTTGTGCTATGAAGAGGTTAACTCCATTTGATAAACTATCATCTTTCAAGACAGAAAGCTGTGTCCTATATATATATATATATATATATATATATATATATATATATATATATATATATATATATATATATATATATATATATATATATATATATATATATATATATATATATATGAGAGAGAGAGAGAGAGAGAGAGAGAGAGAGAGAGAGAGAGAGAGAGAGAGAGAGAGAGAGAGAGAGAGAGAGAGAGAGAGAGAGAGAGAGAGAGAGAGAGAGAGAGAGAGAGAGAGAGAGAGAGAGAGAGAGAGAGAGAGAGAGAGAGAGAGATTTACTTATATTTTCCACTGACATGTGCAGATTGCAATAGGACATTTTCTATGATCAATGGCCTGAATGGGTTTCTTTAAGGTACATTTCCCACACTCGAGGGCAATAAAGCTACAAATTCTTTTCAACCTCCAGCTAGCAATTTATTTTATAGACGGTTGCATCTTCATCTGGGCCAGGGTATAAATAGGTGTCATTAACCCAGAAAAAGCATCTGTCTTGTGGTGCTCTCTGGACAACAGGATTGTTAAAGCTGACCTCCCAAGTCTCACAATAAATGGTAGAAATGTGAATAGAGAAAGCAGACTGAAGCACCTGGGAATCACTTTTGACAGAAGTCTGTCCTTTAGGGATCATGAAGTGGTGGTTATAAAGTGTCAGTTGAGACTCAATGCATATGGTGGCAAGAAACATGGAGCAGAAAATGCTATTCACTTTTTCAGCACTTGACCATTTCAGTTGTAGAATATGGACTAGGAATGCTCACTGTCTCAAAGAGTCAGCTAGTGAAACTAGAGTGTATACAGAATGAATCTATGAGGGTGCCTCTGGGGTGTACACAGGTCACCTCAACAGTGTGTAAGCGATACATCCTGGCTCCACCAACCATTGCAGACAGACTCGATGTGTTGCAGGCAAGGTCATACCTCAAGGTGGCTGCAGACAAGGAAGACTTCCTGTATAATTCCCTGGATGCAGTCAAGGGCCACAGGCTGTTAAGAGGAAGATCATGGATGGCTCAGGCAGAAGAGACCACCTGGGAAGTGTGTCAACTTGAGAAGATTAGAACGAGTGAGTCAGAGTGCTAGAAGTTCAGACATGTGGGATTACAATCACACTGGGACGTGAGTGTAGAGAGTGGCCAGCAGGTGATACGGGAGTAGAAAATCAGCAATTAATCCAGGACTACTCTAGTCCTGGCGATGTGATTATCTATACCAATGGCTCTGTGTTAAGAGGCAAAAAAGTGCCTTTGATTCACAGCAAAATCCAATGGCCAATAGTCGGTACAGGAGAGCTTGGCATATGACATCACAACCTCAAGTCTGAGAATGGAGGGGGGGGGGGGGGGGGGGGGGGGGGAACTGCAGCTTTCCACTGGTTGGAGAACAAACTGTATACACATGTTGTGATATAAACATGATAATGTTGTGATATAAACTCTATGGACCGATGTGTGAACTAAAGAAGATAGTTAAATTCATAAAGATACAACATTGCAGTTATAGACATATGTCAAGTGAATGAAAGAAGAAGAACTCCCGTGTGTTGCCGGGGCCCATAAGGGAAGCAAAGAATAGCAACACTGTAGCCTACCACGCATGTCGTAAGAGGCGACTAAGGAGGCTATGGTTCCGTCGCCCTGCTACTGAGTGAGTGTGTGGCGCGACACTGTGAGCTGTGAGTTTCGTGTGAAATGTTTTTGAATCTGCCCGAGGTTTTTTGGAACATGACTGCATGTTCGGAGCAATGGCAGCTGGCTATGTCCCAGAGTTGACCGGTTTTTGCCTTATGCAGAAATGCGTGGCTGCTGGGCTTCTGGTTGACTGCCACTGCCATCGACGATGAACTGTATTTTCATGGACTGTGTGGGTGAACATCTAGGAAACATTCAGATAGGAAAATGACTGCCAATTCCATCAGAGATGAACAGGGTGTTTCGTGGGACTGTGTGGGTGAACATCTAGGAAACATTCAGATAGGACAATGACTGCAGATTCCATCAGAGATGAACAGGGTGTTTCGTGGGGGACTGGTGTGTTGACATTCTGGTGGCGGCATTATGCACAGTGTATCTGTGCAGGCTGTTGTTTGTCGAGACTCCTGTCTTTTCCACTTTTCACATTGGGCAGCGTTTTGTGTGATATTCACTGGCACAGGAACGGAGCATAGTGGGGACGACCCGTTGCTGTGAAGTTGGAACCGTGACTAACTAACTAACTAACGAAAAAGAAGAACATGTCGTGATTGTAACTGATTTACAAAGCCTGCTGACAAGGGTGAAGACTGGTATGCTTCGTGCAGAATGGCATGCATCAATTTAGAGGTCACGGGTTGTGAGCATTCGCTAGACCTTTTCTCCAGGACACTCTGGTATTGTTGGAAATGAATAGGTGGACAGACTGGCTTTTGCTGCATCATTAAGGGGTGATTTGATGCATGATAAGGCAGATGATGTGAAGACCCCCTGGGAGCGTATGAATAATGCAGAAGAATAGATAGACTATCATGGTCTAGAGAGAATGCGGCAGCAGGGGTTGGTCAGAGGATCTGGTAGACAGTCATCACTCAGAGGTAAAGCAAGGGAGTGAGGGAGTCTCTGTGGCGAAGTGGTCAAGCCGTTTGACTCGTGCTCTGAAGGTTGTGGGTTCGATTCCAGGCCGTGTCCTTCGGTTTACGAGCTAAATGTTTCTGAGACTCCTGTGGGTCGTCGCTAAAAGCTACGGAGTTCGTGCTTTGTGTGACGCTTTCCGTGCTGTGGAAAGAGACAGAGCCATATGGGATAAAACCCGGTGCAATGAAGTCGACCCTGTCGACTTTTTAAAAGGTAAAGCAAGACGGATATATAATTAGATTGTAATGGGCACCAATAGTATTGGAACTCTCTGCTGGCTGTTGAAGATGATGACTGAGTGCTTGAATGCAATGATGTCGGTTCTTGACTCAACTCAAGACAGGTGTTCACTTACTCAGTACTGGGAGTGACAGATTTATTTATAATCAATCAGTAATTAAAACCGATCTTACTGTTAGTAGTGTCAGTGACATCATTAAATAATAATACTGATAAAATATCAGAGTCCTTTTCTGACATACAGCTATCGTAGCCTGTCCTTCAAAGATCATGTCGACTATGTCATAACGAAGGCTCGAAAAGGTTTGGCAGCAATGAGAGTCATGGCGACTGCCAATATCGAGCAAAGACTGCTATTACTTCTGTTCCAAGGACTTGTGCTTTCACGCATCGAGTATGCCCTGGCCATCCTCACTGTCAGCCCTACACAGATTGGAAGACTTGAAAAGGTACAAAACGAAGCCATGCGCATCATTTTGGGCTGCACGAGAGACACCAGCTGTGTAGCAATGAGATACCTCCTTGACTTCCCGACAATGGAACACAGGATCAAGATCTGGAGAGCTCGTGCATACTTAAAAATAAGTGCAGATGAGCAGCACCCTCTGCATGACGCTGTATTCAGAGAAAAGGGTGACAGGCTAAAGAGGGGCAAATCATGGATGGGTCGGGCGGAAGATGTCGTCGACAGGTCTGCAGTCTTACCAGTATCAACCCCGGCAAGGAATGGGTGCCGGTGCCTCCAGCTTTTAAGTGTACCTTCTCCTGCATTATCACACTCGACAGACGGTGCAGAGAGCAGAACCCTGCCGCTGTCAATGCAGAGGTTAACGCGCTCATCTATGATCACTCAGATAGCCCCGAAGTGCTCATCTATACAGATGGATCTGTTGTAAAGCAGCAGAGAAGTGCGTGGGCATTTACAGCCCGTTCAGCGGGCCGAACCGTTCAAGAATCCAGTGGTGCCCACTCTATGACCACGAGCAGCATGACGATGGAGGTGATGGCAGTTACACAGGCTTTCATATGGCTGGAATCACAGCATTATACCAACGTGTGTGTACTAAGTGATTCAATGAGCATGATTCAGAAGGTCGAAGCTGGATCTGTACGTAGACAGTGGACTGAGTCGCTGCGGAAGTCTGTTGTCCGCAAAGTCACCTTCATCTTCGTCCCGGGACATGCGGGAGTCGAGGGAAATGAACGAGCTGATAAATTGGCTGGCTCTGCACCCCCTGTAGATGGCCAGCCCATGGATCGTGCCGATGTCATTAACGCCCTTAAAGATATGGCGAGAACAGAGGATTTTGACGCCAGTGATTCCACATCGCTTTCCAGGATGAAAGACCTGGGAGTAAGAATCGGCACAGCCAGACGCGAGAAGTACATCGGGAAAACAAAGCGCCTCGTCAACCAACACAGAACTGGCACTATTAGCCACCGGACGCTGATGCATATGCTGGGGGGAGGATCTGAGCACCTATGGACATGTCCGGAGTGCAACGAAGATACCCCAACTGATAACTGATAACTGATAGCTATCTTACTTCAATGATATTTTAATAATAAATAAATACTAAATTACACTAAATTAAAAACTTAATTAGCGAGTTGTTTCTAGCATGAGTACAATTTTATTAAGACAAGGCTTTCAGTTCAGTTGTCAAATGTTTTTTAAAAAATGCATCAATCTTAAGATAGCACCAGACTTGCACACACGTAGTCATACGATGCAACGCTAAATTCCAAATGTGACAACTATATAGTATATAGTTTCACACGAGTTCAGTTAAGACTAAAGTACAAAGTTAGTAGTGTCAAGTACAAGTGTACTGCTTACCTACAAAAATCGACAGTAGTAATTTGATGGCACCTTCAGGAACACCTATAGCAGAAGCAATGTTAGCGGAAACCATTTCAAATAGTGCCTCTGTTTCGTAATGTATCTATAAGAAACACAACAAAAGCTTGTTCTTCCCGCTGGCGTTGTGGGTGACATACAAGTCGGTCACGGTCTGCTGTTAATCCGGTGAGTGAAGCTTCACCAGACGAGACCTATATCTCTCACACCCTCTCTCTCTCTCTCCCTATCACTGAACGTAATGTGCCAGGTTGTATCCACGCTTTGCTGGCTTTCTTGTGCGCGGAAACCACAAACGGTCTCCTCAAGGACAGCTGATCGACCTGGGATCTGCCAAGTGTGGCCAAATATGACCTTTTTGTCTGTGAGTTGTCTATTTGACACCAATAAATAAGTTTCTATATTTAACGACACACATAAGGTGAAAGCGGTTGCAATTTTTAGTATCGGCGTTCAAATATTATTACAGTTTAAAGCTCTTTAGCAGTGAAGTAGTAAATTATCTTATTTTGCATGTAACATCTCTTTTAAGTAAGACAAAATTTCAAAATAAATACGGTATAGAAAATAATAGGTTTAAATCAATTATTTGAATGAAAGATATATGGGGTATATTTACATCATATATGTGGTTTTTTTTTAATGAATGAATAAGAGCGCTTGATCTTAAATGTCCGGTGTGCTGATGTCGAGGTAGCGCGTTCAATCCCTACACTGGTCAGTTGGACTAAAATGTTGACTTCTCGTTCTTGACTTTGGAACGTAAATTACAAGTACCTCTGAATTCTGAGTAGGTTCGTCTGATGGCGAGGGACAATGGTAATAGGGAAAGTAAATCCACAAGCAAACATCAGTCCAGTGCACTATACGTGCCGGGTGTTTGTGAAGTCTCACTACACTTTGTATGTAGAATATCAACCATTTTTTTTCTTCTTTTGTTGATAACACCATTCTGTTTAGAGTTCACAGAATTACCCCAGCAGACGACAGCAATTCGCTACATATTGCTTCACGCTGGACTGCGGAGCACACTTATATGACAGCACGTACTTCATTTTTGAAATTTATTTTACACACCGGTGCACTTCGTAATCCCGCATACCCGCGTTCGAAACACGGCTGGGGAAAATTTGGCAACCGACATCCTTACGGGTATTTTTTTTAATGAAATTGTAGCCTATGGGTGCCGGTCGTTCAGAAAGCAATGGCAAACTACTGAACGTAAACTTGCCCAGGAATCACGAACAGCCAAAAAAAATGCTGGGGTTGACTGTCACGTCCTGTAAAGGACATGCAACTAACTTTTTGTACACACAAAGTGCAGTGAGATTTCACACACACACGGGGTAGTAGCACATGTATGGACTACGCGTGGATTCAAAGAGAGATAACACACACAAAAAGCGGGGGTGGGGCATCTCTCAAGTTGTGTATTCTCAGTTTGTGTTGCTGCACTTTGCACTTTATCCCAGAAATCGTTTCACCTCGTCAGCCTTTTCATAAATAAATTTGCGCTCATAGGAACGGTAGCAGATTTTATAATAGCCTGTGCATTTCACGCACATTCGAATACCCGACGCAGAATAACCATATGTTCTTGACCTTTGTCTTGTCGAGGTATGCAAGTTACTCCACGCGGAACATACAGTTTCTATTTTAAGTAACATGCTCAGCTAGTCCGTTACAGTTACACATAAAAACACATATGTCGGACTATAGTACGTTCCAGCCATGGGAATGCCGTCTTTTTAGACTCCAATTCAATGTTTGTAAAAGGCAACTTTTACCGTGACTATTCTTGTTCTGGGAAGTAAAGTCGGGCCCTGTGATAATGTCATCATCACACAAGGAGTGAAGATTGTCTAAAAAATAAGAGACAAGCAATGTACTATAGCCGATCTCCGTGGCCAAGAGCTTGTGAACACGGTTAGTGAGCCGTTTACCACGCGTTCGAAACTCAGCTGCGACCGATTTGTGCAGCAGACCGTGTCGCGTTGTGTTATAACGTGCTGGAATGGGAGCCGGTCGTTCAGAAAGCAAATTTAAACTACTGAACTTAAAACTTGCCTAGTACATCAACAGCAACTGAAAAATGCTGGTGTTGACTGCAACGACCTGTTAGGGATATTCAACATTTTTTTTAAATGTACTTTAGCAATGTGCCCTCCTGTCTCACATGCGAAATAGATGTTAGTTAGTTAGTTAGTTAGTTAGTCGCAGTTCCAACTTCACAGCAAGGGGCTGTCCCCATTATGCTCCGTTCCTGTGCCAGTGAATATCACACAAAACGCTCCCCACTGTCCAAGGTGAAAAGTGGAAAAGACAGGAGTCTCGACAAACAACAGTCCGCACAGATACACTGTGCATAATGCCGCCGCCAGAATGTCAACACAATAGTCCCCCACGAAACCCAGAGTTCATCTCTGATGGAATCAGCAGTAATTTTCCCATCTGTATGTTTCCTAGATGTTCACCCACACAGTCCACGAAATACAGTTCATCGTCGATGGTAGTGGCAGTCAACCAGAAGCCCAGCAGCCACGCATTTCTGCATAAGGCAAAAACCGGTCAACTCTGGGACATAGCCATCTGCCATCGCTCCGAACATGCAGTCACGTTCCAAAAAACCTCGGGCAGATTCAAAAGCATTTTACACGAAACTCACAGCTCACAGTGTCGCGCCACGCACTCACTCAGTAGCAGGGTGACGGAACCATCAAGCCTCCTTAGTCGCCTCTTACGACATGCGTGGTAGGCTACAGTGTTGCTATTCTTTGCTTCCCTTATGGGCCCCGGCAACACAATAGATGTAGGATAAACTAACAGCATCGGATGGGGGGGGGGGGGGGGTCAAAACAATTAGGTTTAAAAATTGATAGGAGAAAAACAAGGGTAATGAGAATAAATCAAGCAAATTATAATCTGATCTCCTATAGTGAAACATAACTTCCAAGACTGAAATATATATATATTGGGAACGTTGGAACGTTGGGCGGCGCTTACCAAACCTGACACCCCACATTGTGCCAACGGCTTCGGGCGGAAGAGCGCAATTGGGAGGGTACAAGCCTTACCCTGGTGCGAGGAAATGCAAGCTAAAGACAAAATTGTCATGGCAGGGCAGACCAGGCCCTAAGCCTTGGTTGGCGACTGGTCTAGGATCGAAGCTCCGACAGGCGGACAGTTAGAGCATTGCTTTGCTGATCCGGCAGCTTCTGCAGCTTGTCTTGTTCCAGATGTAGGGGTGTTACCTTTCCTCTGGAGTAAACTAGGCAGGCCGAGAGAGGGATCATGCTGCATGGGCAACACATGATCTCTATATTTTAGCCCAGGCTTTGTATATTCTCATTGCGACAAATGCAAGAAAAATGCAGTGAACAGAATCAACCACTGTTTATTGCCTTCATCGACCTCACAAAGGCATTTGATTTGGTCAGTCGTGAGGGTCTGTTCAAGGCACTAAAGAAGATTGGCTGCCCACCAACTCTTCTGTCCATTGTGGAATCGTTCCACACAGGCATGAAGGGTATAATCAAGTTTGATGGTGCAACTTCTGAAGAATTTGAAATCAAGAGTGGAGTTAAGCAAGGTTGTGTACTAGCTCCCACCCTCTTTGGAATATACTTTTCACTTCTACTGAAATATGCATTTCGTGATCAGGATGGTGGTATATACATTCACTCACGCTCAGATGGCGGCCTCTACAATGCTCAGAGATTGAAGGCTAAGACCAAAATTAGGAGGGTACTGATCAGAGAGTTGCTTTTTGCAGATGATGCTGCAGTTACGACCCACTCTGAGGAAGAATTGCAATGTCTACTATCTGCATTCTCCAATGCTTGTTCTGAATTTGGTTTAACAATTAGCAAAAAGAAGACACAGATTATGTCACAAGGTGCACATGAGGTACCATCAATCTTTATTGACGACGCCGAACTAGAGATAGTAGACCATTTTACATATCTAGGATCAGTGGTAAATAGCAAATTATCCCTAGATCAGGAAATCAACACCCGGATTGGTAAGGCAGCAACAACAATGAACAGGTTAAGAAAAAGAGTCTGGGAGAACAGGAAGCTTACTGCCAAAACTAAAGTCCTTGTCTATCAAGCCTGTGTCCTTAGTACTCTTCTCTATGGCAGTGAAACCTGGACAACTTACTCACACCAAGAGAACAATTTAAACAGCTTTCATATGCGGTGTCTGCGAAGAATTCTTGGTATTAAGTGGCAAGACAAAATCACAAATACTGAAGTATTGGAAAGATCAGGTTGTGTGACAGTTTATTCCATGCTCAGTCTTCGTAGACTTAGATGGATAGGACATCTTAGGAGGATGGATGATGGTAGAATACCAAAGGATATCTTTTTTGGTGAATTACAGATGGGTAAGAGATCTCAGGGTCGGCCTCTACTACGATACAAAGATGTGTGTAAGCGGGACATGATTGATACAGGCATTGATAATGCTCATTGGGAGCAAGTCGCCGCTGAACGTGTTGCATGGAGGGCAAATATCAGAAATGGAATAAAGTCAAAGGAGAAAATTATTGCAGAAAAGTCACACACCAAGCGTTTGAGACGTAAGATGGTGCATGATGGTGGAAATGACCACGTGTTCACATGCACCCACTGTGAACGGACATTTACAGCGCAAATTGGCCTTATCAGTCACACTCGCTACCGCCATAGTTAAAAGTTATTATGCCTTTTTAGAGCACAAACTATCGTCTGTCAAGACGGCAAGGTGCCAATGAGTGAGATATATATAGGTAGCAGCGTAGACAAAAAGGGTGGAAGAGATAAAGATATAAGAATGCGAATACAGAAAGCTATAAGGGCATTTAAATCATTGTGAAATTTATGGAAGTCAAGAGAAATGCTATCTAGCATCAGACTTAGAATATTAAATTATAATGTTAAATCAGCACTACTGTGTAGATCATAACATGGACAACGATTAAAACTATTACAGCAGATTTCTAGCATTCACTAATTGATGTCTGCTCAAACTAGAAGAAATCTGACAGAATCACTCATGTGGAGCTCACGGAGAGAACTAGACAAATACCCGCGAACAAAAGGGCAAAGAAAAGATAATGGCGCTGAATAGAGCATACACTGAAACAACTTAAGAGTAGTATACCATAAACCCGGGAAGGTTAACTCGGTCAACAAATGCCCTCAGATGTCGGATGTGTCGGCCTAACGGCGCAAGAACGCAGCTCTGCTGTAAACAGGAACAACGCAATGGCGTCCGAAAAAAAACTCTCTGCATGAACACAGAAGAAGAAGTATAGCTAGAAAGGCCTTTGTCTGGAATACACGTGGCGAAAACAAAAATAAATAAAGGAAGGAAGACCTAACAACGCACAGAGAAGAGATGTTAATAATATGAACAGAGCTGCATGGGGTAGCTACAGATAGAATGGTTCGGAGTGAGTTGTGTGAGATTTTAGAACCCAAGTGGGGGTGGGGGGGGGGGGAGTGAAGGTTAAAGGAAGAGAAGAAGATACCATCATAATATTTAATATTCTTTGTACTTTCCCCAGAAGCCACATGTCTACTGCCATTAGAGGCTTCTTAGTCTGTGTGCTTATTGTCCATGTTTTACATGCATACAACAATATTGGTTCCAGATAGCACTTGAACACTCACTCCTTTTCTGCGACAGCTCCCGTGGAGATAATACATTGAAACCTGGTCTGGAGAAGTCTCTACACCAACATCACTCAGGTAGATTCAAGGCCTTTTTCATTGCTGGTACCACATAAATGCCGGTACGTTGGACTAAGAAAAACTAAAACCCAGTCTACCAGCGTATTGTCGTCTATCAACCATCCAGCCAATCCAATCGGTGTACAATTCATGAGAGGATAACTACTCCAGGAAGTTCGCCGCTAAATTGTCATGGTTATTTCTCTTTCTTCACGTTTATCGCCTTTCATTTTGTACAGGGTGTATTTGTAATGAATGTGCAGTGTTTGGAAATATTGCCGGTCCAAGTTTTGTATTTACCTATTATATTGCATAAACTTTACTGAGGGTGAATACAAAACTTACAGTCATTAAAAATACAACCTATATTTGTTTGCTGGGGAAGGCTAGTTCCCGCAACGTCCTGCATTTTTCATAATTCTGTTCTGTAAAGCTGCATTACTTTGTGTTATTTTATATTGTTTTCATTTCGCACAGCGCGGCTAATTTGTATAACAATGACAATGCTGGGGGAAAGTAAAGTCTTGAGGGTCGACTTCACTGCACTGGCTTTTATCCAATCTGGCTCGGTCTCTGTCTGCAGAACGGAAAGCCGCTTGCATAGAGCATCACATGGCGCACGAACTCTGTGAACAGCTGTGACTCTCTGGAGTTTCCAGAAAATTTGCACTCGCGGTCTCGCCGACGCAGTCCGGAGAATTAATTCAAGACCTTGAGAGCGTGAAGGAGGCGGCTTAACCATTTCGTCATTGAGAGACACCCAGAAGGCAAAGAATTGGGGGGGGGGGGGGGGGTGGAGAAGCAGGCAGAGATAATAAAATAAGTATACAAACGGTTAGAAGAGCTTTCATGTTCATAAATTCCACTGCGCTGATGACGAGGTAGCGTTTTCAACCCCTACAACGGTCAGCTGGACTAAAGTGTTGACTTCTCGTCCTTGACTTTGGGACGTAAATTACAAGTACCTCAGAAGTCGGAGTGAGTTCGCCTGATCCTCACACAAAATCAGTCCCCTGCACTCCCCAGTAGTGGCAACTTCTAGAAGTAGCACGTGTATGGACTGTGCTTGAGTTCAAAGTGAGTGAGCGGGAAAAAAATAGCACTCGGGAATTTATGTGTCAAAGAAAATTAAACTTGGCACCAAACTTAGAATATTTAACTCCAATGTTAAATCGGTCATCGTCATCACGTGCCATGCCGGTAAGCGTGGGCGGTCATGTTTTGCCATCTCACTCGATCACCAGAGTCTTGGATCAGTTCAGTATTTTTGTCACGACCATACGACGTGGCCAAGACATCCAGGTATTTACTTCTCTGCCCTCCCCTTGGTCTCTTCTCTTCGATCTTGCCAGTTGTCAACAAGTTCTCCAATTCTCTCATAACATGCCCAAACATTTTTGACTGTCTACGTCTAATGTCTCTAATCAGTTTACCATCTCCATTTGTTTCTTGAAGGAATTGTTTATTGGTTCTTCTGTCTGTCCATTGTATTCTTTGCATTTTCCTCAGAAATCACATTTCCACAGCCATCAGATGTTTTTCCTCCCCCGATGTGTCTCCACATTGTCGTGGTGGGGAGCTTGCGTGTCCCATTGACCCCATCTGCTTGCCAATGGATGAAAACTACATATCGGACAGCTTATGGGATATGGGCCAGACTAAGAGTGACACAACCTGCTGCTCTGCAGGTAGACTGAGGATAACAGTCAACAGATTAAATCAGGTACACGAAGGCAGAAGACCTTGGTCCGGACAATACTCTAAGGCTCTCTGTCGAGGGCTGTGGCTGAAAGCTTCTAAGCCATAAACCCTCGGATCTGAGAGCCGGGCCGATACCCACCTACCGAAAAATAGAGGTGAGATACTGAGCAAGCTACATGCTCAGGTCTGATACATGTTCGAAGGCTCTCAGCTGGGGATATGAGAGATCCCCGGATGAGAGGGCCAGGCCGTTTCTCGTTCACTGCTGCACGGAGCTAAGGTGCTGAGCCGACAGCACATGTAGCCTACCTCGTGAGCGAGTACAAAAAGTCAGAATAGTGATTCAGTCGAAGGAAATGGTTACGAAAACTGTCTGTATCTAACTCATAGAGAGTGTAGACAAAAGTGGAAAAACGTCTCAATAACACGAAATGGAACGCACGGCGAGCGAACCCATTGCACGGTCCGAAGTCAAAAGCAAAAGCTTACCGAGTGGATGTCGCCCGCAGTCTGAAGTGAGAAACTAAAGCAGCCATGAGCAGGACGTGGCAACTCCTCGGGTGAGCCCAGTCTCAGAGCAATATGTGCCGGCTCTGCAATTATGGAAGCCTCCTTGAATAGCGAGGGAATGCCCTTGGTCTGCCCCTGCCTTCCCTTGAGGGTTGACCATGATGTCGTTGACCGTTCTATCTTGACCAGCTGAGATGTGGGCGGCATCACAACAATAACTCTAACGTGCCTCGAAACCCGAGGAAGGCTAACCTCAACAAAAAAAAAAATGCCCGCCGAAGCCGGAAGTGCCGTCCTACGGGTGGCAGAATAAAAATGGGCACTACGCATTTACGTCCGAGTGAAATGTCTCGTCCGAATGTCTCTCGTGCTAGGAACAGCTCTGACTACCTAGTTTCCGAATGCCGCTCTTGTTCGGAACAGCTCTGACTAGGTAGTTTTCCGAATGTCCGTCGTGCCTGGAACAGCTCTGAAGGACACAAAGACAAGCACATGTCCGAACCGAAAACTCGCTGAGTGGATACCGTCTGCAGACTTGTCTGGTTTGTGCGGGAACGGCCCGTGGTGAAGGAAAGCCCAATATATTGAAGTGAGGATTTAAAGCAGCCATGAGCAGGACGTGACGATTCCCTCGGTGAGCCCAGCTATGTGTCGGCCCTGGAACTATGGAAGCAACCTTGGATGGCGGAAAATGCTATGGACTGTCCCTTCCTTCCTTTGAGGGATGACCGTTGTCTTCGACCGTTCCAACTTGGCAAGCTGGGTTGTAGATGGCACCACAAAAGTGAGAGTCTCCCAGGAATGCTACCTGGTCAAAAAAGCACGCTATAGTCGGATGTTTCGGTCTACGGGTTTCGGCCCAAGGGCGCATAACAGACACACCGCAATCACATCTGAAAAAACACTCCGGATGAACGCAAAGAAGAAGAAGAAGAAGATGTTTTTCAGCTTGTCTGCTCATTGTCTACCCTCATCATCCATACAAAAGTACAGGTTCTATATAGCACTGCAACACTCTTTTTCTCGTTTCAATTGATATCTTTTTATTGGTCAGTATGTTTTTCATCTTGTAAAGGGCTACCTTCGCAATGGCAATTCTTGTTCTAATTTCTTCAAGGCATCTTCCATCAGATGTTATGACTGTTCCAAGATAACTGTACCGATTCACTTGTTTAAGAATATGCCAATTTACTTGTATATTACATTGTGGTGTTTCCTTCTTCTCAGTGACGACCATAATCTGTGTCTTTTTACAATTCAATGCTAACCCTAGTTATTCACTGTGTGCAACAATCGCATATACTAAATCTATTAAATGTTGCTGGTCCTGTTCATTGTCTGCAATCAAGTGTGTGTCATCTGCATATCTAATGTTAGTGATGGATCGTCCCCCAATGTTGATTCCTTCCATATCTTCTATATTTCTGAAAATATTTTCACTGTACAGAGAAAAAAAAAAGATCTTGAGACATTACATATCACTGTCTCACACCTCTCTTAATAGGCTGATATTGATCTACTTCATTATTAATCTTGATGGCAGTTTGTTGTTTCCAATATATGTTTTAATTAGTCTAAGGTCTTTCCCATTAATTTGTGGGCTCTGTGGCGAAGTAGTCAAGCCGTTTGACTCGTGCTCCGAAGGTTGTGGGTTCGATTACGGGCCGCACCCTTTGGTTTACGAGTTAAATGTTTCAGAGACTCCTGTGGGTCGTCGCTAAAAGCTACGGAGTTTTTGCTTTGTGCGACACTTTCCGTGCTGCGGAAAGAGACCGAGCCATATGGGATAAGACCCGGTGCAATGAAGTCGACCCTGTCGACTTTTAAGCGACTTTTTTTTTTAATTTGTAGATCTGCAAGCATCTCCATCATGCTGACATGTCTCATTTTATAGAAAGCCTTTGTGTAGTCAATAAAGCAAAGATGTAAGTCTTTGTTTACTTCTATAGAACTTTCAGTTAATGTTCTCAGCATATCATAGCATGTACTGTACCCTTGCCTTCTACAAACCCATATTGTTCTTCTATTTCTGGCAGTATTTTCATTCCTAACTCTTTGCATGATAATTCTCAGCAAAATCTTCGTGATGTGGCTCATTATACTAATTGTTCGATGTTGATCACATTCTAAGGTTCCTGATTTCTTCGGGAATGCAATAAATATAGAATTATATAATTCATGAGGTATATCTCCAGTATCATATATTGCGTTGTCAGAAACATGTAGAACGATTAAAGGAATTACTAATAACCTACAAATATGTATTTTAATATTTAATCCACTGGAGCCCTACGCGTGTCAGTCTTTCCATGCAAGGACACAGAATCAGATGAGAACATTTAATTAGTTTAATAGTTTAATATTGTCATAGTGTGTTTCATGTAGGTTTGTGTTGGTTTGTATTTGTTTGTCCTGTGCTGACGAAGACTTTGGCCGCAACGTCCAATTTGTCTCTTGTAGTCGTGTTTTAGTAAAGCTCACAATCTAATTCTCGTTTTTTTGGGTGATTCATTCATTACAAATATGTATTAACCGGTGCGTGCGTAGAACAGTGGGAATGCAGTGATTTGAAAGAACCATCAACGAAGAGTCCACGAGAGAACTAAAATTCCTGGCCATCAAGCGGTGAGGAAAAGACACTGGCGCTGGGTGGGACACACATTGTTAAAACCTAAGGATAATATAACTAGACACTCCCTGGTCTGGAACTCAAACGGCGAAAGAAATAGTGGAGTACATAAAACACAAGGAGAAGAGTATTAAAGACAGAGATTAATAATATTAGGGGACACGGAAAGAGCTGCAAAGATGGCAGATGGGAAGGCTTGGCGCGAGTTGTTTGAGGGTCTTTGCCCCAGTGGGGTCGGGGGGGGGGGGGGTGTACATGGCAAAAGCAGAAGAAATGGAGTGTATAACATCGTAAGGAGCCTGTGTATGCAACAATTAAATAAAAATAAGCCTGTCTCTCTGGCCTATGAGTTAACGTCTTTCTATGTAATCCCGTATATTCTCGTGAGTAACATAACCTGCGCGAGAATCGGTAGCGGTTCTCACCGCGTTGGTAACTTACAGTGTATGTGAGCCGGTCGCTCAGAAAGCAATGGCAAACTACTGAGCGTAATATTGACTAGTACATCAACAGCAGTTGAAAAATGCTGGTGTTGACTGCAACGTCCTGTAAGGGATATGCGAAAAAAAGCATATACACGCTATGTCGTACATTGGCCACACGCTTGCATGCCGGCCCTACGGTAATGTGTTCGAATCCAGAAAGAGCGAGAGAGAGAGCGAGAGAGAGAGAGAGAGAGAGAGAGAGAGAGAGAGAGAGAGAGAGAGAGAGAGAGAGAGAGAGAGAGAGAGAGAGAGAGAGAGAGAGAGAGAGAGAGATACGTACAATAAGAAACACACGTACACATACAGAGATAAACAGATACTGTCGTATATTCTGAAGGGACTGGGGATCACTGTTGTGCATTACCCATATTCTGGTTTAAGAAGCTGGGCCCCATCCTCTTTCAATATGTAATTAAATCAAGAATACGACCCTTGAAGTATTACAGGCTCGGTTTCATTATTTGTCTAGGAGTTAATGGTCCTCTTTAGGAGAATAGTGAACACAAGATTTGACTCTGCCCCTTCACCAGGATTCTAGTAGCTCTCGAACCCCCATGATATTCTGTGAAATGTCTGAAAGACTTCCTCAGTATGAATCAGGTGAAATGTAGCATGGGTTTGGAACAGTCAAGAGATATAGAGTTTCCTCTTTTCCCTTTAATTTTAATTCTTTTGAGTTATTTTGTTTTGCTAAATAAATTATTTAACAAATACTGGTAGACATTGACATCTTGTTTACACAAATAAACAGGTAATTAACAGACAGGTTGAACTGACACATTAAATATAAGATCAGTTACTGTTGATGTCATTTATTGACTGAGCCTGTTTCTTTTGGCTTGTGTATACATTTCTCATTTTTTCTCATCTGTTTGACATAACATATGTTTCAATGGAAAAATGCACATTAGTACCAATTACAGTTCATCAATCAATAAACAATAAATATGATGATCCTACGTGTTGTAAATCTTCTTATAAATAAAATGTGTTACAGTCTAGTGTGGCATGGGTTAATTCAACTAGTGGTATGAATCATGGTTTTGGGAGGGAGTGTTTGTTGGCATGGAGAAATGTCACCTCTGAGTGGTAGATATGGGTTAAGCCTGGGTCCATGGACTGATGGATCCACTTCAGTACTTGCCAATGAAGCTACCCTGAAGGCTGCCCTTGCTCTGCTCAAGACCTGAGTTTATCTTCCATCTCATGTGTGTGGGTCATCTCTTTCTCTCTGCCTCCCTCTTCTGGTCAGGTTGCCACCAAGAACATCACTGTGTAAAATTTACAGAGGCATGTACAATCCTACCAATGTAATCTTTCCAGCATGTTATTAAGTGTGAACACAACATAAAAGGAAGGACACGATCAGAAGAAGTGGTGTCGTGTTAATTTGTGTGGGGTCAGAGATTATTATTACACTGGATGCACCTGCTATCTCTTGGGTACCTGCTGTATGCATTTCCTCAGTGTACCTGTGGTTCATTGAGAAGTGTACAGTCAGACATAGATAGGAGTGATGATGTGTTGTTCCTTGGATCATTCAGGTCAGGCTGATAAGACAAGACCAAGACAAGGACAAGATGCATTTTTATAAATGACATACAATTATAACATCTTCATCAACTCATTAGTTTTATGCATTTGTGTGTATAATTGTTTACTCAGTACCTTCCAAATTAACTACTTGTCTTCTTCTTCTTCCTATAATCATTTCCTTGTTACCTGCTGTTGTTGTGGTGTGGTGTGGAGTGCTGTGTGATGTAATGTGTTGAGTTAACTTCTGTTGACTGGGGTTCTCATAGCTTGTACCACTTGTCCCCCCATCTTCATCAGTTAATATGAGTTTAAATCATCAAGTGTCTTATTGTTATTCATGTCTAACATACAGAATTTCTGATGTGTATTTGTTACAAAATGTAATCCATACAAGATCATGACAACAATACATTAGTAAGAGGTTGTTACATAAAGTACCCCTCCTAATCCACCTCTCTTCTTCTTCATATCAATCTATTCTTCTTCTTCTTCTTGCTAGCAGTGCACATCATGTCCCTTCTGTTGGCGATCAACAGTTGGCAATAGACCTAAGTTTCGTGTACCTTTGGGTCTGGGCAGATTAACTAGGCCTCTGTCACAAATGGCGTCTGTGCAGCGTAACCTTTTTAAAGCAATGCATTTAATAAGTGCTTTGTCTGAGTTAAAATCTGACACATGAATACAATTATTTTCTATCAAACCCTATTATTTCAATTCGTAAAGAGGAAAGGAAAGATATAATCCTTCTTTCAGCTCCTTAGATTTCGAATAGGCAGAAATAAATACATTTTCAAGCGAGGTGGTGGTTCGTGTGCACAAACTGGCTTGTGTTTGCAGAAAGCATTTTACAACAGTTTTGATGAAAAGCATCAAAGTGCGTTTGAAATTTCACCTCGTATAAGTTTCTGTGATAGATTATTGTAGTATGCACATAGTAAAGCTAACAGATGTAGTGAAGAACTTCAGAGTTTGCAGTTTTGAGAAAGTGTGAGATTGTTAGTTTTGCCCGGGAAAAGCTCGGTGTAGCTAGAAGGTTGCAATCGACCATTTTTCACTTCAGAGATTTATTTTACAATTACTACATTTAATTTTGACGCACAACACTGGATACCTCTGTTACACACATCTGGGTATCACATTGTCCTGAGGATTCACAAGCTTACCTCGGGTTTCGGATCAAACTGCCGTTCTTTAATGTAAAATACAGGTCACTTTCGCTCTCTGACCGGTCGTCAGGGCTGAAGATTGAGGAATGCGCGGGTTTTGCGAAATGAACGCTGTCACAGGTCAAAGGTATATCACGTGACCCGCTCCTTCCACTAATATGCTTAGTTGTAGACGCTGTAATTTCCAAAAATAGCCGACATCTGTCTATCTCGAGTGTCAAGTTGTGTTCGATTCTCAATGGTGCGGTCAATTGTATGTTGTTCTCTGTAGTTGGTGCGAAAATGTTGACGCACTGTAAAATGATGGTTGGTGATTATGTCACAGATACAATAAGAAACAAACATTCAGACAGAGCGATAGAAAGAAAGAAAGAAAGAAAGAAAGAAAGAAAGTATGAAAGAAAGAAAGAAAGAAAGAAAGAAAGAAAGAAAGAAAGTATGAAAGAAAGAAAGAGATAAGCATAGACAGTAAGACCACACCTACACACATAGATGAACAGATACAATCAGAAACAAACATACAGAGAGAGAGAGAGAGAGAGAGAGAGAGAGAGAGAGAGAGAGAGAGAGAGAGAGAGAGAGAGAGAGAGAGAGAGAGAGAGAGAGAGAGGTACAATAATAAACACGCAAACATACATACACACGCGCGCGCGCATACACACACACACACACACACACACACACACACACAGACATCATAAGCAACAAATATACAGGAAGGCAACCAGATAGACCGATTCAGAGATCACAGATTGTGAGAATTGTATGGATATTTTGCCCTGGCCATGTGGGTGTACGGGGGAATGAACAGGCTGATAGGCTGGCAGGTAATGCACCGCTTGGTGGTATCTTGCCTATGGACACGGGGGAGATGGTCGTGCGCTTGTGGGACCAGGTGGAGAAGGCGGAGGAACAGATTGAGAACCCATATGTGGAAAGAATGAGATTGCGGGGGATCGGCAGGGGTTCTGGAAGAATCTCAAAACTGAGAGGGAAGACCAGGAGAACTTTTAATCAGATAGCGGTGGGAACGATTAGTAGTATGACTCTTCGCTGGCTATTGAACGAGGGGACGGAGCACTTATGGGAATGTCCTGAGTGCAGTGATGTCGGTTCTTAACTCAACTCAACTCAACTCAACAGCTTACCTATTATATCTGCCCAAGTTAAGTTATAAATATAAATGATAGAAGAGAAAAACAAGTCAACATGAATCATCAACAAGACAATACCGATTCAGAATGGTATGTTAATTAAATATATGTTTACACAAACGACTGAGAACAGGCCTAGTCTTATCTCATTGAAATAATAGCAACGTCCACGGACCAAACTATCATCATCCAGTGGCTGTGCAGAATTTTGACCCCAATAACTGTCTTTCGAAATGTCTATCTATAAGCCAGATGTCCTGTCTCTGTTGCTGTCACTGTACTGTCACTGTCATCTACTCTGCCTATAGTACCTTGGGGTGTAGGGCGGCGGTTTTGATGTGGGGGGGGGGGGGGGGGATGTCTTGAGCCTGACGAATTAAGGCCGCCTGGCCAGTGCAGTCGCCGCGAACTGTGCAGGTTAGGGTTTTCATTTTGCCCCCGGTAGAAAAAAATAAATCCACACCTTATCGAGGATTCGAACCCGGGTCTCCCGAAGGAGAACCCGGCATTATAGCCACCGGGCCAGCCGTTCATCTGTTCCTGTTATGTGTAAATTTATTTGTCGCATCGGTTAACCATCCAAGCTGCAGTCTTCTCCTCTACCCCAATAATATCCCTCCAGTAGGTCAGCATGGCCGAATGGATAAGAACACGTGTTCTTAAAACATCCGGTGTGCTTATGCCGAGTTAAGTGTTTCAGCCTCTATACCGGACAGTTGGACTAAAATGTTGACCTATCGTCCTTGACATTGGAGACGTTGATTACAAGTACCTCTGAAGTTGGAGTGGGTTGGCCTGATGGCGAGGGATACTGTTAATAGGAAAAGCTAATCTACACGAACAGTTCAGTCCAGCACAACTAGAAGTAGTGTGTAAGGACTACACTTGAGTTCAAAGCGAGCAAGCGTCCCTCCACAAATATTGTTTCCATACATTTATATTATTATACACGCTCAAAATATGTAATGTTCCTCAATTGTATGTGCCTTTAGAATTATTATTTGTAAATATTGAGTTTTTGTTGCATTGTTAGATAGTCGTTAGTCGTGGTTCCAACATCACAGCAAATGGTCACCCCCTTAATGCTCCGTTCCTGTGCCAGTGAATATCACACGATGTCCCTCGCCACTCAAGGCGATAAGGAGAGGAGTGGGTCAGAGTGCCAGCGGAGCAGTCAGACTTGTGCAGAGTTATAATCACACTGAGCCGGGAGTGTAGGGAGTGGCCAGCAGGGGCCACAGAAGTGGAAATCCAGCAACTAATTCAGGATAATGCTCACCCGGGTGATGTGATTATCTACACAGATGGTTCGGTGTTGATGGGTAGGAGAAGTGCCTGGGGATTCTTAGCAAAAGCTAATGGTCGAAGTTTGGTGCAGGAGCGCCTGGCGTATGATACCACAACATCTAGCTTAAGAATGGAGGTGGAGGCGGCCAGTGCAGCTTTCTGCTGAATGGAGAACACGATTCATACACACATCGTGATTGTAACTGATTTAACAGTGTCAAATGAAGTAACAAGACTTGATCTGGACTAAAACTTTATACTTTATTCTCAAGATGACAAGCCGTGTCTTCTCCGCTGGACTATCGGATGTTGACTAACCTTAACAACATAATACGTCACGATTGAGCATCTCCCACCCCTTTCAGTCTCAATGCTCAATCGTGCTGTATCTGTGTTTCCCACTAGATCCTAATTATACCCAATACTGTTACACCTCCCCATGTTACTTAAAGAATTTTCCTTTTAAAGGAAAAATCTTTACTCTAAATCCCCATAGTCTATTCCCTCTTTGTCTTCTAACAGTTCCTCAAACCTTCCCCAAACCAACTCCAATTTAATTAAACATTCTATTTCTTTAACTCTTTCCCCTGTTATATAGTTAACCCACTTCTTCTTCGTTCCTGGCCCTTCAATCAAACATATTTACTCATCTTTAATAATATTTCAATTTCAACTATATACAATAACATCATAACACGTCTTCTTAAATACTCCTTCCTCATAAGCAATCTGCTTAAAATTTCAACTCTAACACCAACTCCAACGCTACAAATCCCCCACTTTCAACTAAGCTGAAATTACTTTCACACGATAGGAAGACAAAGAATCGGTGGCCACCGGAATTTAAAAGAAGAAATAGAACTCTTTCAAAAAAAAACAACATTCACCTAAACCACACACCCCTTTACACCCCTTTGTTCTTTGAGACTTTATGTAATAAAGTCTATTATATCTCCCACAGTACCACTCATTATGGTAACAGTTTACGCTGCTATCTACAGCATCAAATATCAACCATCATCCAAAAATATTCTTCACTTCTAAGTGTCTTTATAACATACACTACCTACCCTCAACCTCACATTGTAATGTAAACCATAAAACACATCCCGAAGACACAATTAAAAAGGTCTATTATCCCTTAAGACCTCCTCCAACACAACACCTCACATAACCTCATCACCTCGTATAACTAATCTTCTCCAATACCTCAGGTTCTCTCTTAATGTCCATTTCTTATGGGCATATCTACTAAAATGCTCCACTTATGCCGTTATCAACAGCAACCTAGTAACCTTGAAATCTCCCCTTAAATATTAACCATCAACCACAACATTGTAATCTGACCCACTTATAAACATTTACATCCTGCCCAGGCTATGTAACCCAATGTCTCTCTAAAATCTTCCACCTCTCAATTCATAATTCATGCCGTAATCTACAGCAGCAAAAATAACTACTCATGTCTGTGACTGCTTGTAATCAACTTTAATCTCAGTCCCTTTTATTACGGACCCACAAACACCCCATGTCACTATGTCTCCCCCACTTACACCCCTTTTATTATTGTACTGTTATCCACAGTTTCAAGTCAAACATGGATCCAATTCATGTTTTTTCTTATTCTTCTATAACCCAGCAATCTCGTGTATATCATGGCTCTTCTGACCCCCCGGAAACTATGTTCAAAACTTTTCTCAGCTTTACCCCACTGAATATATTCACTAATCTTTTCTTCTCCCATGTGGCCTCCAATCCCCTATTTTTCTAATAATTCTTACTTTACCATAACCATTTTACTTGTGTAGTAACCCCGTCTACAGTTCATAGCCGTTTTAACCTTTCTACGCTGATTATCACAGCATCAAAATATCCATGAACTTCTTCTTCACTAAGAGAATGTGTCTCTCTATTAGTTCTCCGTAGTTTTATTAACTCTTTTCTGAACGAAGGGTCATAATTAAAGCCCCCTGTATTGTCTTTATTTCTAGACAAAAACCTTGTAAATTAAACATAACTTAATTAACTGCTATTTAACACACAAAACAGTGAAATAAAATCACAACAGGACATCAAATCCCCCCCCCAAATTTTTGTAACAATCCTTTATGTTTCCCCGCAACTCAACTAAAAGTATGATGATGATAGTGATGATGATGGTGACGATGATTAAAATAATACAACATACATCCTAATCTATTTTTTACCTACTACTACTGGTCTCTTTTACGGACCAGCAGTTTACACATAAAAGTCTAAGCACACAATAACCCTATTCTAAATCAATTAATCAAACAACAACAATCATTTTTCAAGACCAAATCAAGCAAAACAAAATTTTACATATGAGGCATTGAAAGCTCAATTTCAATAAATACAACTGTCTTCTCGCTAAAGAGAAGGTTTTCAAAAAAAAAAATATAATTCACTTAGAATTAACCACTTAAAGTGACCCAGCAACATTGGCCTCCTTTTCTAACCAATGTAACACCTATCTATTTAGCCAAGTTATGTATAACAAAACAACTCCATACCAAGCATAAATGCCAAAATACTTATATACATATATACAAATATCTCTCTGTTATCTACAGACTATCTTAATGCGGAACCATACTTGTTCCCCTCAACCAAAACCATTACTCAACGAGTGACCGTTCCTTTTTCTGGAAGTCAAACATTGATTATCTCCCCTCACAATTTTCTATCTTTTTCCATCCTAACTCCTAATACATCATAACATCCAAAATATCCTCATAAGCAAGCACTGTAAACTACAGTTATTCCAATATCATCTCAATGTACCAGCCACCATCTACTTATCAATTAACCTGTGGCTCGGCACACCAACTGTCTTCTATGGCTTTGTACCAACCATCACCACCACTTCCCAATCCTTACCGTCAACCACAGTATCTCCACCCTCCTACATCCAACAAAACTTTGTCTATTTACTATAGACCTCTCACCAAAACAACTAATTCTACTTCCACTTTCTCGTCTACCCGACGCAATTTATATTTCATTCTACTGCATCAGTACTCTCAACGTCTCACCAGCACTACTTTAAGCTATCCTCAAATCTCACCTATCATTCTTGCATCGTGACGACAATCAAACCGGTCATCCTCCTCGGAACACGTTCTCCAACATTCATTTACTTCCTCTTGTTTACCTTCGTATCTTTCACTCTTTCAGAACAGCAACTCACGTCAGTATATACAACGGAGCTCTCTTTTCCCGTTCCTCAGTCTTAGGCAGTCTTGCTTCGCCATTTTCCTGTCAAGCATACTAAACATTCATAATGTTAATTCAGCATATAACTTCCACAATTTCCTTCTAAGTTCAGATATTCTACGAAAAGACATTACAATTTTCTTTCTATCTCTCGATTTTCGCATGCTCTATGTTCCACGCTTTATCAACTTTACTTATCAACCGCTCTTCTCATATTCACACGGACAATGATACACAACACAACCTCGCTCTCATCTCACGCCTACTCTCGTGTCGCGACAACCTAACGTCTCCATACTATTACTACAACAAAATACTTTAGACGCCACCTCAACATTCCATCAATCATTCCCCACATATCAACACGTATTGATTTCCTCTACACACGTTGACACAAGACATATTAACGTCACTCTTACATTCTATCTACGTATTTCACTTAGGCGACTTCATCACACCTCTTTCCTTTTACTTCTTTCATCACGACGAACACCTGTCTGACTACAGTTATATTCACGTATGAACACCGCACAACCAGACGAACTATTCTAGAGGACTCTCTCAATTCACTGCTTTCTTATATCTCTACTTTACTCAATCACTCACTTCTATACGAAGGTCAGACCCTATACACTACCTCTCGCAGCTGAAATTGCTTTCACAGTACTATCTATTATCTCTTCAAAACAAACCTCATTCTGGTGAACCAGCCCCTAACTTCGTAACTATCATTCTATACTTTCTCCAGACCACAACAACTTTCTTCTTTCTCCAGCAAGCTACGACGTAACTCGTATTTTTCAAGCATCCACTTCTACAGTCTATTATTATACTTTTATTCTCACGTTCAACTGACTATCTTACACACAGGATACTCAGTGCCTCCTCAGTCTATATCACCTCACCAGACACTCTCGGTTCACCTGTCAACAATACTATTCTTTCTTCTCCAACCAACAAGCAAAACCATCTCGGACATCACGTCATAGCTCTGAGTCAAACTATTTCTAATACTAATATTCATGCCTAACATATCTCTCACCCTCCATTAATTCTGTCCTGAATCTACCCTATTTTACTTAATATACTCTCTCTACCTCACTACCAAACAGACGATATCCTGTATTACGTAATCCACGTGGAATATCATTTGCCGTACTTCCTTATCACCAACAAAATTCATCTGCCTATTTTAGACAGCTCATATACCTATACTCTCAAACCGGGGTTCTTCTCATAAGCCAGACCTATTTCATTTTCCTTCTTCACCCAAGGAATTTTAACCGTTATATAGTGTGTCCAAATTAAACACTTCACTGTCTTTCAATACATTCACTCGTCTTTCCGTTATAATGTCATCATCACTATCTGTTGTCAACCTGTTAAAGTATTCAGGTCTTAAGGTCCTAAGGTCTTCTATTTTTCTTAAATCACTTTCTGTCGTTGAATAAATTCCCGCTAACTGTCTACCACTATTCTTGTTCTTAAATGAGTTCCTTCTATTTCCTATATTTGCGTCAGTCTGCTCACTGTTTCCTGTGTACCTTACGTAACGTTTATACCTTCCCATCTCGTCTTCAGATGACACACTAATTATATTTCCTTCATCAGACTCATTATAGTTTACTGCAAACACGTCGGCCCTATTCCCATAGTCATCCCCAAAACGTCTGACTTTCTTTCTCTTCCTCGGTCTTCGTCCCTTAGCCTTTCCTACTGTCTTGTCATACAAACCAGTATTTTGTTTCAAAGAGTCACTACCCAAAACTCTGTCCGTCTGTCTACCAGCAACTACTCCATATGATGGAACATCACGCCTCGATTCAGGACCTGCCCGTAGTGTAACACTCTCATTCTCCGAATCCTCTGTAATAATATCTGATTCAGCATCACTATAATATTCAGCTGTGGGAATATCTTCTCCGTAGCTTGAACTCTGACAGCCAATATTCCTACACCATCTGGGAACTAGTTTCTTGTCTATGGCTGAATAACTTGACATGGCACTACCTCTATTTACAACCATACTAACACTTTTCTTTATTGACTTCCTTTCGTCCTTGGTCCTTGTCTGTCCATCTTTCCTAACTTCAACCTTGTCTCTCTTAGTCAAATGAGTTGGTTTGACTGATTCTCTATGAAGTCAGTTTGAGTTCCCTTTGTTAACTTGCTGACTGGTTGTACCTGAGTCTGCGTGCTACTTTCTACCGTATTACTTGTCTGCGTCTGTGTCTCTCGGTTTCTTTTCTTTACTAATATCGTCTTCTTCTTTTCCTGTCTACTAGTCACATTCGCAACTATTTTAGGACTAGTCTGTATTTTACTTACTGGTTCAACTCTGTCTCTTACACCTGAGTTTAAATATTGTCTTTGTCTTTTCTCTAACCAGTCGTCACGTCTTTTTCTAGCAGTTGCACTGTGAGAAGGCCAGTCCCATGATTTCTTTGAAATGTTTCTCTCACGCCCATTTTTGTATTTATACCAGTCCGAGCTTTCACTATTTCGTCTGTTTTCACTGTCTTTTACTCTATATAGATCAGGCCTTGGTTCGTCATAACCATATTGTCTTCTGTCTTTATTAAGCAATGTCTGTCTCCTGTTATTCTTTCCTACTCTATTACTGTCTACCATAATTCTATAAGGGTCCTGTCTAGTTGTTTTGTTCTTCAACGTTTTCAGAAAATTCTCTACCTCCGTAATTGACATCTTTAATTCTCCTAACCATGTGCTAACCCGTTGTAACTCCCCGCACAAGAAATTCATATTCAGTTCCTTTGAAATATCTATCCAGCTGAAACAATATTCTTCTGTATACTTCTTTAGTACCCGGAAAAAACTTATCCTGAGTTCAGCTGAAATATGTGCTGTGCTGAGTCTTCTAAGCTGAAATATTTATACAAGTAACCAATTTCATTTTTGTAATTTCTTAATTTAACGTCAAAACTTGTGCTCAGGTGTTCTGTTCCGCCATGCTGAAAAAATACTGAAACAAAGCAAGCAACCAATCACACAATTACAATTTCCCAAATCCCAAACAGCACAATTCAGTTGGTTATAATATTGTAAGATATTACATTAATCAGAAGAAGCACCAACGATATCCTGTCTGAGCATAGGAAGAATGAACCCTGTCCTCAATAAAAAACTCAAATTTGTGGCAATCAGAAGGTTCCTTGTAGATATTTGTTTCTTAAACCACCATAATGTCCTGTACTCCACTCTAATTAAGAAATTCGGAACATCACGGGAGACCTCGAAATACACAACTTTTACTCTGAGTCTATTTCCTTAATTAATCCGTTACCTTCTTTTACCAACTTACGGATTCAGTTCAACCAACCAGAGCCCGCATCAAGTGAAATTTAGTCTCGGAATTCAGGTGGCGGAGTTCAGATATCACTTCTCTTCCCTCAGGTAATTTCGTCCTTCTCGTGGGCTGCCAGAAAATTTTCAACCCCTGGTTGGGTCACATCTCATGGGCTGCCAGACAATCTTCGACCCCTGGTTGGGTCCCTTCCTTGATTCTCAAGTGGGTACTTCATCGTCGTATGGAATGGGTCATAGGAATAACGAGGCCCAAAAATGGATTAGGTGTGTTTGGGTCATAGGAATGACGAGGCCCAAAAATGGATTAGGTGTGTTTGGGTCATAGGAATGACGAGGCCCAAAAAATGGATTAGGATCAGCCAACGGCTAGTGATGACCTGACCTTGAACGAGTTCTGACTTCCGATAAAATCTTGAACTTAAATTGGAGGCAAGTCCCTTGAAAGTGGCAAGGTTCAGGCAACGGCCAGGTTAGGCCCCTTGTAAATGATTAAGTTCAGACAACGACCGTGGTAGGCCCATTACCTTCATAATTTGTCTTACAGCATGCCGCCAGTGGATAGTTGTTGTTGGCCGGCCTAGATCAACCTCAGATTCTCGGTCACGGCACCATTTATTACTTCTTTAACAGTGTCAAATGAAGTAACAAGACTTGATCTGGACTAAAACTTTATACTTTATTCTCAAGATGACAAGCCGTGTCTTCTCCGCTGGACTATCGGATGTTGACTAACCTTAACAACATAATACGTCACGATTGAGCATCTCCCACCCCTTTCAGTCTCAATGCTCAATCGTGCTGTATCTGTGTTTCCCACTAGATCCTAATTATACCCAATACTGTTACACTGACTCAGAAAGCATGCCGAGGAGGGTGAGAACAGGCAAGCTTCGTGCAGAGTGGCTTGCTTCGCTTCGGAGGTAACGGGTGGCAAGCATCACCTGGATCTTTTCTCCGGGGCATGCCGGTGTGCTGGGGAATGAACAGGCGGACAGATTGGCTGGCTCTGCAAAACTTGGTGGAGTATTGATGCATGACAAGGCAGACGTGGTTGCGGCCTTGTGGGAGCACGTGTACACGGAGGAGCAAATGGATCACCATAGTCTGGCAAGAATGAGGCAGCGAGGAGTGACGAGGGGATCTGGCCGACGCTCGACGCTCAGAGGAAAGGCGAGACGGACATATAATCAGATTGCTACTGGAACTATTAGTGTTGGAACTCTTCGCTGGCTGCTGAGGATGGGGACGGAACGCTTATGGGAATGCCCCGAATGCTGTGATGTCGGTTCCTAAATCAATCAATAAATCTGGGGCATGTCGCTCTCCAGCTGATATCAGGGCATGTCACACTCAAGCTGATCCTGGGACATTGTCACGGAATGTCGCGATTTACATCATACTGCCTCTCGTACTACCAACACAGGGGATAAATCACAGAAGAAGGGACGGCATTCTCTATGATAAACAAGCCGGTGCACGGTGTACAAGACCACTAAGCAGTGACGTAAGATTGCTCACAAAAAAAAACAACAAGGTGTGGAATGCCAAATAATGGAATGTGAAATTGACCCAAGGCTGGCAGTTAAAACCACCCAGGCGTGAAACTAATGCAAGTAGAGGTGTCAAGACACAGACGTCCAGCCGACAGCGAAGGCTGACTGCCTTGTGAAACAGACTAGAGGCGCAAGGTGTGAACTCGCTGCTTGATAAGACTCCCTGGGATAAACAGTGTCAGACTCACTCGGACCTCTCAAATATACAAGGTGTGATGGCCAGCCGTTCAGAAAGAATTTATGACGGACATGCTGGGAGATAATTTAGCCTGCACTGTAGACGGTGTGAATTTGAATTTTCGCCAGAGTCCAGAAACACCCCGGATTGATAACACCTCGTGCTAAGAGCGGCGGGTGTAGGGTTCTGGACACCGCGGGCTATGTAGATTAAATTATCAAAGTTAGATGAGAGTAATTAACAGCAGGGTATAAGTAGACGGGGCTTTGTCAGTCTCACCGACTATTTAGACTTACCGCTGTAAGCATTAAAAACAGGAAAAATCACACCATGGCAATAACCAGAAACCAAGCAGAGAAGAGCAAGAAAGGACCAGTCGAAGCTATGAATATAGAAAAAAACAAAAACATAGACGGAAAAATAGCTGGAAGAAATCAACCCAAAGAAAGCCAACCACTAGGAAAACAGCCCGCCAGTGGGGCCCTTGAGCCAGGCCTCAAACTTAAAATAACCCAAACTGAGGGAAGACAAGCAGTACTATCGGCATTCAGCAAAGGCTAATGCATCAATATCATTGAAAATGAGCTAGGTACAAGGTAAATTGCCAACCTGATCAAAAACCCAGACAGCACAATAATAATCACACCGAACGACACCCCCAATATCAAAGAGATAGTGGATGAACTGAAAAAGGAAAAAAAGCCGATAACAATAAAATTACCACACGACATCAACGTCAGCGTAGAGTTGTTCCGGGCGACAACAACAATAGTTGTAAAAGGAATAAACCCGACAACAGATATGAGGAAGGTAGAGGAAGAAATAAGAAAAGAGAACACGTGCATTGAAATCACGCACGTAGATAGGATATTGACAAAACGTGGCGAACCAACCGCGGTAGTAATGGTTAAATACAACGGAACAACACTGCCAAACCAAATAAAATACGTAGGAAGGCCTAAGCGCTTCGAAATGTATGTACCACCTGTCACACAATGTAGCAAGTGCCAAAAGCATGGACATACCCTTACATTTTGCAAGGAAAAGAACCCAAAATGCCGGTACTGCAGCAAAAGCCACTGGTATAGTGACTGTACAGAAGCGAAAAGGGATAAACACTACAAAGAAGTAAACCCGGCCAGACAGTGTGCTAACTGCAAGGGTAACCACAGCGCGAGATATAAGGGCTGCCCTAAATATAAACTAACATAGACGGCATGGAGAGAGTCAGTTCTTACACAAACCCCGATGAGGGTCGCAAGGTGGAGAACCAGATACAAGATCAGAAATAAGAATATTGCAATCCGAAATGAATAATATGAAGAACAAGACAGCAGACAAGGACGTAGGAAGAGACAGTACACAAGACAAGGAAGAGACAGAAAACAACGAACTAAAGAAAGTTATAAGACGAATGGAAGAAGCTGAAAAAAGCATGCTAACCATGAAAAAACAACTTGAAGACGCAGTAACACACACGCGAAAAATAACCCAAGAGCTGGAGGCAGCCAAAACAGAGCTGAAAAACCAGTTAAAAGAGAACCAAACAGCCAATGAAAAGATAAAAGAATTAGCCAAAAAGATGGAGGTAACCAGACGAGAATTTAGTAACCAGACGAATGAAAACCACACGGCCACAGAACAGATGAAAGTAAAACTACGCGACATCGAACTATCAAACACAGAGGTAGAAAAAAGGACGCAACCACTAGGCCATGACCTTAAAAAATTGAAGCAACAGACTGATAGAGAAATCAAAATGATTAAACAAGCAGTGGAAAATATGATAAACAAAGAGGAGTTCACACGAATACTACCAGCATTAATGGAGAAAGCGAAGAAGGGCCCGATCATACTCCAGGAATACACTGAACTAGCAAACAAGATGTTACAGGAGACAAGCGAGGAAGACAGCGAAACATCGGAGAACTGAAGAGAACAATAACCAATCAAAAACAGAAATACAACACGACCATGGAAAAAAACAACATTAGAATAGTACAATGGAACTGCAGAGCCATGAAAAAAAACCTCCCCAGCACCATGGAACAACTAGGGAGGGAAAATAGTATCTATGCCCTGCAGGAAACATTCTTGAAACCAAAGGACAGCTACAAATGCAAAGGCTTTAAGATACTCAGGAACGACAGGACAGAAACAACAGGAGGATGAGTCGCCCTACTCATACAAGACAATCTACAAATATTAGAAAATGGAACATTCAGGACAACCAACTTCGAGGGAATCACAGCGGAGATTGCGAGTAAACCCAACAACCTAACCATAATTAACGTATACTGCCCTAAAGGAAAAATAGAAGAAGAAGACCTAATAGAGATAAAGAACAGAATCAAAACATCAACAATAATAGTCGGCGACTTCAACTGTTGCCACCCAGTGTGGGGTGGATCAAGAAACAGCGTAGCGGGAACAAAATTGATCGAATTTATAGACAGTAACCAGCTAACAGTGCTAAATGACGGGTCGATGACACGAATAGACCCCAACCCGAGAAGATACGACACAGCAATCGACGTAACAATAGTAACAACGGGCCTAACAAGGAGCCATTGGGAAGTAAAAGAAGACACCAACAGCGATCACCTACCGATAATCATCGACACAAACACGAGAGCACAGAAGAGTAAGGAAAGTAATAAACCGACCTTCCACTTCAAGAACGCGAAATGGGAGCAGTTTAGAGAAGAACTGGAGGGGATGGAAATAGAACAGACAGAAGGTGAAGATATAGATAAATACACAGAAAGAATCACTAACAACATCCTACAGGCCGCGGTAAAATACATCCCCAATAGAAATATGCCTGCATACCTGACAGCGGCCACACAGAGAACGCGAAAAACAGGAAAACAATGGAACAAACAACCAGCTGGTTGGTGGAACCAGAGCTGCACAGAGGCGCTGGAAAAAAGAAAGAAGGCGCTCCAACAATACAGAAGAATGAGGACAGACGAAAACTACAACGAATACAAAATTCAGAGGAATGAAGCCAACAGACTGATAACCAAAGCCAAAGAAAAAGCATGGAAAACGTACTGCCAGAAATTGTCACCAGACACACCCACAAAAGAAGTATGGGAGCAAATAAAAGCTATACAAAGAAACCAAACAAACAGCAATATTCCAACAATAAAAATACCAACACTAGCAGTAACAGACAAAGAAAAAGCAGACGCGTTCGGCAAATACTTCTACGAAGTCTGCTCCAACATGTCACTAGGAGAGTAGGAAAAACAAAGACGAGAAAAATACGCTGAAGAGGTGGAAGAACTGCAACAAGAAATAGAGGACTTCTACATGGACGCAGACATAACGACTGACGAAGTAATATCAGCAATCAAGGAAAAGGACGACACAGCAGCAGGGTCAGACATCCTAAACTATACAATACTGAAAAGGATACCAAGAAAAACAATAGAGACAATAACAGCTCTCTACAACAAAGTGTGGCACACGGGACAAATACCAGCACAATGGAAGAAGGCGACAGTTATACCAGTCAAAAAGCAGTTCAAGAAATCACAAAGAATCGACTCATACAGACCAATATCCCTGACATCACACCTCGGAAAAATTATGGAAACAGTCATCAATAAAAGAATCACACACCACCTGGAGAAAAACGGACTAATTAGCGACACACAGTCAGGGTTTAGAGCCAACCGAAGCGCAATTGACCAAATAATTAAGCTAGAAAACCACGTAAAAAGGGCATTCAAAAAAGGAGAGAAAACGATAGCAGTATTTTTAGATCTGGCTAAAGCATATGACCAATGCTGGAGACAAGCAGCTCTGATCAAAATCAACAAAATAGGGATAATAGGCAGGACATATCGATATATCGAAAACTTCCTACAGAACAGAAGCTTCACAGTACGAATAAAAAACAAGGAATCCAGAACCTATGAGCAAGAAAACGGAATACCACAGGGATCGGTAATATCACCAACAATATTCACAATATTAGTAAATGACCTAGATGAAGAAAAACTAGAAGACAGGATTGGGATATCGCAATTCGCCGACGACTGTGCAATATGGAGAAGCGGAAGACACATAAAAACCACAAGAGACCGACTACAACGGCAACTAAACAGAATTGCCAAATGGATGGAAAAATGGGGCTTCCAGATCAACACAGACAAAACGGTCAGTATGATATTCAACGCGAAAAGAAAACGAAACTACACGGACGGGGACATCAAGACCCAAGGGAAGAATATAAAGAGAACAAAAAACACAAGATTCCTCGGGATGACACTAGACGAACAACTAAGTTGGAGAAAACATATAGACCAGACAGTCGAAAAAGGCAAAAAGACAATAAATATTCTAAGAGTAATTAAAGGCAGTGGATGGGGAGCCCATACAAAAACGATGCTAATGCTATACAAATCTCTGATCAGAGGAAGAATAGAATACGGAAGCATAGTATACGACGCTGCACCGGAACACAACAAACGAAGACTGGACTCAATACAGAACCAAGCGCTGGGCATTATCCTAGGAACAGGCAAGCAAACACCAAGGGAAGCCCTAGAGGTAGCACTAGGAGTACTTCCACTACAACTGAGAAGAAAGCAATTAGTGTACAACTACTGGATGAAGGCTGCGAAGGATACAAGACACCCTGCGTTCAGTGCATTCGAAGAAAACAGAAGCAAATGGGGAGGAATACCCATACAAAAGACACAAACACCAGCAGGATGGACAGCTGCACAAGAGATGAACGCGGACGAGAAACTAGCGAGGGCACTGGCACGAACGAAAGTTCACAGACAAAGAACACCCCAATGGGAGCTAGAACTACCATTGACGGATACGACACTCGCGAGCATAATTAGTAAATCAACAGAGGACAGGGAAGCCAAAGACATAGCGGAGGAATACATAAGACAAATAAGCACGGACAACCTCACTATCTACACAGACGGGTCAAAGAACGAGAATGGGGAGGTAGGGGCAGGAATAGTAGTACCATACCGGAACATCCAAAAGGAGTACAAAATAACAGACAATACATCGGTATACACGGCAGAACTAGTAGGTATTATGAAAGGACTAGAAATAGCAACAGAGAACCCCCCCTATAAAACTAACTATACTGACGGACTCACTATCTGCAGTACAAGCGCTAGGCAACCATTCTAAAGTGAACAGACAAGACCTGAAAGAGAAAATACTAACACTAACAACAAAACTAAGAAGCATGGGATGCCAGGTCACAATTGTATGGATACCAGCACACAGAGGAATAACTGGCAATGAGAGGGCAGACAGGGCCGCAAAACGCGGGACAAGCAGCCAGAATATAGTAAACACAGGACTCGGCATTCTGGAGGCAAAAAGCATTATCAAACAACAAGTAATCGACAAATGGAAACAACAATGGAGAGACAGCAATAAAGGACGACACGCCTACCACATGCTCAGAGAACCAAGTTTGAAAAGTCAAGTGAAAGACAACACAAAAATACCAACGTACAAGAAACTATGGAGATTGAGAATCGGGAACTGGAAAGATAAAATCACCCGACCACTTTGCATTGATTGCCTGGAGGAAAACACTATAGAACACTACCTACTATCGTGCACAGCCTATGCCCAGGAACGCAGGGACCTAGTAGAATACTTCCAAACAAGAAATACGACGATGACGATGAAGGAATGCCTACAGGTGGAAGGCGACATAAATACAAAAGCTTACAAAACAATTCATTGCAAGAACAGGGAAAGAAATATAACCAACATAAAATAAAGCCAACAGCAAAATAAAAATACAGTGAGGAAACACTCGACCACACGAAAACCAGACAATAGGAAATATATAGGGATGCATTAAAACTCTCAAATGGCGGACAATAGAGAGACGAAACGACCCTCTTCGACGCGGGAGACAAGGAGAAGGGTGGAAATTGCCCCAACGATGGAGAAGACGATGGGAAACCTCCCTGACGATGGATAAGAGGGACGTGCAGGAAACCCCTCCGGCGTGGGACAAGAGGAGACGGTAGGAAACCTCCCCAACGATGGACAAGAGAGACGATACAATCCGACCCCTATGCTTGACAAAAAACCGTTGAACCAAGACCCAAGAAAACAAGCCCAGACGATAACAGGCACCCCCCCCCCCTCCCCAGGACAAGCCCAAGAAAACAGATGAAAAAAGACAGCCCCTCCCCAGCCCCCAAGGTCAGCTCCGGAAAAGAAGACATCAAACGAGAGGGATGGGCAAACCGATAATGATAGCAGACACACCAGCAACAACGACAAAAGCAAAAAGGATGGCAAAAAAGAGGAACTCGGCCAGACAGGCAGTAATAGAAGCTGTCTAACGCACAAAAGACCATAAAACCTATACCGCACTATGAACCACCACAACTATAACCAACGTCATTGAGACGGGTTGAACGAGGTGGAAAGTTTCTTTTTTTTCGACAAATCGGAATCGGAATCGGTCAGTCTCAGTAGATGTGCCTACTTTTTAATCAGGTAATATAAAGTGACTTTTTATGTGTATATATTTCCTAAGTCTGATCCTTATGTTGTCTAGGATCTTCTAGGAATGTTAGTTCTTAGTACCTATTCAACAGTAGTTTAGATGTATGTACTTACGTTCAGTAGGTGAAAGCTGTGTCTGTATAGTTGTGTTACTATGTCATGCTTACTAACAAGTAAGACTATCATGCAATGCATATGTTCAACTTATGTTTCTAGGCATGTTTATACTCATGTTTCTATGCATCATTTTTGTTATACTCTGGACATGTATTCGGCAGACGTGTAATTGGTATTGTCAGATGTCTGTCACGTCTACTGAATCATCTTCTTCTTCTGCGTTCATCCGGAGTGTTTTTTTCAGATGTGATTGCGTTGTGTTAGGCACCCTTGGGCTGAAACCCTTAGGCCAACACATCCGACTTCAGCGTGCATTTTTGACCAGGTTGCATTCCCAGGAGACTCTCACTTTTGTGGTGCCGTTTACATCCCAGCTGGTTAAATTAGAACGGTCGAAAGCTTAACGATCAGCCCTCAATGGAGGGCAGGGACAGTCCATTGGCATTATCCGCGATCAAAGGGAGGCTTCCATAGTTGCAGAACTGACACATAGCGCTCTGGTACTGGGCTCACCGAGGGATCGCCACGTCCTATTCATGGCTGCTTTAATTCCTCACTTCAATATATTAGGCCTTTCGTTTGCTGTGGGTCGCTCTCCGCACAAACCAGGGACGGTTGGACTGCAGACGGTATCCGCTCAGCGAGTTTTTGATTCGGACATGTGCTTGTCGTTGTGCCCGTCAGAGCTGTTCCGGGACACGACGGACATTCAGAAACTACCTAGTCAGAGCTGTTTCGGCAACGAGAAGCATTCGGAGAACTAGGTAGTCAGAGCTGTTCCTAGCACGAAAGACATTTCACTCGGATGTAATTGCGTAGTGCCAATTCTTATTTTGCCTCCCGTAGGACGGCACTTCCGTCTTCGGCGGGCATTGTTTTTAGTGAGGTTAACCTTCCTCGGGTTTCGAGGCACGTTAGACTCTTACTGTTGTGTCGCCCACATCTCAGCTGGTCAAGGTAGAACGGTCAAAGACATCACGGTCAACCCTCAAGGGAAGGCAGGGGCAGACCATGGGCATTTCCCACGATCCAAGGAGGCTTCCATAATTGCAGAGCCGGCACATATCGCTCTGAGACTGGGCTCACCCGAGGAATCGCCACATCCTGCTCATGGCTGCTTTAATTCCTCACTTCCATATATTGGGCAATTCGTTAGCCACTCGCCGCACAAACCAGGAACGGTCAGTCTGCGGATGACATCCACTAGGTAAGTTTTCGCTTTGGACTTCCACGCGATGGATTCGCTAGCCAACCGTTCCATTTCGTGCTAATGAGACGTTTTTCACCTTTGACTGCACACACTCTATGAGTATAGAAATAGACATTTTCCATAACCATTTCGTGCGACTGGGGCGCTTTTCTACCTTTAGTACTCGCTCACAAGGTAGGCTGCATGTGCTGCTGGCTCAGCACCTTACCTCCGGGCATCAGTGAGCGAGAGAAGGCCAGGCCCTCTCATCCGGGGATCCCTCATATTCCCCCAGCTGAAAGCCTTCGAACAAGTATAAAAACTAAGCATGTAGCGTGCTCAGCATCTCACCTACGTTTTGCAGAATGTTGGTATCGGCCCCGGCTCTCACATCCAGTGGATAGTGGGTTAGAGGCGTTACGCCATATCCCTCAGATGGTAGCCTTAGGGTATGTGTCAGGACCAAGTATTAGTGGCCTCGTGCGCCTGATCTGAGCTTTTGACTGCTGTCCTCAGTCTACCTGCAGAGCAGCAGGTTGTGTCTCTCTTAGTCTGGTCCATATCTCAAGAGCTGTCCGATACGTAGTTGTATATCCATCGGCAATATCGCTTGGGGTCACTGGGACACTCAAGCCCCCCCCCCCCCCACCGCGGCAAGGTTGAGACACATCGGGGGGGGGGGGGGGGGATTTACGGAAACTATTAGTTTCTCAGTTCTTGTAGATAATTGTATTACTACATTGTTTTTGCATTCATGCGACTTATCTAGGAATATCTTCATATGCCTAATGGTTAAGTTTATTTGGATATATTTATTTGTTACTCCCTAGGAAGAACATATGATGTTAGGACTATGCTCTTTACAGATTCTTTTACTATTTGTATGTCTTATTTTGTGTGTATACAATATTACTACCAACTCATTGTTATGCCATTACTATGTTGACTATCATTATATGCTTATTATGAATTTTCATACTTTATGTGTATTTGATGTTTGAAATGCCATTTGTCATATTGTACCCAGTGTGAGGAACTTGGTGTCTGAATTAGTGCCATGAACTTAGGACAAATTCAGTCCTCATGACGGGACATTATAAGGGATGGCAGAAATTGTAATAACTACCGACGTGTTAGAATGGAAAAGTCCTTCCCAGACTAGACCACAGGACAGATATAGAGGAGAGTGAATGCAGTAAAGCTGGAAGAGTGACTCGACCAATCTGGTCATTGTTTATGGGTGTGATAGATTAAATGTATTACTTAGGATTGTACTGAGGTAGAACTAGATAATACACATTCTTGATTATCTCTTCCAAGACCTCAACAAGAGCCCAGGTTGTCCTGTGCTGTGACAATGGAGGAACCAGGTGGCAATAGGACGGAAAACTACTGTTCGAAACACTGTCCGGCTTTTTGCATATCCAACTTGTAACCCGGACACATATCCAAGCAGGAAACAAGTATCCTTAAAGTTATGTTTAAGATGTTCATCACTATCTTTATGTGATTGTAGGTCACTATTATCATATTGACAACCATCATTTGTGTAATGATTAATGATAGACAATAAATGATTGCAATTTGTTTTAACTCATGGTTCAGTTGTTATACTTTTGTTTTCAAAGGGACGCAATAGCCTTGCTTATCTTGATGGGGGTTTAATTACATAACAGGGAGGAGAAACAGTCAGGGGAGAAATACATGTACTGAGCAAGTAGTCAATGCATAGACTCAAATCTAGCTCATCTAACCTTCTCCTTCCCACTCCTTGGCGAATATCTAGAACAGCTAATTGCATTTTGTTTACTCTCCAGCTGATCCTGGGGCATGTCACTCTCCAACTGGTCCTGGAGCATGTCACTCTCCACCTTACATCGGGGCATGTCACTCATCAGCTGATCATGTAATCGTAGTTCAGGAAATGAAAAGCTGCCAAAAAAAAAAAAAAAAAGAGAAGCAGCTCTCTCTGTTTCCATCAAGCAACACATAACGCCAGTATTTTACCGTGGCCCCATAGGGGAAGAAAGAATGATAACACTGTAATCCTCATATGCCTGTCACAACAGGCGACAAAAGAGGGTTGGACCGAGAATGGCTATTTCACACAGTAAAAAAAAAATAAGCCAACACAACAAGTGATGGACTGACTTAGGAGTCTCAAGGGTGTAAGAGGAGGAGGAGGAAGAAGAAGAAGAAGAAGAAGAAGAAGAAGAAGAAGAAGAAGAAGAAGAAGAAGAAGAAGAAGAAGAAGAAGAAGAAGAAGAAGAAGAAGAAGAAGAAGAAGAAGGAGCAGGAGCAGGAGAAGAAGAAGAAGAAGAAGAAGAAGAAGAAGAAGAAGAAGAAGAAGAAGAAGAAGAAGAAGAAGAAGAAGAATATCACAAATGTGTCAAACAGATTCATTTCAACTATTGCAGACAAGAATGATTGCACATGTGGACTACTTATGCTAACTCTTCAAAAGCAAAGATACGTTAAATCCTCGGGTGCTTTTGGCAGTCACAGCAGCGCAGTTAACTCTTTATTTGCATTCTTCTTCTTCTTTTGGAATATATCATTCATATTTCACGTTGTTTAGTTTCCCCCTATGAGTTCTTCTTCTTTGCCTCTGCGATGGGTTCTAATTAATACCTGTGAAATGTGTTCTCATATTGCTTGTTCATTCCAAAGATCTTTTTTGTGTGTGTGTGTGTGTGTGTGTGTGTGTGTGTGTGTGTGTGTGTGTGTGTGTGTGTGTGTGTGTGTGTGTGTGTGTGTGTGTGTGTGTGTTTTTACCTTCAACACAACTTCTTGTATTTTCTCGTAATACCCATGGGTAATTCACCCTGAAAAGCTGGGAATCCGGTATTTGGGGTCGATATTCCAAAAATGCAGGATCTGCAAACAAGAATCTGCACCATTTTGTAGATGCGGTTATTGCACACAGTGAGCAACTAGGGTTAGAGTAAAATTTTAAGAAAACAGAGATTAAGGTCGTATCAAAGAAGCAAGAAATACCACAATGTAGCATCAAGTGAATGGGAGAATTCTTATACACGTTAGTCCGTACAGTCACAATATCTGTAGGGATTAGAACAAAAATCGCCATGGCAAAGGTAGCCTTTTGCAAGATGGAAGACCGATATAAAGGTATCGCCTGCAATGAGAAATAGTGTTGAAGTGCTGTATAGAACATGTACTGTTATAGCATATGAGTGTGAAACATGAACAGTAAGCAGATAAGATGAGAAATATCTAACGGCAGTGGAAATGTGGTTTCAGAGAAAAATACAAAGAATATAATGGACGAGGAGAAAAACTAATGAGCAAGCCCTAAAAAAAACAAAAAAACCACACACACAAACTGTAAATTGTTTTCAGAAATAAGACGAAGACAGTGAAGACATTTTGGGCACACAAGCGAAATAAAGCAGGAAAACTTAGTTATAACTGGCGAGATTGATATGAAAGAAAGCAAGGGGGAGGCATAATTGAGACAAGTAAACAGAGCTGGTGATCGCGTCAGACGACGAATAACCGCACACTCTTATCGGCATGGTACAAAATGATGATTCCCATCTGTTCATCGTCAGTTTCAGTATCCCTGGGGGACGCAGAGTTGTTTCCAAGGCACCAAGGCTGGGTTATATACTGGCCAAGACCTATTGGCGCGTCCTCGCCGAGCGTCCTGTGCAACAGGTCCTCTCGGGGTCCTGGTTAACGTAGTAGTAGGATCGCTGATTCTTCCAAAGTCGGAGAATGTCTGCCTGCACGGCGAGGATCCACCAGTCTGCACACCAATAAGCCAGACATGGGATAATATGGATACTCACGCAAACCTCAGTCCGGTATGACATCACACTAATGTTGGACAACAGGATGTCTTCATCCGACATACGGGACTTCACGCTGGAGTTCATAGCCAGCGACACAAGCAAGCAAGCAAGTATCCCTGTGATAGGCGCTTTTGAAATATTTAGATTTAGACAAACTCAAAGTTGTCTTTCCCGTTAAATTACTTATAATTTATAGTAACACTAAAACGATGCGAAAATATCATATTTTTAACAGACGTAATATTGCAGCAACGGATTATTTCACAATAGCTATTTTTGTTGTTTATTTTTATTTTTCACAGACGAATCCAGGGATTCTCAAATGGCGCAAACGTCAAACACTGTGTAAAATGGTTCGAAAAAAAAAGAGAGAGATGACTGCAGTTAGCGAATCATAGATTGACCGATTGATATACGTAGTCTTCCAATCAGAAAGAGACCTGACCGTGACGCTACCAGCAAAGTAAAATAAAAATTAAAAATTAAAAAAAAAATTATTTTAATCTGACCATTACGACTCAGATAAAAGGCCTTAATTCCTAGTTGTACCTGTCACGGTTGCAAGATTATTAATATGAGCCAGGAATGGACCTTAATATGACTTCTCTTTGAGGTTGAACGGGGTATGGGTAATGGTATAATCGAATCGAAATGGCTCTGGGGTCAACCTAGCGTAATAAAAATGGGTGGTTTTGAGCCTGAGGGATTAAGGCCACCCGGCTAGTGCTGTCCCGCTAACTGTGCAGGCTAGGGTTTTCTTTTCGCCTCCGGCTGAATCGAATTGTATTTACCAATTTACATGTAGGTGCGAGGCTATCTACATAGGTAGAACAGAGCGACAGTTACATAACAGAGTGTTGGAACACATTCCGAACTGGGTGGACAAGATACTACACACAGAAGATGGTAGCCTAGGCAGGCCGACACACCGGAACAATCCTGCTTCATCGGTCGAGAGACACGTGCTCGAGAGTGGTCATGTGGTTAAAAGAGACAGTGCCTTCCGTGTGTTGTTCAACACACAGAGTAGTCGGTTGTTAAGGTTTGCTGAAGTCATTGTGATCAACCTGCGTAAGCCGGCCTTGTGCAAGCAGAAAAACATGTTAGTCAGTTTAAAATTACCGTGGTAGACAATCGACATTACTGTGCGAATATGTGTATATTTCAGATTAGGATTTATCTAGTTATTTCACTTTACGTCGTGTGATTTCTGCAGTATGTACCTGACGAGATGCAGCGAAATATGCCAGGCAATAAATCGTGCACTCTAGTGTTTGGGTCTTCGTTATTCAAATTCACTACCCCCGGGAAGGTTAACCCGGTCAACAAATGACCGCAGAAGTCGCAGCTCTGCTGTAAACAGGCACAGCGCAATCACGTCCGAAAAAAAAACTCCGGATGAACGCAGCAGAAGAAGAAGAAGAAGAAGAAGAAGAAGAAGAAGAAGAAGAAGAAGAAGAAGAAGAAGAAGAAGAAGAAATTCACTACGGGAAAAAATTGTTTTGAATTTCCGGCTGAATCTTCACCCATCATGTGCCATGCCGAAAAGCGTGGGCGGTTATGCCTCTCTATACTATAAACTATAAGCAACTATTTTATACGGTTTTTTTGTTGTTGTCATAAGAAGAGAGTGTCTGTGGAAGGTTTGACATCTTAGAAGAGTGATGGTGTTAGAGACAGAGGGAGAAAGTACTGATTGGTTTGATAAGGTGTCACAGAAAATAACCAGTGGGCGCACTTATCAAGAACACAGATGTTTGTCCTGGATACGGCTCATGATGATGATGATGCGAAACCACAAAGATTGTTGACATTGTCTAGACATATTCCCGTTTCTATTTTTACCACGACTGAATCCATTGGGTAATATTGTGACCTCTAGCGTTGATTGGCTTATCCCACTACATATAAAATGGCGTGTCCTACATTGCTCGGCCTTTCCAGTTGCAGTCCGAGCCAAGCAGCGGACTAGTGATATTTTATACTACAGCCTTTGTCTTTCAGTCTGTTATTTATTTATTTATTATTCTCTGCAAGAATAATCTTGACTTTTTGTATACAAATTTGGCAATGAGTGGCATCTAATTGAGTGGGGGAAAGGAGTAGAATTTAGAGGATACACTACACATGGGACAATCAATCAATAGTAACAATAGTAACTTACTTTAGCCAGGTACTCAAAACAACTGCTGCACGATATCAAAATTTGCTGAAAGATGTGTTATCAAGTTGCTAATTTAGTGGATTTGTTTGTTTACATGAAGAGAGGCCTTAGGCATATTTTATATACACATTGCAACTATAACAGTATTGATATGGATAGTTATTACAAAAGTTTCTTGCTTGTAAGTTGTATGTAACGGAAACTCCTGCTGATTTGGCAATCAATACGCATTACTAAATAATTACTACTACTATACTACTATACTTATACTCTACTGTCTAGTCTTTCGGGTTTACAAATAAATCCCAGGGACTCTTTATTTCACACATGCTATTAGTATTAAGTATTATTATTATTAATATTTTTTTAGCATAATTAGAGTATTAATAATAGGAATTAGTGTATAGTGTATTCACTGTATTTACCGTCAATTCTGCTACTGCTAGCATTTCCGTGCAAAAGTAATTTCATTCAAAATATTTATCTCCACCATCAACACGCCACCGTCTCCACGCAGTTGTAGTTTCAAAGTTTGTTATGTAGGCCGGGGATTTAGTTTCTCAAGGCCGGCGACAGGGGGAACAGTCAGTATAAACCACCAGGTCACGTTGTCACTCGATCCTGGATTCCACTAACAGTGAATGCGTCACTGTTTGTCTGATTAAAACTTCCGATAGCATTCTGTTAAATTTTTTTTAATTTGTTGGGTATCCCTTACAGGACGTTGCAGTCAACACCAGCATTTTTCAGCTGCTGTTGATGTACTAGGCAAGTGTTACGTTCAGTATTCTTGTCTGTTAAATTGCAGATCTGATAGATAATACTATATTACTATTATTAATAGTATACTAATAGTAATAGCATTCTGGTTGACGACTATGTTTATGATTGTAATCTGATACATACTAATAAAAAAGTATTTATAGGTCTAGTAAGTTAGTTGATAACATTTTACAGTGATAGCATTCTTAAAGCAGTTGTCATATATTTATGATTGCAAATTTGATATAACAGTGATATAATTTTTTATGGCTATGGTCATGTTTATATTTGCAAGTTTGATAACAATTTATAGGCAGTGGTATTAATTGATAACAATTTATAGGCAGTGGTATTATGATTGCAGCTTTAATAACTTTCTGTAGTACTATTTTGTTTTAATAAGGAGCATGGCTATACAGACTGCTGATTTAGTGCTTATTTACCATACTTTAGCATTACTTTGCATGTCAAACTAGACAAACAAGTTTTAAAAAAAAAAGTCAAAAAGCTTCACCCCATACCATGAATAGCTTGCTTCTAGCCACCAGGAACTTCTCAAGAAACCCACAGCAATAGAAATGGTAACAGCAAATAGCCCCAGCTGTTGCCATACAAACATGTCCATTTGCACAGAGATTCCAGGGATGAGGATGAAGAATCGATACAACTCACTGCTAGCTCCAGAGATAATTGGGAATAATATAATCCAGCGGAATGGATGCTTGCTTGCCAGCTCAATGGTCATGTGTTTGAATCCCTCAGGGAAATTGTAAAAAAAAATGTAGCTGTGCTGCAATGTTGATCCAACCTAAAATGGGTACCAGGAAATATCCCGGGATACAAGGATAGTCAGCGTGATATTGATATCTCCCATCAATTGCTGTTTTTGTCTTTGCTAACATGGGGCTAGCCCATATACCCATTACATCTCAAGGCGTATCAAACAAGTGTTTACTGTTTGCTATCAGTGGAATGGACATTTCTGTAGATGGATTCGCAGAGAGAGAGAGAGATTGGAGGTGAAGGAACAAGCGTCTTCATAGGACAAACAGTACCCAGAGCATCTGAAAGGGGTTGAAAGACATTATGCAGCTGCAGAATAGAATCTATTGCACTCCTGCATACATTGAGAATCTTCACAAAATAGACCAAACATCAGACACAGAGACTCCCCCGATGTGTCTCCACCTTGCCGTGGTGGGGGAGCTTGCGTGTCCCATTGACCCCATCTGCTTGCCGATGGATGAAAACTACATATCGGACAGCTTATGGGATAGGGGCCAGACTAAGAGAGACACAACCTGCTGCTCTGCAGGTAGACTGAGGATAGCAGTCAAAAGATTAAATCAGGTACACGAAGGCAGAAGACCTTGGTCCGGACAATACTCTAAGGCTCTCTGTCGAGGGCTGTGGCTGAAAGCCTCTAAGCCACAAACCCTCGGATCTGAGAGCCGGGCCGATACCCACCTACCGAAAAATAGAGGTGAGATACTGAGCAAGCTACATGCTCAGGTCTGATACATGTTCGAAGGCTCTCAGCTGGGGGATATGAGGGATTCCCGGATGAGAGGGCCTGGCCGTTTCTCGTTCACTGCTGCACGAAGGTAAGGTGCTGAGCCGGCAGCACATGTAGCCTACCTCGTGAGCGAGTACAAAAAGTCAGAAAAGTGCTTCAGTCGAATGAAATGGTTACGAAAACTGTCTGTATCTAACTCATAGAGAGTGTAGACAAAAATGGAAAAACGTCTCAATAACACAAAATGGAACGCACAGCGAGTGAACCTATTGCGTGGTCCGAAGTCAAAAGCAAAAGCTTACCGAGTGGATGTCGCCCGCAGTCTGACCGTTCCTGGTGTGTGCTTGAGCGACCAGTGGCAAGCGAGATGCCCAACACATGGAAGTGAGGAACTAAAGCAGCCATGAGCAGGACGTGGCAACTCCTCGGGTGAGCCCAGTCTCAGAGCAATATGTGCCGGCTCTGCAATTATGGAAGCCTCCTTGGATAGCGAGGGAATGCCCTTGGTCTGCCCCTGCCTTCCCTTGAGGGTTGACCATGATGTCGTTGACCGTTCTATCTTGACCAGCTGAGATGTGGGCGGCATCACAACAATAAGTCTAACGTGCCTCGAAACCCGAGGAAGGCTAACCTCATTAAAAAATGCCCGCCGAAGCCGGAAGTGCCGTCCTACGGGTGGCAAAATAAAAATTGGCACTACGCATTTACGTCCGAGTGAAACGTCTCGTCCGAATGTCTCTCGTGCTAGGAACAGCTCTGACTACCTAGTTTCCGAATGCCGCTCTTGTTTGGAACAGCTCTGACTAGGTAGTTTTCCGAATGTCCGTCGTGCCTGGAACAGCTCTGAAGGGCACAAAGACAAGCACATGTCCGAACCGAAAACTCGCTGAGTGGATACCGTCTGCAGACTGGCCTGGTTTGTGCGGGAACGGCCCGTGGTGAAGGAAAGCCCAATATATTGAAGTGAGGATTTAAAGCAGCCATGAGCAGGACGTGACAATTCCCTCGGTGAGCCCAGCACCAGGGCGCTATGTGTCGGCCCTGCAACTATGGAAGCAACCTTGGATGGCGGAAAATGCTATGGACTGTCCCTGCCTTCCTTTGAGGGATGACCGTTGACTTCGACCGTTCCAACTTGGCCAGCTGGGTTGTAGATGGCACCACAAAAGTGAGAGTCTCCCAGGAATGCTACCTGATCAAAAAAGCACGCTATAGTCGGATGTGTTGGCCTACGGATTTCGGCCCAAGGGCGCATAACAGACACACCACAATCACATCTGGAAAAAAAACCACTCCGGATGAACACAAAGAAGAAGTAGAAGACAGAGAGAGAGAGAGAGAGAAGTTGGAGATGAAGGGACAGGCATCTTCATAGGGACAAACAGCAGCCAGATCGTATCATCTGAAAGGTTGTTCAAAGACATTATGCATCTGCAGAACAGAATCTTTTGCATTCCTGCATACAATTGTCTTCACAAAATATACCAAAAACCAGATGGCAAAAAAAATAATGTTCTTCAGAATCTTCGTTGACTGAAGAAGTCTCCAGAAAGAAATACAAACCTGGAAATGAATATGTGCGGTTTGAAATCAAATCAGAGCATCAAATGATCAACTGTGACATGGCTATCCACGTACTGTGTAAACAATTGAAAAACATGAATGTAGGGCAAATTTATAAAATATAATATGTAAAAAGGACATTGCTGCGACAAGGCTTTATCAGCAAACAATAAGAAAACGCAACAATACTTAGACAAAGGAGATAAACACTGACTACAATAAGGCATAATATTGAGCTTTATGAAATAAAAATGAGCAGAATGTAATAAAATATGTTGAACATAACTCAGAAGCTATGAATATGAAACATGTGTAATACTTACTGATGAAAGCTTCGGCACTCCATCATCCTGTTTTTTAAAAATTGATTTGTGAAGCTGCCCTACACTTCATACTTTTCAAATGTTTACATGTCCTCAGTGATACCACCATTTCCCCTATTTCATTTATATTTGCAGTTCCCGAGGATAGAATTATTGGAAATGAGAACAGATGATTGTCTAAAATTAGAATCAGAGTGAAATGTCATACAGTGAAGCAAAAACTTTCATTCACAGCCAGTCCACCTCTGTGAAAGAAAAATATTGAATGGACTAACAGATCTAACTAATTCTATTAATTTCAAAAGCAAACTTACCTCCTTTCGCCAAAGACTTGTCCGCTGCAGACTACTTGGCAATATTTCATACTGCCTGAAAGTCTCTGGCACAGCCAAATGTTCTTATGGTACAGGTTTTCAGAACCCTGAACACATTCATTAAAATTGGCAAAGATAGAGAGATCTATCCTGCCAGATGGCGCCAGGGTACTGAAGTGAAGCATACGTTATGGATCTCCCATATCGACTGGGGGAGCTGTGGTAGCATAGTGGTTAGACACTGGCCTGCCAGCCTGATGGTCATGAGTTTGAATCCGCATCAGGGAATGATTTCTGAAAATGACCCGGGTTGCCAGGTTGACACAGCCTACAGTTGGTATCAGAAAATATATGAGGTCATGTAGGAACATGACCTAGGCTTGTATCAGGAAATATATGAGGTCAAATGTTTGATACACACACCGAAGGACCAGTCATATAATGTGCATTGTCTGGAACTAGAGTTAACCTTGTTTCTTAATTATCATCAAATGCCATTTTCCCATGAAAGTCAGCTGTAATGAGACTTAATTGCTCTATTCTGTCTTCATGGTGCACTCATACAGGCTTCTTCCAGTCCATCCATATCTTAAATTCTCCTTCTGTGCATTACCCCATTTGGGCATAAGCTTTCAATCAGCTCACATTGGTCTGTTCTGTCCTTTGCTATATAGTTATTCTTATAGCACGCTTCATGATCTTCCCTGTCTCTAATTCTCATCAGTATTTTGAGATCTCCCTCTGTTATGTTTGCCCCATGAATTCCAGTGAACTGATTTTCTAGTTATAATATCTCAATGAACAGTCCTATTCATCACCAGTGTCTTTGCCTAACTTCTGGAGTCTTGTCTAGTTCTCTCCTTTAGCTCCATTTTAGTTTTTTTTTTTTACTGCTGACATGCTCGCTTTTGAAATCAAGCATAGTCCATACATACTACTTCTTGTAGCACTGGATTGAATTTTTGCATGCGGATTACCTTTCCCTATTACCAGTGTCCCTCGCCATCAGGCGAACCCACTCAGATTTCCGAGGTACTTGTAATTTACACCCCCAAGTCAAGGGCGAGAAATCAACAATGAGAAGTCCAACTGTCCGGTGTAGGAGTTGAACCCCTCACGCTGGCATCAGCACACTGGATATTTAAGAACACGCATCCTTATCCATTCTGCCATGCTGACCTCCACTCCACATTAGTGATTCTATTATACTAGTTTAGCCCTTGGATTCTACACAGGCGCCATTTAATGAATGTACATAGTTACATGACTACTGTATCTAAGATATGCTATTAAAGTTGCACAATTGCCTATTGTATTACCAGTGATACAAGCAAACACAAGCATTTCCAAGAAAACATTATGCAATGACCACAAAACACTTGCACACTGTAAAAAGAATAACGACAATAACTTATTGTGATGCAAACCATCACAACTTCACATTATCCTGGATACTGCAGAGTGCTCATAAACTGCAGCAGGATGTACACACTGCCCATATCCTTCTGAAACGGTTGGTCATAACCTGCTACTGCACCTTGTGTTTCAGGACTTCAGACAACTTTTCTTGTCAATGCAATGCAACTGAGTAAAACGCAATCTCTGGCTTCCCAAGATGAACTCATCCAGTACCAAGCAACCCAGCATATGTTTACTGGTTATCCTTACATGATGTGTTTTTCTGAACTCTTACGTCCCATCAAAGCTGTTAAATTAATTAACTCCATTCTATTTTATTGTTTACTTGCTCATTTGGTCCCATTGGGTTATTATTGGGATTCCTGCACACCTAAACATGGCCAGTGTGTTTCCGAGGACCATAAGGGAAGCCGAAATTAGTAACACTATAAACAGCCATGCATTTTGAGGTAACTAAGGAAGGTTGGCATGAAACTACCTCATGCCACAGAAAAAATACCTGCAAAATCCATCTTGACTTCAAAGACGGCTGAGAGCCTATGCTCCTTTGGGAGATGAAAGTCAGAAGAAAGAGACCTAAACATATTGCTTTAAGTAACAACCAATTAGGATTAAGCAAGTTAAATTAATATCTGCCTGGGACTAAAAGAGTTAATGATAAGCTAAAAATAAAGTTAAAAGACCCTGTTTCCTTGCCATGAAGCATAATGGGGTCTTGTTGCATAGAACATATTTTTAGACCTGATCAGCAACTGATTGATGATGTGCTCTGTGTCATGGCAACCATCTTTAATTTCCTATAAAATTTTCTGATACCTGCCTCTTTAAAATGAAGCTGAGTCAACCCCAGAGCTGTGTGGTTATGTAACAAAATTCCTCAGCATCTAGAGGGGATAGGGACCATTAGGTCAGCAGACGTGCATGTTAGCTACTGCATTATTGCAACTCCAGCCCAGGAATTGCTAATCCGAGTTACTCAGCTTGTTGGTAATGGAAGCATAGAGGAGATGCTAAGTGATAGTGATTTCAGAGGCAGCAGTTTGTTTGTGTGTAACTTAATACAGTTCACAATGCAACATATTTTTACAGTAACTGCTGTTATAGCTATGATAATAAAAACATTGAATAAATGAAACTTGTTTATTTTTCTTATTGACAGATATAAGCTGAAAATGCCAGAGATAAAATCTGTTGATTTGATTGGTGGAACCCACGCACAGAATGAAATAAATGCAACCGTTACAGACATATACCAACAACAAATTAATGATTCAACCGAACATTCCTTGAGCCAGTCCGATGAGGTTACAAGCATCTCTAACAAAGATTGTGACTTTATACTGAACAATCAGGATAATTCATTAAGAAAGTTGTCTGGTGAGATCAGCAGTGGATTCTCTACATCCCCTATAAACTCCAGAGCCCAGTCTCCAAATTTCTTGAAGAAAAAATATGTCACCCTCATAGAGAGAATCCGTGAAAAGGAGAAAAATGGAGTACCATTCTACTCTCTTGAATTTTTTCCTCCTCGTACACAGAGTGGAGCCGCCAATTTGATTTCTACGTAAGTAATAGCAGTTATAGATGAATCAAAGTGAATAATCAGTTTATTTCATTAATTTTAATCTGAATTGTTTACTCTCTGGGTTTTGGGTTGTTGTCTGTTGACAGTGAAATGTCTAAATATGTGGAGAAAACATGACTAACCTAAGCTCAATCTCAGCCAGACTGCTGTACTGAATTATGACCCGATTACATCTTAATATCCCACTCCACAAATGTAAGATTCCAGTACTGATCCTGCACACCATGCAGATTTCAGAACTTGGAAGATGGGGAAGGAAAGTTCCGCAACACAGTCCAGTGGAGTTGGTACCTAGGTACCAGTGTTGGGAGAAAAGTTCTACAACCTCACATTGATAGATGCACACCTTTTCCAGGGCTCACTCAGTGGTCCTGAATGCTAGTACATCATACTTAAGCTCAGGTCTTCTGGAGGAGTCACAGCCAACCAGACATATACCTGACAAATTAATGACTCAGCCGAACATTCTTTGAGCGAGTCCGATGATTTATAAACATCTCTAACAATGATTGTGATGATTATTAACAAAAAGCATTTGGTGGAATCTGCCCAATCACCTGAATTATGTGTAATTAAAGATGTATTGCCAGTCTCCGTGGCGATGGCGTTGCGGAATGCAATTTGTAATGCCACATACCCGTGTTCAAAACACAGCGGCGACTGATTTGACAGTAGACCATGTCGCACTGGTTTTAATGTGTTTGTAAGGAAGCCGGTCGTTCAGAAAGCAATGACAAACTCCATCCATCCATCATGTGCCATGCCGATACGCGTGAGCGGTCATGTTCTGCCATCTCACTCGATCACCAGAGTCATGGATCAGCTCTGTGTTCCTGTCTCAACCATGCCACGTGGCCAAGCCATCTAGGTATTTACTTCTCGGTCTTCTCATAACATGCCCAATAAATTTTGACTGTCTGCGTCCAATGTCTGTAATCAGTTTACTATCTTCATTTGTTTCTTGAAGGACTTGTTCATTGGTTTTTCTGTCTGTCCATGGTATTATTTGCATTTTCCTCAGAAATCACAATGACAAACTACTGAATGTAAAAACTTGCCAAGACATCAACAATGGCAGTAAAATGCTGGTGTTGACTGCAACGTCCTGTAAGGGATATGCAACTTTTCGGACGAACATTCTGTGCTGCAACTCCAGTCATCAGGTACAGAACCAGACCGATCCCCATCCCAGCAGTAAAAGAACCTGTAGCTTTGTACGCCAAATCAAATTGTATTTACCAATTTACATGCAGATGCGAGGCCATCTACATAGGTAGAACTGAGCGACAGTTACACTGCAGGGTTTCGGAACACATTCCGAACTGGGTGGACAAGATACTACACACAGAAGATGGTAGCCTAGGCAGGCCGACACACCGGAACAGTCCTGCTTCATCGGTCGCGAGACATGTGCTCGAGAGCAGTCACGTGGTTGAAAGAGACAGTGCCTTCCGTGTGTTGTTCAACACACAAAGTAGTCGATTGTTAAAGTTTGCTGAAGCTATAATAATCAACCTTCGTAAGCCGTCCTTGTGCAAACAGAAAGACATGTTAGTCAGTTTAAAATTACCGTGGTAGACAATCAACATTACTGTGCGAACATGTGTATATTTCAGTTTGAAGGATTTATCTAGTTAATTCACTTTACGTTGTGTGATTTCTTCAGTATGTACATGACGTTTACTCTGTCATGTGACTGATTAATATTTATGGTCTTGGTTCTAGCATCATTACTGCTACGCTGTGATTACTGCTTATTTTGCCCGTTCTACAATGCTACAACTTCTTCTGTCATTTAACTCTTTTGTGGTCTAGTCCTGCCTTCTCCAATCTTTTACCATTTGACTCTTTCCAGAGTCTTTTCGGTATGTGGCAACTCGCTTGAGTTCAAAGCGAGTGAATAGGAAGCAAGCAATTGCCTTGCCAGCCCAGTCATCATGTGTTCAAATCTCCACGAGGAGGTTTTTAAAAAATCTGAACTTGTCTGCCAGTCTAAAATGGGCATGAGGAAATTTCCTGGGAAGTAAAGGCATTGGACATCAGATTGACCACATCACCCGTCAAATACTGATTGGTCTTTATAAATATGCGCTGGGAATAAATCAGTACCCAATGCATCTTAAAGCCTGTAAGTTTTTTTTTTTTTGGCGCTTGCTCGCTTTGATCTCAAGCGTAGTCCATATACACACACTACTTCTTGTAGTGCTGGACTGAATTTTATGTGTGGATTAGCTTTCCCTATTAAGTGTCCCTCGCCATCAGGCGAAAACCCACTCTGACTTAAGAGGTACTTATAATTTGCATCCCCAAGTCAAGGACGAGAGGTCAACATTTTAGTCCAACTGTCCGGTGTAGGGGTTCAACCCCTTACCTTGGCATCAGCACACCAGATGTTTAAGAACATACTTTCTTATTTCTTATTCATGCTGATCTCCGTAAAAAAAAGAGTTTATTTACTTTTCTTATCTTATATCCCTTATATTTCCTGGCTTGAAAAATTGGTTCTGTATCTTTTACTTTACTTATTTAACCATTACATTCATCCATTTATGTTTATAAACATTATATTAACCTGTTGTGTGTTGACTTCCTCTCTGTCCAGGATTGAGCGTCTGGCTGCCTGTGGACCTTTGTTCTGTGACTATGACCTGGCACCCAGCAGGTGACCCCTCAAATACAGAAAAACCTACAAGCTTCTACTTGTATTGCTGGTACAATGCTCAACTATTGTGGGCTTGAGACAATGCTTCACATGACTTGTGTTGGAATGACAGTTAGCAAAATCAAAGAAAACTTGCAGAAGGCCAAGGAGTTGGGAATTAGGAGCATCCTGGCTTTGAGAGGAGGTATTTGTCACTGTGTTTGTATATTAGAGACAGGAGGTATATACAATAAAGACCGCTTAAGGTGCTATCGGATGTAGTGAATTTCTGTTGTGAAGAACTGTAAACTGTCAAACTGTCATCTATTGCCTATAGTACCTTGCAGTGTAGGGATGGGGGTTTTGAGCCTGAGGAATTGAGGCCACCTGGCTACTGCAGTCGCCGCAAATTTTGCAGGTTAGAATTTTCTTTTTGCCCCTGACAGAAAATATCCACACCTCACTGAGGATTCCAACGTGGGTCTGCCGAAGGAGAACCCAGTGTTCTTAGCCACTCGGCCAAGCGTGTGAAGAACAATTTGTTTATTCCCAGCAATTTGTCTTCTTTATCTTTGTAAAAAATGTCCGGTTAAGCAGAATCCGTTTATCACGATTTATTGGATATGCCAAACGATTAAACGTGTCCCGACTATATAATTTGATCTGTTTAAGGCAAACGTTTTTCAAATACTTGGACATTTGTACATCTTTTCGGTTATTTTGGGAAATTGAGCGCTTCATCTGTGGTAGAATTTGAGTTATTTCCCCTCTAAAAAGTAGCTGGAAATTTTAAATCCAAATCTTTGAAACGAAAGATTTAGCTATCACAAGAAGTGGAAAATAGTGGCAAAACGAAAATTAGGAAATAGCAAAGGAATTCAACATTCCAAAATAGCAAAGGAATTTGACATTCCAACTATGGACAAGGGGGAGGTGATCGTGCGCTTGTGGGACCAGGTGGAGAAGGTGGAGGAACAGATTGAGAATCCATATGTGGAAAGAATGAGATTGCGGGGGATCGGCAGAGGTTCTGGAAGAATCTCAAAACTGAGAGGGAAGACCAGGAGAACTTTTAATCAGATAGCAGTGGGAACGATTAGTAGTGGGAACGATTAGTAGTGTGACTCTTCGCTGGCTGTTGAACAAGGGGACGGAGCACGTATGGGAATGTCCTGAGTGCAGTGATGTCGGTTCTTCACTCAACTCAACATTCCAAAATCAACGCTTTCAGGAATCATAAAAAATAGGGATCGACACAGAAAAATGTTTTATGGTGGACAAGTTGATTATTACAGAATGAAGACCCAAAAAGCAGCGTTGAATTTAAGGATGTTATGGAAAGATATTTCTATTAACTCAAGCACGGTGCTAAGATACAGAGGAAAATTGCAGCTTTTTCATTTCAAAGTGTAAAAAGTGCTGTTATTTTCTAGATAATTTAAATATTGAGCACAATTTACTACTGGCAACGCTGTCGTATTCTGGTATGAACCTAAGGCCTATCCACGTCAATATGGAAGCATGGAATACGGAATATGTGCTTCCATATTGACGTGGATAGGCCTTACGTTCATACCAGAATACAATCAGCGTTGCCAGTAGTGGGTTGTGCTCAATATTTAAATTTCAAATCCTGAAACAACCAAATAATCAATTCTAGATAATTGTGCCAACTATGTACACTAACACTTTTGGTGATTTACATATTTTCTCTGTCATACATCTGTTGTATTCAATGCTAATTCATTATTGTATTGTATGTTGTAAATGCATTATCATATATATTACTCTTATCTGGATAAGATGAATTTCTGTTAAGAACTATTTCTTGGGTCTCTGGTGAGTTCTCCTTATCAGGTCTGCACTGTATGCACAAATGTAAATACTCATTAGCAAGCCATGGTAGGCAGTGGCTAGCATACCGTGCTGGTGGTCTCAAATTCTTATCAAGATGGGGATTTAAAAAATAATTAACCTGGGATCCCTGGTGATCCCAGCCTAAAATGAGTACCAGAAAATATTCTGGGACATAAAGGCGGCCAGCAGGATGTTGATCACATGACCTGTCAAGTGGCGAGTAGTCTATAAATTTACCAGATACCATATACCATATATATGGAAAAAATTGGAAATAAAAAGAATAAGAGATTCAAAGAAAAATGAAAATTATGAAAGAGGCTTGGTTTGAGGAAAATTGCAGGGAAATTGAAAAGTAACAACACGCAAAATAGCAAATTACTGCACAAAAGAATTAGTGAGCATACAACACCACAACTGAAATTATCGATGCCCCAATTAAGTTTTAAATAGGCCAAGTCACTAGGCTGCTGAACATAATGTATGACACCTCTTGATTTATGTAAATATGTTTATTGAAATTTCAAAGAAATGAGGAGCCTTAGAATGTGATCGACATCGAGCAATTAGCCATCACATCATTAAAATTTTACTAACAATCATCATGTAAAAGCTTAGGAAGAAAATAGAACCTGAAATGTGTCTTTTGAAGGCAAGCTACAACAAATGTGTATTTACTGAGAACATTAATAGAGCATTTGATAGTGAAGACCTACATCTTTACTTCCTAGACTACACAGCGACTTTTGATAGTCTAAAATACATTATGATAAAGATGTCTGCAGATCTACAAATTGATGGGAAAGACCTTGGACTTTAAAAGAAAAAATATTGAAAACAATTTGCTGTAAAAAAATTGATAATGAAGTTGTACAATATCAACCATTTAAAAGGTATGCGGCAGGGATGTAATGTCTCCAGGCCTTTTTTGTTTCCTTTATGGTGAAAATATTAGAAATTTAAAAGAGAAATCACTTCGGAAGACATAACATCAGCATTATATGACATCTAGATACATATTGATTGTAGATAGTGAACAAGTTCTATAGCATTTAGTAGGTGTGGTTATTGTACACAGTGAGCAACTATGGTTAGAATTAAATTGTAAGAAAACATATTATGGTCATCTCCAAGAAGAAAGAAATACAATGCAAGATTCAAGTAAATGGACATATTCTTAAACCAGTGATTCAGTACAACTATCTCGGAACAGTCATAACATCTGATGATATCTGTCTGAACAAGAATCCCCATGGCAGAAATAATCTTTTGCAAGATGGAAAACATTTATACCAATAAAAGCCATCAGTTGCATTGAAAAAGTCTTTAAAGTGCGATATAAAACTTATACTGTTGTATGAATGTGAAACGTGGGCAATAAGCAGACAAGTGGAGAAACATCTAATAACAGTGGAAATGTATTTTCTGAAGTTCTCAAAAAACTGGGAAAGAAAAGAGAGTTGATGAAAGAAATAAAAAAAGAGGCAAGTGAAATATTTCGGCCACTTTAAAAGCCATAACACTTTAAAAAAACATACTGGAGGGTAAGATTGAAAGCAAGCAGGCAAGAGGGTGGGAAGATAATATCACGAGATGGATTAACAGCAGTCTGGCAGAGTGTACAATCAAGGTGGGAGAGTATTCGAGATCCATTGTAGCTAACCTTCATTGTGGAGACAGCACCTGATTGATTGAATGTCTCCACAGGGTTTAGATATTTCATTGTTAACACTCCAACACACTGCCCAAGAGAAATAATAATTCTGACAATAAAATTAATCTGATTTATTTACCTTGATCTGTTAGTCTAATTCTTTTATCGTGAAGATATCCCAGAGGGAAACACAGAATGGAAAGCCACACCCGGAGGCTTCAGTTATGCCACGGACTTGGTGAAGCTGATCAAAGAGGAGTTTGGTGATCACTTCGTCGTATGTGTTGCAGGTAAGGCAGGTGTTGTTCTATCTGTGGTGGAAATTCATATCCAATACCTTTCTGTGCGACACGCGTTACATGGCATTTTTAGCAAGTTGAATTTTTTCATTTAAAAATAAAGGTTGCATATCCTTTGCAGGACCCCAGATTTATTTTATTGGCAATTTTACGTTCAGTAGTTTGCCATTGATTTCTGAACAAGAAGTCAACATTTTGTCCAATTGACCAGAGTAGGTAATTAACCTTGCTACTTTGTCATAAGAATTCTGCAGTCATAATTTTAGTTCTTGCTTTCTTTAAATTGCCAATGAGCTTATGGACAGTATTTTCAATGTTTTATCGTCTATACTAAAGATTTTCTTATCTGATATGGTGTCAGTTTGCTGGTTTCTAGTCACTGCTGATAATTATTTTCTGTTTTACGTTCAGGTGTAGAAGTATCTTATTGAAATTCCAAACAGATGGATTTCACGCACAGTGAATATTACTTATTTTCCTGCTGCAACAGGCTCTCATGGTTGTGGTTTTGAATTTGCATGGAGGTAGATTTTTTAAAAATTGACTCAGTGTCCTAAGTCAACTCAGCTTAAAATGAGCACCAGAAAGTGACTTGGGAAATAAAAGTCTATAGCACTATATGCTCACTATCCATCAGGGCGTTTAAAATGGGTCTTTTACTTAAATGGCACTTGTACATTTGGTTTTTTAAAGCTCAGATTTCTGCAAAAAGGCCAATCTTATATATAGATATATTTTCATGTAAAGTTTTTCATATAGTGTGTTTATTGTTTGTGTGCTGGCGAAGGCTTTGACTGCAATGTCCATTTTGTTACTTGTGGCCATGTTCTAGTAAGTTCACCATCTTCTCCGTTTTTGGTGATTCATTCATTGTAAAAATGTTCTTATATATTGCCGTAGCCTTGAAGAATGGGCTCTGATGTTTGCTGTTTGCTTGACTGCACATACACTGTGCCAAGTCACCAATTTGTAATTTTTAGCACACAGGCTTAAAGCCCATGTGTTACTGGGACCAATAACCAAAGTAAAGATAGTAACACTGTAACCCACCATGCATGTCGTATGAGGTGACTAAGAAGGGTTGGCGTGGGTCTGGCTACCTCATCCCAGAGAAAACTTTAGCTGCAGAATCCAACTAATCACGAACAAGACTACAGAGCACCTGGCCAGTGTTAGTTGAGGGTCAGTGCTTCATTGGGAGAGGACAGGCAGAAGGAGAAGGCAGCTGATGTAACACTGGCCACATCACCCAGAACATTTTGATTGGTTAAGAAAATACGAGACACCATATCCTCATTATATATCAGTGGCAAGGAAAATTGCTGCTTTTTCGTTTTAATAAAAAATAAGTTAGTTGCTTATTCTTTACAGGAAATCACAGTCAATCTCAGCATTTTTTTTTGGGGGGGGGGGGGGGGGGGGGGGGGGGGGGGGGGGTTGTAATTTCTTGTAAGTTTAACTTTAGTAGTTTGCCATTGATTTCTGAACGACCAGCACTTATACCATTGCATGAAAACCGTACAAGGCGGTCTGCTGCCAAATCATCCACAGCTGTGTTTCGAACCCAGTATGTGGGATTACTAATTGTTTCCGTCACCACAGAGCCGCCTGACAATAAATATGGATGTATAAATAAATAAAAATACATACATAAAATATCTCAACAGGTTACCCAACAGGGCATCCAGAATGTAAATCATACCGTGAAGATCTTCAGCATCTCAAGGAGAAGGTGGAGGCTGGTGCAGATTTCATCATCACCCAGTTGTTTTTCAAGCCGGAGACATTCGTAACTTACGTAAAAGATTGCCGGGCTTTAGGCATTACTGTTCCTATAATTCCAGGCATTTTACCTATTCAGGTTGGTGTTGCATTTTAATTGTATAATACTTTTTCTGTTGGTCTTCCTATCTGCATTCCTTCATCCCTCTCTCACTCTCTACCTACCTACCTACCTACCTACCTACCTACCTACCTACCTACCTACCTACCTACCTTCCTTTCTACCTTCCTTCCTTCCTACCTTCCTTCCTTCCTTTCTACGTAACTACCTGCCTACCTATTTACTACCTCTGTGCCTATCTACCTACCTACCTCTTTCCCTACCTCTGTTCCTACCTACCTACCTACCTCCCTCTATACCTACCTTACTACCTCTATACCTCCTTACCTCTATACCTACTTACCTACCTGCCTCTGTCCCTAACTGCCTCCTTCGTTCATCCCTCCAAGATTAGCTTCATAAGTATACATGAAATAATGTAAGAAAGCTGAGTGATAAGAAGGGCAGAATGTCAGACATGATGGCATGTCTAACTCAGCAGATGAACGAACGACCAGAGTAATTTGTGAGAATATTGTTTCTTCACTGCCTTTTAATTTTCATTGCATTGTATAGTGAATGAACACCAGTAGTTGATTTCCATCAACTATTGACTGGCACCTTGCCGTCTTGACAGACGATAGTTTGTAAAATGGAGTTATACCTCTACATAACTCAAAGCCTGGGCTGAATTTAGAGACCATGTGTTGCCCATGCAGCATGCTCCCTCTCTCGGCCTGTTGGTAAGCCAATGTGTCTGGAACAAGACAAGCTGCAGAAGCTGCTGGATCAGCAAAGCAATATTCTGTCCGCCCGTTGGAGCTTCCATCCTAGACCAGTTGCTGACCAAGGCTTAAGGCCTGGTCTGCCCTTCCATGAAATTTAGTCTTTAGGTTGCATTTCCTCGCACTAGTGTAAGGCTTGTATCCTCCCAATTGCACTCCTCTGCCCAAAGCCGTTGGCACAATGTGCGGTGTCGGGTTTGGTGAGTGCGCCCAACATTCGGCGCTAACAGAAAGCAGGCAGTACCGTCTACTGCCATACTGGTAGCTCAGTCATATCTGACTAAGATCTGACACTATCAACTATTTTTTTTTTTTTAATGTTGTATATCCCTTTCAGGACGTTGCAGTCAACACCAGCATTTATCAACTATTCTATTGCTATTAAGTACATGTATATATATGCTCAACACACATGCTAGTATGCCTGCCGGCACATGGGTGTGCACCCAGAGAGAGAGAGAGGGAGAGTTATATTTAGTTCTTATTATAACTGAAGCTACCTGGTGTTTTTTTCTATACCTATAATAGAAATCACAGAGCTTCTGCAATTAATGATTTTTTATATACTCTCACAGGCCTACCAGTCTCTAAATCACATTGTCAAGCTATCAAAACTAGAAGTGCCTCAAGACATCATTGACACCATAACCCCCATCCAGCATAATGATGAAGCCATCAGGAAGTACGGAATTGACCAGGCTGTACACATGTGCCGTCTGCTTCTCAAGTCTGGGCTTGCCACAGGCCTTCATTTCTATACACTTAATAGAGGATTAGCCGTCAAAGAAGTTCTTGAACAGCTTGGGTTGTGGACACAGAAGATTTGTCGCACCTTACCTTGGAAGAAGACTGCTAACCACAACCGCTGTGAAGAACAGGTCCGTCCAATCTTCTGGAGGTGTCGACCGAACAGTTATGTGTATCGTACCTCAGATTGGGAAGAGTTCCCTAATGGGCGCTGGGGCGATTCCCGAGCTGCATCTTTCAATGATATTAAGACATATCACTTGTTTTACTTGAAAAGTAGGTCATCAAAAGAAGAGCTTCTGAAAATGTGGGGTGAGGAGCTGACGTGTGAGCAGGATGTTTGGTCAGTGTTCGTCTGCTATCTCACAGGAGAGCCCAATAAACATGGGGTCAAGGTATAATTGATGGTCACTTTAAGATTACTGTTATTGCCATAATTATTACTGTAAAGTCTTGAGTACATTGCACACTTCTTTTTACTCTAAAATCTTCTCTTCTAATTACATGTGTCCATTATATTCATATAAGTAATTTTTTCAGTTTTTTTTTTCCTGTTGTCCTAATGTGAGCTTTAAAATAGTATAAATTTAATCGAGTTCAGGGGCTGTATGCATGTTTATAATAAATTATATATATAGTAGAAATCTCTTGGATTCATTCGAAGCACTTCATTTCAGAAATGTATTTCACATTGTAAAATGTCTGGGTCACTTACAAACATAAACAGCGGTTGCAATTTTATAGTTATAGCTTAATTACCGGTAAATGAAGTACTAGTATTGATGAGTTAAAGCTGCCTATATTTGTGAAATTAATTAATTAAAATATCACACATAGCACGAATTCTGTAGCTCCAGTGACAACCCCCAGGAGTCTCGGAAACAAACCCATGACTTTCAGAGCAAGAGGCAGGTGATGTAACCACTTCACCACAAAGCCCCTGTATGGCCTGAGAACAGCACTTTTTCATCTGTTGAAAAGCTTTTTGCGTGTTTCCCAAAATGCTAATCTTATAATATTTCATTTCCCCTACCATCGGCACAGTCTTTCCAAATGCACACTAAGTTCTAAGATTCCCAAGTGCCAATTCTGGAAATTTCCCTAGGTGAAAGGAGGTAAATCGGTGATCCACATTTCTTGTAGCTTTTTTCACATTACTTCATACTTCTTTAGAAGAGCAGCTTCTTTTCTTGGCTGAGTTATTTTGTTTTCTTTTAGACTTTGTTATGATTTGTTAAATTTTGCAACAAAAGTTCTCTACATGATGGGAAAACCTGTCCCTAGCCAACCTTCCCTAGTTGCCTCTTATGACATGCATGATAGGTTGCGACTGAAACAATACACACATTACAGCCTTGGGGATAAGAGGGGAGACTCTACCTTGCAACATAGCAGTAACAAAGCTTTTATAGGCAGTAGGAACTTTAATGAATAGTTTCACTATGTGATAATGTTGTCACTTGAATTTATTGAGTCTGTTTTCAGAAAAATTTTTTGTTTCTGGTATTTGTATTTTAAAGGCACTTACATAAAAACTTGTTTATTGTTGTTTTTTTACAGGTAAAAAGAATCCCTTGGGATGATGATGAGATTGTTGAAGAAACTTCACTTATTGCCAGCAAACTTGCTTGTGTGAACAGGCATGGAGTGCTGACCATCAATTCACAGCCCAGGGTCAACTGTATGCCTTCAACAGATCCTGTGGTTGGATGGGGTGCTCCTAATGGCTATATTTATCAGAAGGTGATTATAGTCCAATCTTTGTGAGAAAGAGAGAGACACTGTAGGTTATCACAGCTGAAGATATGCTTAACCCTTTACAGGGCACAGCGGCCATTTCTGGCCGATGCCATAAAACGCGCATAGCGGCCATTTACGTCCGATACTATTATGCATTGTAAAAACGCGATCTCTCGGCTTTCCGACACTTCCGATGGCTACTTTCGCTTTCACCGACAGCTTGACAACGTGGCCGCCATTTGTAAACGCAATAGTATGAATTTGAACGGACTTTTACAGACTTTTTTTGATAGTTTTCAGGATTTTTACGCTGTTTTTCAAAATGGATTTCGGCGATTCTTCAAGTGATAGCCGAGATTTCGCTAGGTTCAATTTAAATGACATTAAAGGGCACGAAGTTGACTATTAATTGGAGCTAGATATCAGTGCAAAGCGTTACTTTGCATTAGCAGTCTGAGTCGGACTTTAAAGAAAGTGATTATGATTCTGAAAATGTGTTTGTAAATTGCTGTATAGATGACCGAAAATCACAAACAACATGCCGTATTTCGTAAATATTTGTGTTCATATATGGATTACCGACAACAATCACGTGAATAACATATTCTGCATGCTTTTCCCTTCATTGTGTTGTTTATTTAACTAAAATCGGTTGACTAACACCTTATTTGTGATGTTTTTACTAACGTGACCCAAAATTTTACCGGACCTGAAAAAATCTTGCCCGTTCAGGGCTAGAAAATGAACAAGCGTCTGCCCTGTAAAGGGTTAAAAGAATTTTTATTTACCTGCAGGAATATTGGAATATCAGGGTGAAACTACAAATGTCTGAGTATATGACAGACATTCATACTATTGTATGAAAACCAATGCAATGCTTTAAAAGAAATTGATTATACTTGTTTCATGGTGATACTATTTTGATCTTTTTCATTGAGCAGTAGGAAATAAATGGGCACTCTCCCTCTGTTTATGCCCTCCTTTACACCACAAGGTACAAGAGAAACAAGATGAAATGATAATTCCTTGATTTACATTGTATAATTTCAGGCATATTTGGAGTTTTTTACCTCGAAAGAGAATGTTGCAGCACTGAAAGAGATCTTACCTAAATATCCACTAGTCAACTACCATATTATAAACCACACGGTGAGTTTATTTTTTTGGTTATGTTATACAACGGAGAAACCTTGAAGGCATCTTAACAAGTAAATTAATTTATTCGTTTTTCTTATTTATTTGCATGGTATTTAAAAAATTCTTTTGGGTTTTGCAAGCCAAATGTTTTAGAATGTGAAAATTACTGCACAGTAAGTCCTATGAGGAATCATATGATAAAGCTACTAATATAATTATGAGAAGGATAAGAAGCAAGATGAAATAGGACATTTTTCTGCCTTAGATCCTGAAAAGACCCTCAAACGACTGACTGTGGGCTTGCTCATGGTTGGTTGGCTTTTGTAGCTCGAGTATTCTTTCAGATGGGCTAGCCAGCCCAAGACCATCCCTCTTGACTACTCAACTCTGATGACCTACTTGATAGATTACATGGTAATATACCCTCACCTAGGAGGACAAATACACAGACCTGATTAAAGACTGGTTATTTATGTGAGATGGTGATTCAAGACTGGTGATTGTGTGAGAATAGATGTCTGGTTTTGGCATGGCACATGATGATGATATATTTAAACTCTATGACAGGAGAGTATAAATTGATATCATCATCATGTGCCATGCTGAAACCAGACATCCTATGGCAGTCTGCCTTGTGCTTCGAAGGTTGTGGGTTCGATTTTGGGCTATGTCTTTCGATTCACAAGTTAATTTTTCTCTGTGACTCCCGGGGATTGTCGCTGGAGCTATGGAGTTCATGCTTTGTGCGACGCTTATGGCAGGCCGCCCTGCGGAAAGAGGCCAAGCCATATGGAATAAAACCCAGTGCAGTGAAGTCAATCCTCTCGACTTTAATACTTTTTCCTTTATACTCTATGTCAGTGCGTGCCATGGGGTTATTGATACCTTTGATGTAGCCGCCACATCTCTTGATAGATTGTGAGATGTTTTTTTAAAAATCTTATTCCACTTTGTGTTTTAGGGTATATCTGACCACACAAACTGTGATTCGCTCCAGCCGAATGCTGTAACATGGGGTGTGTTCCCGGGCAAGGAGATTGTACAACCTACAGTCGTTGACCCTGAGTCTTTCAAGATATGGAAGGTAATATAGTTTGTTACAGTATTTTGTGTTCAGGTAAGGTGTGAATTGGCTTGCAATTATGTTGTTAATCTCTAATTCCAAGACGACCAAGTTAAATCAAACAAGCCTGCAGAAGTCGGATGTGTCTACCTAGCGGCGCAAGAACGCAGCTCTGCTGTAAACAGGCAGAACGCAATCACGTCTGGAAAAAAAAACTCAGGATGAACGCAGAAGAAGAAGAAGAAATCAAACAAGCTGTGGATTTTATAAAAAAAAAAAAACCTATTAAAAGAAAACCGACTCATTGCTATTTTTTAATTTTTTGAGCATTCTCTTCCTTTGCTTTGAACTCGAGCGTAGTCCATACACATGTTACCCTTCTAGTGCTCTGGATTGATTTTAGCGTATGGATTAGCTTTCCCTATTAGCAGTGTCCCTCGCCATCAGGCGAACCCGCTCTGATTTCTGAGGTACTGGTAATTTAGGTCCCCAAGACAAAGATTAGAAGTCAATATTTTAACCCAACTGACTGATACAGGGGTTGAACCCGCTACACCAGGTGTTTAAGAACGAGTACTTATCATTCAGCCATGCTGACCTGCAACTAGCTTATAAACAGCGTCATGTCTCAGAATCTGAAACACTGGCTGTATTAAACATGACAGTGGTTTTGAGAAAACAGTCAAGTTAGGCATGGCTTCAGGAAGAAGAGATAGGTTAACCAGCTAGATTAAGCCACAAACTTGTCAGGGACAGTTAAGGGCTGTAGAAGGTGTAACTGAAGTTTCTGATGAAATCAGATGGCTTGGACTCCAGATATAAAATGAAAAAATGCCAATTCTTTTTGAGACACAACCCTGTTCTGTTGAGGACAGTTTAAGGGCTACAGAAGGCGTGACTGGAGTATCTGATGAAATCAGATGGCCTGGATTCCAGATATAAAGTGAAACAATGCTGAAAAGTTTGCTTTTTTGAAGGTTTCATACATTTATTGACAACTGATATTTTTCTAACAAGCAGCCTACTTATAGATTATAATGTTGAGTCAATCATTTTCCATCTCTATTGTGAATGATAACTATTGGATCTGCAATACTTTCTTCCTCTTCTATTTACAGTCCATGTGATGTGGACTGTAAGGTGATCAAGTCTGTCCACAGCCTTCTTTCTCTCATCCTTCCAATTGCTTCTGATACCGACATTCCTTGTGGCGTGTTGATCATGTCAGTTGACAGCCTTCTATCTCTCATCCTTCCAATTGTTTCTGATACCAACTTTCCCTGTGGCCATGATGTACCATGTCAAACTGTCCAGCATCTTCTCTCTTGGTCTCACCCTTCCACTTTCTCCCTCCATCTTTCTCATTAAGACAACATACTCCAGCTTTCCTCTTATTATGACACAGAAATGTGGACTTTTTTCTTTGTGAGTTAACTTCTTTCAAAATATCTTCATTGCGCTTTCCATCTGTCCTCTGTGTTTTAATTATTCTTCTATAAAACCACAGCTTCCACATAATTTCTCACTTATTGTCCATGATTTGCTCCCATACATTAGGATTGACTCAATATAGCTCTCAAGATCAACTTATTGGATCTCCATCACGTTCTGTCTCCATTCTATAGGTACACTCTGAAGACTGTTATATGCCCTTCTTTTGATGTTTTCATACTTATATCTTTGCTTGCTTCAGATTCGCTTGCCTGAAACTTTCCCCACGATTTGAGTTCTTATAAAAGTGCCATGTCTTTTATTGTAGCAAAACTATTTGACTTGCCTTTATTTCTTTCATCAGCCCACTTTTCATAAATACTATAACAGGTGATCAGTCTTTCTTTCATATCATCATCATCATGTGCCATGCCGATAAGCATGGGCATTCTCACATGATCACCAGAGTCATGGATCAGCTCTGTGTTCTTTTCTCGGCCATACCACATAGCCAGATCATCCAGGTATTTACTTCTCTCCTTCCGTTTGTTCTTCTCTCAATTTTGCCAGTTGTCACCAAGTTCTCCAATTTATTTCATCTCATGTGTCCAGAAAATTGTTCTCTCATATAGAGAATAACAAAAGCTAGCAATGAATCCTAGTCTGACTGTTCCCATGCCACTGTAAGCATAACATTCTTGTCATGTACCCACTCTTACTAAATCACATACAGAGTGGGCTTATGACAAGTAAACGCTCTCCTTTCATCCACAAATTCAACGCCGAGGCAGGCTCGTGATTCATTCCAGTTCGGAACGTTTAATAAGTCATCTAGAGCGTCCCAAATATAGTAAGGATTGCTCGTTTCACAACAACCGTGCGGACTCAATACAATGATGTCGGAACGGGTAACAGAATAATTACTGAATATGCACACTGAGCCATCTATATGCAAAAGCTCACATTCGTGCACAATCTCGCCATAGCACTCAAATGGCATACAACATCACACTCAATCAGAGCACGCTAGGTGTCTCACAGTTGTATCACTCGTATCTTCACAATTATACCACGAAGCAGTCTCTATATCTTTCATTCATCTCACAAGTCTCAATATGCAGTCTCCTTTCACAGCAGGTCTGTCTCAGTCGCCCGTCTGATACCGTCTCACTGGTCCTCGGTCTGGTCATCCACTCACGGGTTCTCTAGCTCTGTTATTCACATGTCCTACATCGGTCCGTCCATCTCGAGTCTGTACTGAGTTACAGGCTCACCTGTTCTTAACCCCTTCATGTCTGTCAACTGTCCTGACCTGTCCCAGTACTTCTACCTACCTGTCATATACTGGAGTCCCTGTTGGCTGACTGTCCTTACTTTGTGCTGTCCTGTCAGTCTTGTCTCTTTCATCTCTATGGGATTAGGTCTCTGACAATTCTAATTATTACAGAACAACAACAATGCCAGATATAGATCTGTGAATATGTAATGTTAAAAGTAGGTGGATATAGCAGAAAACATTGTTGTAGTTGTTCATATACCATTCAAGTCTGTGAATGTGCCCTTTAAAGTGGATGGATATAGCAGAAAACATTGCTGTAGTTGTTCATATACCATTCAAGTCTGTGAATGTGCCCTTTAAAGTGGATGGATATAGCAGAAAAACATTGCTGTAGTTGTTCATATACCATTCAAGTCTGTGAATGTGCCCTTTAAAGTGGATGGATATAGCAGAAAACATTGCTGTAGTTGTTCATATACCATTCAAGTCTGTGAATGTGCCCTTTAAAGTGGATGGATATAGCAGAAAACATTGCTGTAGTTGTTCATATACCATTCAAGTCTGTGAATGTGCCCTTTAAAGTGGATGGATATAGCAGAAAACATTGCTGTAGTTGTTCATATACCATTCAAGTCTGTAAATGTGCCCTTTAAAGTGGATGGATATAGCAGAAAACATTGTTGTAGTTGTTCATATACCATTCAAGTCTGTGAATGTGCCCTTTAAAGTAGGTGGATATAGCAGAAAACATTGCTGTAGTTGTTCATATACCATTCAAGTCTGTGAATGTGCCCTGTAGTTGTTCATATACCATTCAAGTCTGTGAATGTGCCCTGTAGTTGTTCGTATGACCTGTAGTTGTTCTTATGACCTGTAGTTGTTCGTATGACCTGTAGTTGTTCGTATGACCTGTAGTTGTTCGTATGCCCATAACATCTGAACAAATTGTTATTCTAGGATGAAGCATTTGCCCTTTGGCTGGAAACCTGGGCTGAGATTTACCCACAATCCTCCAAATCTAGAGAAGTCATTCAGTATATCCATGACAACTACTATCTAGTGAATTTGGTGGATAATGAGTACCCAAATGATACTGTCTTGTGGGACATCGTTGATGAAATGCTGACATCTGCTGGAGGAAAAAGTGAGTGCAGTTTTGATCTGATCACATGTTTAGATCTGCCTGTATTGTCTTGTGTACCAGTTTCTTCCATTTCTTATGTTCATCTCATCTCTCTCTTGAGTTGTCGGTGTTTATTTATTATTCATGTATTCAACTTGTTGTGTCCTAGGTTAATTGTTAGACAACCCACTCTGTTTTAGCATTACATTAACTCCTAGTGTCTCATACATCTCTTAGTTACCCATTCAGTTTCATTCATTATTATCTCCTTTTTATCCTACACAGTTATTACTTTAACCCCTTCCAAAACATTTATTAAAGCACTGTCTAGGACAAAAAGTTAAGCCAGTGCATCTTCTGTGATGACTGGGTCAGTATGACTCGAGAATTTTAGACTTGTGTTTTCTGAAGTTGCGGTGGCATAGAGGCTTGATTACATGCATGATGGACTATTGGCTCTGGTTTCAACCTAGCCTCATGAATTGGGTACCAGATACTTTTCTGGGAGATAAGGTGGCTGGCCTGGTGATGACCACTAGTGTGATAAATGACCACTTGTGTGATAAATGACCATAAGTTATAGAGAGCCGTTTAGTCAAAAAAAAATGGGCCTAGACTCATATCCCTAATGTGCCACATTGATATGAAGACTGAGTACTGTGGAGAAATGTCTGAAGACATGACAAAGAACCCAGTTATTATATCTGAAAGGGAAGAGAAAGAACCAGAATCTTTGTGAGATGCAGTGAAATATGCCAGGCAATAAATCATGCAACATATTGTTTGTGGCCTGTGTGTTTAAGACCAGAACCTTTATTGGAAGTGTGATCAGCAATACAGTCTGAAGAAAGGGACATTACCAGGCTGTGAATACATACATGACTAACTAACTGGCACCTTGCCGTCTTGACAGATGATAGTTTGTTTCATTGTGCTTCAATTAAGGCATAATAACTACAACTCATGGCGGTAGCGAATGTGACTGATCAGACCAATTCACGCTGTTCTTCCACAATTGATGCACGTAAACACATCATTTCCACCATCACACACCATCTGACGTCTCACACGCTCAGTGTTTGACCTATCTGCAATCATTTTCTCCTAGTATTTATTCCATTCCTGATCTTTGCCCTCCATCCAACACAATCCTGTGAATACATACCAATAGAATTAAGGAGGAGAAGCCAGATTAGGTATCTACCACGCACTGTGTGAAGATCTGGAACAAAGTTGTTTGATCCAAAGCATGGAAGAGAATAATCTACATCCTTCTTCTAAATAAAGATAATTTAAAATTGTACGTCACCTACAAACTGGTTCTGTGGCAAAGGGTTACCGACACAATTCACAATCCGATATTCTGCATTCCAAACAGAGCTAAGGGTGATTAGGGAGCAGTCCGATTTGCACTGGTTTTCCATACAGTGGTATGAGTGCTTGTAATTCAGAATGAAAAACTACTGCACATAAGCATGCCAAGAAATCGCAAACAGCCAACACCACCTATTGAACTGTTGCACTAAGAAGTCATGCTAGCAAAAGTCTTGGTGAATCCTTATGACGTGGATTGAAAGGAAGGTACAATGTGAATTACAAATCTGCAGGCAGGTTTCAGACAGGGCAGAGATACCAGGAATCATATCTTAAATATGAAAACCATCTGTAAAAATTGTAGAGTATAGAGTAGATCTTTATACTTGATTCATAAACATTAAATGTCTGATAGCAGGAATCTATGCTGTGGGTAGTTGAGGTGTTATTACTGTCACATGTTTGTAGGGGAGTAAGTGCACGGAGAAACAGGTGGCCAGTTTTTCTCTCATGTAGCCAGTAACAGCCAGCATGGAAACCTAGTCTGTCTGCTCTTATGCCATTGTCAGCGTAACATTCTCATCATGACACAACAACAACAATGCCAGCAATACATTTGTGAATATGCCCTTAAGAGTAGGTGGATTTAACACCTACAGTCAAAAAATTTGAGGTGCAAAGGGAAGTAAGGCAGGGTTGCCTTCTCTTTGACTGTGTTCAGTATAAAAAATTGTGGAACATAATGAGAGATATGAAGAGGTATCCATCACACTTGATCCGCTTGGTTGAAATGTATCATGAACAACAAGCAGCTGTCAGTGTAACGTGTGAAACATTGAACTAGTTTGAGGTGCAGAGGGACGTAAGACATAGTTGCGTTCTCTTACAATACCTAATTTATACAGAAAATGTATTGAGAAATGTTAAGAATGATGTAAACTGACAATTTTGATCAATTCATAGTTGGTGAAAATTCATTTCCAGAACTCAGATATGCAGTTAATGTCATTCTCTTCTAAAACAGGCTAATCAATTAGAACAATTAATTCTGTCTCTTAAAAAACTTTTAAAAAGTAAAAATAATGTACACAGACAAAACTATGTAAACCAAACATGAGTACACCGCGAAAACAATTTAAAATATAAAGTTTCCCTTGGCTCGATAATTAACAACGGGGACTTCACTGCTGGGGACTGTTAAAAAAAAGTCAGACTGGGAACTGGCAAAGGACTGAAAATCTGTTCAGTGGGTTGTGATGAGAGCAACATTCTACAGTTGACCTGCTGCATGATGATGATGATGATGACGTAATGTTTGTAAAAATATATTTGAAGCCACATGTTTAATAAGCATGTTTACCTAGCACAACAGATGTCATTTTGTAATGTTTTTTTTTTCCACAGAAGAGTCTCGCTGTGCGGAACTTGCCAAGTGATGTTTTCAGTGGCACATTCCAGCAGTCTTCAAGTGATATTTACAGTGACATTAATTCTTTAAGGGACATGTGGGTTTTTTCCCAGCTTTTTGGCCAGATTTTTTCCTATTTTCTGGAGTTTCTATAACTGCTAAACAGTCAAACATTTTGTTAATACTATATTGATGGTTAGAAAGGAAATATTGCAAGTGATTTAATATGTTAATCTAGTATTAGATTTACTGGCTGCTTATTTCATCATTAAGTCTAATATTACATTTGAGTTTCGTTTCTATTTCTCATTCTGCAATTAGAATTTTTTATATATTTACCCAGATTTATACTTAGAACAGAAGTAAACATTTGTTGAATCCTTTGGTGAGAGGTCTTGTTGTATCAGGTTTAGAAGAGGTTCAGGGTTCAATCCCAGCCAAGGGCTGGGAAATTTCTCCAAAACTATTGGTATTTAATTATATCACACCCTCCCCAGTTCTCTTGGATAGTGAGATCGGATACCTAACCTGCTTGGATAAGGGTGAAATAGCAGGAGCTCCAGTGTACTAGTCGCACATGTTAAACATCCTATGGCAGTTTGAAATAGCAACTTTAGCCAAACCAGTACTGCCCTAGCCACATTGTTAGGAAGGACAACCTACCCACAGGTAGTTACAACGTGTTACAGTGGATGGAATGTCTCTAGAGGAAGCACAAACTACCCACAGGTAGTTACAGCGTGTTACAGTGGACGGAATGTCTCTAGAGAAAGCACACCCTACCCACAGGTAGTTACAGTGGATGGAATGTCTCTAGAGAAAGCACACCCTACCCACAGGTAGTTACAGCATGTTACAGTGGATGGAATGTCTCTAGAGGAAGCACAAACTACCCACAGGTAGTTACAGCATGTTACAGTGGATGGAATGTCTCTAGAGAAAGCACACTCTACCCACAGGTAGTTACAGCATGTTACAGTGGATGGAATGTGTCTAGAGAAAGCACACCCTACCCACAGGTAGTTACAGCGTGTTACAGTGGATGGAATGTCTCTAGAGAAAGCACACCCTACCCACAGGTAGTTACAGCATGTTACAGTGGATGGAATATGTCTAGAGAAAGCACACCTTACTCACAGGTAGTTACAGCATGTTGCAGTGGATGGAATATGTCTAGAGGAAGCACATCTTACACAAATCCCAGGCCAAGTTGGACACGCTGATCTTTGACTGGGTGTGACACACTCTCCTTGAAAGAGGAATGAAGAATAATAATAATACTTCTTTGGAAGACTTGAGTTGTAGCTTCGATGCATTGACGATCAGGCTACCTGGGCGTTAAAAATGGTGTGCATCATACACGCATGTGAAAAATTAAATAAAGTATTTATCCAATCACTGTTTTCTAACTTTTCTTTAGTTATAAATGGATTAACTACAAAATATGATGGTTGCAATAGACACTGGCCCTGGAAAGGAGACACACTGAGAAAACCTGGTAATAGAGTAACTAGAAAAGTTATGTATCTGAAATCTTCTTCTGTTTTTCATTTGCTTGAAATATGTCTATAACTACAATGTTGTCTCTTGTATGAATTTCTGAAGTCTACTTCAATATTCTGTTTCTAGATTTATTTTATGTTTATTTCCACAAATTTCCCAGTATGCTGAAGGCTCCTCTTGTCTGTTGTATGTTATATTTTAATACCTCTATCTGTTCCACCAACTTTGTCTACATAGTTACATAAATATTTGCATGATTCCACCTAATGAAGTGAGGTGTCACCATGAGAAAGCTGGTTATTTTTAGTTTTATTTATTTTTATTATCTATCTTTCCCCATGAAATTTTGGACCTAATTGTTGTGACCCCTTGTAAAGTGTGTTTATCTTTCATCTGATGTCATGTGTTAGCAAATTATCGGCCCTAAATATTGGACTCATGTAGCAAACATTTCAAAATAGCCGGAAAACACTGTCCACCATTGTAGTAATCAAAATAAAACCTCATTGCTTTAAAAAAAAAAAAATAGTTGTTAGCTGTGAGAAGACTGATATTTGTGTGTGTACTTTTGCTCGCTTTAAGTTTGAGCTTAGTCCATAAATATGCTACCACTTCTGGTACACTGGACTGATTTTTGCGTGTGGATTAGCTTTCCCCATTACCAGTGTCCCTGGTCATCAGGTGAATTCACTCCGACTTCTGAGGTACTGGTAATTGAGTTCCCCATGTCAAGGACGAGAAGTCAGTATTTTAGTCCAACCAACCAGTGTAGGGGTTGAACCTGCTACCACGGCAACATGACACCGGATGTTTAAGAATGATCACTCTTATCTTTTCGGCCATGCTGACTTCTAGGGACTGATTTTTTTTTTTGGGGGGGGGGGGGGGGGGGGGGTACAAGGAGCCACCAAACTGCAGTGGCTAACATGCTTACCTACCAACCTGGTGGTCATTTGCTCAAATCCCCACTGAGGCATATTTTTTAAAGAAATAATGGTTTTCCATATTGACCCAACATACAGTTGGTACCAGGAAATGTTCTGGCAAATAAAGGTGGCTGGCCTGATATTGATGAGTGTTGATTGGTCTATAAATAATATGGAGCAGGTACCGAATACTAATATAACCCAAGGCATGAAAACGGGTTATTTGAATGTTTTGTTTTGTTTTAATCAGTTTTTCACTATTGTTGACCTTTTGAGAAAAATAAATAAATAGCAGCATTGTTTGTAAGTTACTACATTGAGAGATGAGACACTCAATTATGTAATTAGCGGTAATATAATTTATTTGTAAAGTCTGTACAGATGAAGTGTGTAAATACTCTGCCACATCAGTAGAATAGAAGTATTACTGTACAATTATAATATGGGGACATTGGTGTACATACTTGGTTTTCATTTATATCTATTGGCAAATAATGTGTTATGTAAGGAATACAAGAGAAAGAAATGTGTAACGGTGAAACTGAATTCAATTATAATGTTTTAAAGGAAATATAGATACTTTTGATTTTTTTTTGTTTTTGGCGCTTACTCGCTTTGAACTCAAGCGCAGTCCACACACACTACTTCTAGTAGTGCTGAACTGAATTTTATGTGTGGATTAGCTTTCCCTATTAACAGTGCCCCTTGCCATCAGGCGAACTCACTCTGACTTCAGAGGTACTTGTAATTTACATCCCCAAGTCAAGGACGAGAGGTCAACATTTTGGTCCTGTGTAGGGGTTGAACCCCTTACCTCGGCATCAGCACACCGGATGTTTAAGAACACACGTTCTTATCCATTCAGCCATGCTGACCTCCCTTTTGATTTTTATTGACCGGCTTCAGTCGAAATGAAACTATTCCGTTAAACTTACAAACTCTGGATATTGTGTGTTTTAAAATATGTAATAAGCTTTGTTTTAAATAGTGGGCACTATTGTGGTTTATTGGAGATACTCTGCTCATGTCATGAGCGCGGGTGGGCCAAGGTTTGATGCTTGTGTTAGGGATCCGCTAGCAGTGGAAAAGACCCTGTGCATCCAGGCCCACAAAATGTGATTGCCCTATCACATCACAGACCCATAGGATATTACCGCTTTGCGACATTTGTTTTTTTGGTGATTTTGTTTTTTATATGTAATACAATACAGTATTCAAGAAAGATACCTGTGTAAGAAAACATTGTTATGGCATGGACTCTGCGAACAAAGAAAGGATGTGTGTCATAGTGGTTTGTGCTGAAACAGGCAGTGGGGAGCAATTGTGGGTTTTTATTTTGTTTTTGGCGTTCGCTCATTTCAATCTCAAGTGTAGTCCGTCTGCATGTTACTACTTCTAGTGCACTGGACTGATTTTTGTGCGTGGATTAGCTGCCCCTATTACCTTTATCCTTTATAATCAGGCGAACCCAATCTGATTTCTGAGATACTGTAATTTATGTCCTCTAGTTAAGGATAGCCGGCTTCGTGGCTTAGAGGTTATGACTTTTCTCCATAATCTCGTATACTCTCGTTGGTAACGTGATGACGGTGAGAATCAGCAGTGTTTCAAATCGCATCGGTAACTTACGGGGTATGTGAGGCGGCCACTCAGAAAGCAATGGCAAACTACTGAGCGTAATCTGCCAAGAATTCAACATACAGCTGAAAGATGCTGGTGTTGATAGCGATGTCCTGTAAAGGATATGCAAAAAAAAAGTTGAAGGATTTGTCAATATTTTAGTCCAACTGACCGGTATAGGGGTTGAACCTGCTACCTCAACATCAACACACCGGAGATGGCACTCTTTTCTCCATGCTGATCTGCAGATGTGTGAAACAAATAATATTATTGTAGTACGTCATCAACTTGGCATGGCTTGAAACATAACAGCCCAGCTGTGAAAGTATGATACAATGTCAGGTAATTCAATCAACCCAAGGACCGGTGGGAAATATTTGGAAAATGTCAATCCGCCATAAATCTGTGTAGTGTCCATAAACTTATTCTTGGTGAATTGAGATGGTTTACACCTGCCTTCCGTGACCACATGAGATTTCGCGGTCACCGTTGTTCAGTGGCTTGCTGGTGCAGAACTCTCCCCCTACCCCACACCATTCTTTTGAAGTTATTTGAGACCAGATGCCCTACCTCTATTGCTCTCACGTGTATATTAGTATATTATCTATCACATTTTGGATCCATCTATGTTGCAATCTTCCTGTTCTTTGCTTCCCTAGTGCACCTTCCATAATTATCTTTCACATGAGATTTACATACTCTATTGTCAGTTGGTTTTCTAATATTGGAATCTGGCCAGTTCAGTGGCAATTTTCCCATTATCCAAGTAGGCTGGAGATTTTTCCATTATCCAAGTAGGCTGGAGATTTTCCCATTATCCAAGTAGACTGGAGATTTTCCCATTATCCAAGTAGGCTGGAGATTTTCCCATTATCCAAGTAGGCTGGAGATTTTCCCATTATCCAAGTAGGCTGGAGATTTTCCCATTATCCAAGTAGGCTGGAGATTTTCCCGTTATCCAAGTAGGCTGGCGATTTTCCCATTATTCAAGTAGGCTGGAGATTTTCCCATTATCCAAGTAGGCTGGAGATTTTCCCATTATCCAAGTAGGCTGGAGATTTTCCCATTATCCAAGTAGGCTGGAGGCTTCTGTGTTTATCTGAGTAGGTTGGAGATTTATACCTTTACTTAGGTAGTCTGGAGATTGATACCTTTATTTATGAAGTCTGGAGATTTAGACCTTTATTTAGGTAGGCTGGAAATGTATAACTTTATTTAGGTAGGCTGGAAATGTATAACTTTATTTAGATAGGCTGGAAATGTATAACTTTATTTAGGTAGGCTAGAAGTTTATACCTTTTTAAAGTACATTGGTGGTTTATACTATTTATTAAGCTAGGAGGTTTATACTATTTTTTAGGGGGCTGCGTGGTCTCGAGGTATGGTGTCCACCTCGAGTGCTGGAGGTCCCGGGTTCAGGCCCCGGTGAGGACCAGGATTTATTTATAGAACCCACCGGGACTTCCGGTAATTTCCCCTGGTCTCTGGGTAGTGAGACCGGACGCCCGTGTGTATTGTTGCGCACGTAAAAAATCCCTTGGTAGTTGGAAATCGAAAAAGAGTAGCCTAATGGCGCTGCCCGGGCAAAATTTCGAGTTAAAAATCTACCCAAAGTATTTCAGGATCCTCGGCGGTGCTACGGAGTTCGTGCACTGAGGTGAGTTTCTCCAGACTCGGGTTTGAGTTAGGAGGAGAACGGAGCACATATGGGTTGCACCCGTGTGCCGTGATGTTGATCCATAAACTAAACTAAACTAATGTTTATACTATTTATTTAAACACATGGGAGGTTTATACTATTTATTTTAGCACATTAGAGGTGTTTATTATTTATTTAAGCACATGGGAGGTGTATACTATATATTTAAGTAGATTATTATTATTATTAGTGTTATTATAGTGTTACTATATATTTAAGTAGATTATTATTATTATTATTAGTGTTATTATAGTGTTACTATATATTTAAGTAGATTAGACTATTAGTGTTGGAACTCTTCGCTGGTTGCTGAGGATGGGGACGGAGCACTTATGGGAATGTCCCGAATGCTGTGATGTCAGTTCCTAGATCAATCAATCAATCAATCAATATTTAAGTAGATTGGAGGTTTATACTATTTATGTAAGTAGGCTGGAGGTTTATACTTCTTTTTAAGTAGGCTGAAGGTTTTTGCCTTTTGATTTAGAGGCAGCACTTTTCAAACTATAGGTAAATAAGGTATCAAGCCACATCATCTCATGCTTGTTACAATAGGTTATACTTGTGACCAAGGGTGTCTCTTTGGCCAAGTGGTTACATCATCTGCCTCATGCTTCGAATATTGTTGGTTCGGTTCCTGAATGCAATTTTCTTGGAAGACTCCTAGGGTTTATCGCTTGAGATACGAAGTTCATACTCTGTGCGACGATTTCGGCAGAATACCCTGTGGAAAGAGACTGAGCCATATGGGGTATAACTCAATGCAGCGAAGTCAGTCTTCTTGTTTTTTAAACTCTTTTTTTTTTAAATTTGTGACCAAATGGTTTGAAAAACAATTGTGATAGTGGGATGTGACAAGTAATTGTGACCATGGGATATAAGTTTATGATTGTGGTAGTGTGATGTGACAAGTAATTGTGACCATGGGACATACGTTTATGATTGTGGTAGTGGGACATGACAAGTAATTGTGACCATGGGACATAAGTTTATGATTGTTGTAGTGGGACATGACAAGTAATTGTGACCATGGAACATAAGTTTATGATTGTGGTGGTGTGATGGGACAAGTAATTGTGACCATGGGACATAAGTTTATGATTGTGGTAGTGTGATGTGACAATGGGAAATAAGTTTATGATTGTGGTAGTGTGACATGAAAGACAATAATTGTGGTAGTGTGACATGATAGAAAACAATTGTGGTAGTGTGACATGAAAGACAATAATTGTGGTAGTGCGACATGATAGAAAACAATTGTGGTAGTGTGACATGAAAGACAATATTGTGGTAGTGTGACATGATAGAAAACAATTGTGGTAGTGTGACATGAAAGACAATAATTGTGGTAGTGTGACATGATAGAAAACAATTGTGGTAGTGTGACATGAAAGACAATAATTGTGGTAGTGTGACATGATAGAAAACAATTGTGGTAGTGTGACATGAAAGACAATAATTGTGGTAGTGTGACATGATAGAAAACAATCGTGGTAGTGTGACATGAAAGACAATAATTGTGGTAGTGTGACATGATAGAAAACAATCGTGGTAGTGTGACATGAAAGACAATAATTGTGGTAGTGTGACATGATAGAAAACAATTGTGGTAGTGTGACATGAAAGACAATAATTGTGGTAGTGTGACATGATAGAAAACAATTGTGGTAGTGTGACATGAAAGACAATAATTGTGGTAGTGTGACATGATAGAAAACAATTGTGGTAGTGTGACATGAAAGACAATAATTGTGGTGGTGTGACATGATAGAAAACAATTGTGGTAGTGTGACATGAAAGACAATAATTGTGGTAGTGTGACATGATAGAAAACAATTGTGGTAGTGTGACATGAAAGACAATAATTGTGGTAATGTGACATGATAGAAAACAATTGTGGTAGTGTGACATGAAAGACAATAATTGCTGGAGTATAAAAGAATAATTTTGGTAGTCTGATATAAAGGACATTAATTCTGGTAATGTGACTTGAAAAATAATTGTAAACCTTGTGACATGACAAATAATTATTGTGGCATGAATATATTACTGAATTAATATGGCATATGCAAGAATAACTACAACACAAAATCATATTTTGAAATACTAAGAATGAAATAAATAAAAAAGAAATAAGAATGTTATGCTTAGCAGACACAATTTTGGTTTTGTTTGTTAACCTTTTTATTTTGTTAACATGTTGTATTGGTATGTGTCTGAAGTGTTAATCAGTTGTTTTGTGTGTATTGATCTGTGCTTTGGTGTGTTTTTTTTGGTGCTCCTCCTCCTCCTGCCTCTTGCTTTCTGTATTCCTTTAAAATGACACAATTAAAATTAGCTTCCTTGCAGGAAGCAAATCTCCAAACTGTTAACCATTTGTGTAGTAATCAGTTCTGTGGAAATGACCTTGTAGTAATGAGTTCTGTAGAAGGTCCTTATGATTATAAAATCTGAATTCTCCTCGTAATATTGTTTTTTGTAGTAATGAGCTCTATAGAAAAGTCTTTGATGTAATGAACTCTGTATAATTGTCCTTTTAGTAATGAAATCTGTTAAAATATGTTTATCATCAAACAACCAGTCTTGTGGACAACTCGGCAACTGGTGTCTCATTAATAAAATCAGATAATTCATCTGTGCCAGTGCCAAATCTGATGCAATGAAATCCTGAATTTGGTTGTACATTCTGCCAGGCTGCATTCTGTACTTTGATGTTGCCCGTCCTTTGATACTCTTTAGCACTTTTCCCTTGCCATGACTTCCAGACTCAGCTTTATTCAGTTAGTTTTTCAGAAAACAAGTTTGTTCAGAAACCAAGTTTATATTTATTCAGAAACCAAGTTTATATTTCTTCAGAAACCAAGTTTATATTTCTTTGGAAACCAAGTTTATATTTCTTTGGAAACCAAGTTTATATTTATTCAGAAACCAAGTTTATATTTATTCAGAAAACAAGTTACATGTTTCTTCAAGTTTATTTTTCTTCAGTTTGTCCTGTCCATCTCTCCCCCCTCTCTCTGTATGCCTACCTGTCTTATGTCACATGCATACAAACGTCCTGCTTGGCCCCCCCCCCCCCCAATAGTGTAGTATAGTAACATTTGACAATGTTTTACATTTTTAATGCATTGTTGATCTCTCTAGATCAGTGGTTCTCAACCTTTTTTGGCCCATGCACCCCACCATATGTTCAGAAAGTCATTCCCCCTCCCTTTCTTACTTCCTCTCTACAAATGCCCCTACACAGTTTACGTTAGTCAGCGGGGTTCCAACTTCACGGCAAGGGTTGTCCCCATTATGCTCCATTCCTGTGCCAGTGAATATCACACAAAATGCTCCCCACTGTCCAATGTGAAAAGTGGAATAGACAGGAGTCTTGGCAATCCAACAGCCCGCACAGGTACACTGCAAAATGCCGCCGCCAGAATGCCGACATGAAATTCTTCCACGAAAACCGCAGTTCATCGTCGATGGACTCGGCAATCACCAGAGACCTCATTGACCTGGGTTTTCTCACATGGCTCAGTCTTTTACCGGCAGGGCAATCCGCCAAAAGCGGATCACGAACTCCGCAGCTTTAGCGCTGACTCCCAGGAGTCTCCTGAAAAATGCACTCGTGAACCGAAAAGGCAAATCAGTCAATTCAGCAACAGCCCATAGCCATTGTTCCGAACATGCAGGACACACAGGACAGATGTAGAAGCATTCCACGCAAATTTCACAGCTCACAGTGTCACCCACGCACTCACTCAGTAGCAAGGTGACGGAACCATGTACTACCAGTCCAACATGAGGAAAGTGCAATTGCAAACCATGGCTACAAGCATAAACACATCACAGGCCTTAACGGTTCAATGCCTAACTGCCATGTTGGCGACCGGGAGTATACATAAAAATGGAAGCTAATTTAATAACACATACTAGAACAAGTCTAGACGTCTACATAAAACGTGATTTGCGGGTCTACTTACGTTATAAAATGAATTGCAGAAGGGCGAGAAGTACAGAACTGTAAAGTATGGAGGGAAAAACAATATCAAGTAATAGGTTCTTGTATTAACGCGATCTTGAAATAATCTTAAACCCCCCCCCCCCCCTTTCTCTGGAAACCCTGGGGGGGGGGGGGGGGAATTCCCCAATGGTCGAGAACCACTGCTCTAGATGTTAATACTCTGCCTAAGGTAAATGTTAAAATGAAAAAAACCTCACCACAAGTGAATATCTGTAGGGTGTGTGATTCTGGTGTACACACATCTGCAGTCTTGCTGATGCCATGTTCACAGATGCTATGTCCTCACAGTTGCCAGGTTCTTACATGATGCCACAGGACATTGCAGTCAACCACAGCATGTTTTTGGCTGTTTTAAATTTCTTGGCAAGTTTACATTCTGTAGTTTGCCATTTATTTCTGTATAGCTGGCACTCATACCATTGTATGAAAACCAACGCATGGCGGTCTGCTGCCAAATGGGCATCAGCAGGTATTTCGAACGCGGGTATGCGGGATTAGGAGCTACGTCTGCAACCGCTTCGCCACGGAGTCGGCAAAGAGGCCTCTGTCTAAGGTAAATGTTAAAACGAGAAAACCTGCCCACAAGTGAATACCTGTAGGGTGGGTGATTCTGGTTTTCACACACGTGCATCCTAACGGATGCCATGTTCTTACAGTATGCGACATTACGTTGCAGTCAACCCCAGCATGTTTTGATTTCTTGACAAGTTTACGTTCAGCAGTTTACCATTGCTTTCTGAACGACCAGCACTCATACCATTGTAGGAAACCAACGCTAGGCGGTCGGCTGCCAAATCGTCTGCAGCTATGTTTTGAACACGGTATGCGAGATTACGAATTCATTTCGTAACCCCATGCGCCACAAAGCTGCTAATGATGTATACATTCGAAAACCGTTTTATTATTATTATTATTATTATTATTAGAAACTAACGATTCTTGTTAAAAAAAAAATGCCCAGCCATATGCTAGGATCAAACCGATTCCTTTCTAAACCTGGGGCAGGACACCGTAACCTTTGTGCTACGACGCCACCGTTTCATTTAACTATTACCATCGTTACCATATTTTTCCTTTATCTATCCGACGGTTTTCAAAAGAACAGATGGTGGTGAAAGTAATTGGCCACGTCATCTTGGCCTAGAAATGTGAAGGCCTAACATGTCACACAATGGCAGTATCCTCCACGTGACCGACCTTCCTGTTTTCAGACGTGGTTGTATGTATCTTTACGCACGTTTTTTTTTCTTTCGCTTCGAGAAAAATGCACCCATGAACCGAACAACGTAGCTCGGGGTCGAACCCACAACCTTCGGAGCGCGAGGCAGGTGGCTATTTCCTCACGGAGACTCCGTTGTTGGATGATTGTGAATTACTAGGCAGTTTTACAGTCAGTAGTTTGCCATTGCTTTCTGAAGGAGAAATCAATGACTTAAGTCCAACTAACGGCAGTGTAATATTGGGTGTCCGTTGGAAAGAAAGATTTATGGAAAGGGAGATAGAGGAAGACAACGAAGGACGGAGTTGTAGAAAGTAAGATAATGTAAGACAATAAGAAAAGATTTTGTTGAAAGGGAGATTGAGGAAGACAATGAGGGAAGATTTGTGAAAAGGGAGATAGAAGAAGACAGTGAGGAGAGATTTGTGGAAAGAAAGATAGAGTAAGGCAACAAGGAAAGATGTGCGGAAAGGCAAGTAAAGGAAGACGAGGAGGACAGATGTGCAGAAAGGCAGGAAAAGAAAGACAATGAGGAAAGATGTCTGGAAAAGCAGGTAAAGGAACACAATGAGGAAAAATATGTGGAAAGGCAGGTAAATGAAGACAACGAGGAAAGATTTGCGGAAAGACAAGTAAAGGAAGACGAGGAAAGAAGTGCAGAAAGGCAGGTAAAGGAAGACAACGAGGAAAGATGTGCGGAAAGGCAGGTATAGGAAGACAACGAGGAAAGATGTGCGGAAAGGCAGGTAAAGGAAGACAACGAGGAAAGATGTGCGGAAAGGCAGGTAGAGGAAGACAACGAGGGAAGATGTGCGGAAAGGCAGGAAAAGGAGCACAACGAGGAAACATATGTGAAAAGGTAATGAAATCCGGTCGTTCTGTCTTCTAAAGACATTTCTTGGTACTTAATTTAGGCCGGGTCGCCCTGGGATTCCCCCAGTTTTAAAACTCCGAACTCGCTCCGATGCGGATGGAACCAATAACCAGGCGAGCCGGCAGGAACGAACAAGGGAACTTTATTTTCACAGGGTCACAAATTGGGCACGCAGGCCCGTCTTACATTCGACCCACCAAATCGCTTAACTTTCATACATCAATTATCTATTGTGCAAAATGCAGAGAAGAATGATTCCCCCGTGGCAGTCGGCAAGGCACTAGCTTATGATGACTTTGGACCCTTATCATGCGCCCAGCCAACTGGCGTAAACGTTCGTGCATCTCGACAGATCTCGGTCCTTGATGTCTTGGAAGGAGAAATGAGATGTGTCGGTGGTGGAGTAGCTTATTACACGCTTGCCTACTGGCCCAAGGTAATATGTTCGAATCCCATTTTATTTTTGGTGAATTTTGTAATTTGACTTGGTCTTCCAGCGTACAATGAGCATTAGAAAATGTCCTGGGAAGTAAGGCAGCAGGCGTGATACTGACCGTGCCATTCATCGAGCGCCCACTGGCCTATACAAATATAGAGGATATTTGTAATGACTGTGCAGTGTTTGAAAATATTGCCGGTCCAAGTTTTGTATTTACCTCTGTAATGTTCACGCAGCCGGCTTCGTGGCTTAGAGGTTATGACTTTTCTCCGTAATCTCATATACTCTCTTCGGTGACGTGATGACGGTGAGAATCAGCAGTGGTTCGAATCGCATCTGTAACTTACGGGGTATGTGAGCCGGCCGCTCAGAAAGCAATGGCAAACTACTGAACAGTAAACTTGCTAAAAAATCCCGAACAGCCCAAAAATGCTGGGGTTGACTGCGACGTCATGTAAAGGATATACAACTAACTAACCGCAGCTCCTTCGCCACTTCGTCTCTGACATACACACATACTGACAGGTTGTTTGAATTGTAGGAATGTATCTAATCAGATAGACAGACAGACAGACATAGCTAGAGAGGCAGAACCGCTCGCTCACGCACTCAGGTCTCTTAAATCGTAGCTAAGTAGATGGAGTGGCGTTAGCATATGGTTAGAACGCCCACCTTCCAAGCTTTATCCCCAGCAGAGGCAGGGATATTTTTAACCCAGCAGTACGGCTCTGGGCTTGACCCAGCAGCATAAAAATAGGTACCCGACATTTTTATGAGAATTATCTGAGCAGGAAAGGTGACGAGGCGTGTAGCTTGCCACCTCATCTTATGTCATGATGTGGTCTAGAATTTGTGAAGGCCTAAAACTTCACACCACAAGGGTAGTATCTATTGGGCTTTATTACTTTAAAGAGAGAGAGAGAGAGAGAGAGAGAGAGAGAGAGAGAGAGAGAGAGAGAGAGAGAGAGAGAGCGAGCGTGAAAGAGGACAGAAAGAAAGCAAAAGTAAGAGAGAGATAATTTGAGAAGGCTTAAAACTTCACACTCCAAGGGCAGTATCTATGAAACTGCCTAACCTTAGAGAGAGAGAGAGAGAGAGAGAGAGAGAGAGAGAGAGAGAGAGAGAGAGAGAGAGAGAGAGAGAGAGAGAGAGAACTGGTTGGTGGGTAAAGATGATGGGTGTAGCAATGCAGTAAGACGATTTCGCAGTACAGACTCGACCACATATTTATCAACTGCCAAAGAAAATTCTAGAGACTAACAATATCTTTGCTACGCCGAATGTAATCACAGAGAGAAAATCACCTTATCCGTCAGAGCAGAGAGAACGAGGAACAACAATATTTCACGCCCGAGAGACGGAACCAGAAGCCACCACGATAAGTAAAAGGAGGTCATGTGTGGGGGAAGGGGGGGGGGGGAGGTTAGAGGTCACAGACAGTCATGAATATTGTCACAGCGATGGTGTGTGGAATATAAGCCAACGCGTGGGGGAATATTTAAGGTGAATTATGAGGAACTTATACAGAGTAATGCTGGCAATACAGACACGCCTTGGCGAGGCTTGAAGAAATTAATCCGAGCCGTGATCTGGTTAGTTATGATGATTAATATCTGATTCTTATCGATCTGAAGTTGGGGTGTCGCAGTAGCTAGCAAGAGGCTAGAATGCCGGGTTCTTCTTCGGGAGACCCTTGTTCGAATCCTCGGTAAAGTGTGGATTTTTTTTTCTGTCGGAGGCAGAAAAAAGAAAACCCTAACCTGCACAGTTCGCACAGCCAGGCGACCTTAATTCCTCAGGCTGAAGACATGTTTCTCTGTCCCTACACCGGAAGGCACACCGTAAGCAGTAGATGACATGACAGATCCAACCTAAAATGGTACCAGGACATTTTCTGGAAAGAAAAGGCGAGGTTTGAAGAAATTAATCAGAGCCTGTGTGCGGTTAGTTGTGATGATTAATATCTCACTGTTATTGCTCTGTAGTTCAGATGGCCCAGTGGCTAGAACACTTTCCTACCACCCTCGTGGTCATTTCTTCAAATCCCCCGTGTGGCGATGAAAAAAAAAAAGTTGATGTGGGCTCCGAAGTCGACCCATCCAATAATAGCACAGTGGCCAGCACTCTTGCCAGCTGTCCTGGTCGTCATGTGTTCCAATCTCAATCGTGTTTAATTTGGGTACCAGGAAACGTTATGCGAAGTAAAGACGCCGGGTGTGATATTGACCGCATCACTCATCCACTGCCGGTTGGTCTATAAAGATTTGGGGCTATCACCTTATACCCAATGCGGATGAATACACGTAAAAATATCCTTTATTTTTACATCTTACAAAGAGAGAGAGAGATATATATATTTTGGGGATGTTTGGTTAAGGATGAATTTCAATGCAGACATATATACCACCGTCTCTTCTTGTACACCACTACACCAGGAGCATCTTAATGCCGTTCACAAACCCCGTAGCAGTGGTGAGGTTCCAGCTGTAGTTTGTTTTGGGTGGGTTTTCTGATGTTGTCTCCGGCAACAGCCTGTCTGAGCTGCTCTTTTCCATTTTCAAATGTTGTGGGATTTGTAACGCGTACACTGGACTATCTTTGTTGTTCGCCCTTGTCTGGGTAAGCTAAACTCCCTATACATTACACGACGATTGGAGGGGGAGGGGGAGCGGTGGTGGTGAGTTGATTGATAGACAGACAGACAGATGGCTACCTAAATCTAAATGGATGAACGGAAAGACAGATATGCAGGCAGAAACAATCGTTTAATCATTTATGTTGCTTGAATTGTAACTAAGTGGATGAACGGAAAGACAGATATGCAGGCAGAAACAATCGTTTAATCATTTATGTTGCTTGAATTGTAACTAAGTGGATGAAGGGAAAGACAGATATGCAGGCAGAAACAATAGTTTAATCATTTATGTTGCTTGAATTGTAACTAAGTGGATGAAGCCATGGTGACATGTTGGTCAGGGCGCTTGCCTACCAAGGAAGAGGGTCGGGTTCATTTCTGCCTTATTCCCCCCCCCCCCCAAACCAGTAAGACTCTGGGGTTGATTCATCATCATCCAGTGCATTGTCGGCTGGCTTGGGCGACAATGCCTCTCCTCAAACTGCGATCTCCGACGGCATGGATCAATTCGTGTGACTCCCTTCCGTGACATGACAAAGACTGTCAGGAATTTTCTCACGCTGCCTTTCTCTATTTATCTTTCCCCAAATCTTTCCGGTTGTCCCAACATGGTCCAGTTTTGTGTCTTCTCATAATGTGGCTATAAAAACGATGGCTGCTTCTTTCTGATGTTTGTGGTAAGTTGTCTTTGCGACTCAGCTTCCCTCAAAATATGCAGATTGCTCACTTTAGGTGTCCAATGAATTTTCAACATTCCTCTATAAGACCACATCTCCAAGGCTTCCAGGTTTTTTTTTGTGTTTTTCCCGCCTGTTTACTCATTGTCCAGGATTCCCAGCCGTATGTTAAAAGTGGTTCTATGTAACATACTAGAACTATTTTTCTAACTTTCAATGACAATGGCTTTTTGCACAAAACGTTATTCATTTGATAGAATGAAGTCTTTGCTTGTCCTATTCTGTTCTTTATCTCAGTGATGCATCTTCCATCTGATGTTATCCATGTGCGTAGATAGATATCTGAATTTCCGCACTTTGCCCCAAAATAACATCATTTACTTTAATTGCACATTTAGGCACAATCTGTTTTTTAGATATCATTTTAAACATTTAATTTGCATACATTTGCTTGATGATGATCGGGTATAACATGTAGCTCATGATGCCCCCTAACGGACGAAGAAACTTCACTGGAATCCTCATTAACATCGTTATCTTTATTGATTTTGTTTACTGCCATGATTGTCTTATACAGCGGTGGTTTCCCCTTGACTTTCGACGGTTTCTGTATGGGTGACTGGGGGTTGGTTCAGCACCATAAAAAGGTAACGAGACAATTTTCAATATTGTCTGCGAATTTTCCGGAAGGAAATGTTACGAGAAAGGGAAATGGTTACCCTCATCCCGTGTCATGACCTAGAATATGTGAAGGTTAACCCTTCACGCCACAAAGGCAAAATGCATTTGACTTCCTTGGCTTAGAGAGAGAGAAATAGAGATGGTAAGAGAGAGAGAGAGAGAGTGAGAGAGAGAGAGGGAGAGAGGGGGTAGAGAGAGACGAGAGAGAGAGGTGAGGTAGAGAGATGGGGAGAGAAAACAGAGAGAGAAGCGAGGAGAGAGATGGGGAGAGAGAGAGAGAGAGGAGAGAGAGAGAGAGAGAGAGAGAGAGAGAGAGAGAGAGAGAGGAGGGAGAGGACGAACGAACGAACGAACAATCTTTATTTTCAAAGGGTTAAGAATTGGGCACGCAGGCCCGTCTGACATTCTGCCTTTCTTCTTTCTTTCCTATATAGATAGACAGACAGACAGACAGACAGACAGACAGACAGACAGACAGACAGACCAGATAGATAGATAGATAGATAGATAGATAGATAGATATATAGATTGTCATCGTCTTGCTCTTATCTAGGTAACCGAACATGGGTTCATACAGGCAACCATAAATCTGTTCGCTATGAGATCGAATATTTATTGGATTGAATATACAGTTGCGCAGTGGGTAAACAACCGTCGCTATATTATATTACATATCACAGATATTAAACATCAAACATATATTGTCCATACAACAATCTAGCACACTATCTAGCCTATGTATATATATCTATGAATATCTATTGAGTCCCTCTCAGGCAGGCCTTGTTGCCTCTCTCAAGTCCGTCTGTCCTCTCCCGGTCTACACGTGTCCCAATCCGACACGTTTTTTTTTGTGAAGGCCTAAAACTTCACACCACAAAGGTAATATCTATAAGACTACATTACTTTAGAGAGAGAGAGAGAGAGAGAGAGAGAGAGAGAGAGAGAGAGAGGGAGGAGAGAGAGAGATATGGAACGAGAGAGAAAGAGGGAGAGAGAGAGAGTTAAAAGTGAGGGAGAGAAGGAGAGCACAAGTAAGAGAGAATTTGTGAAGGCCTAAAACTTCACACCACAAGGTAATATCTATAAGACTACATACTTTAGATGAGTTGAGAGAGAGAGAAGAGAGAGAGGGTGTGGCGGTGAGAGGGAAGAAGAGGAGAGAAACGAGAGAAGAGAGAGAGAGAGAGTTTAAAGGCAGGAAGAGAAGGAGAGCCAAGTAAGAGAGAGAATTTGTGAAGGTCTAAAACTTCGCACCACATGTCAGTTATCTATTGGCTTTATTACTTTAAGAGAGAGGCGAGAGGAAGAGGATGAGATAGAAAGAGAGACGAAGAGAGAAAGCGAGGAGAGAGAGAGAGAAGTGAGAGAGAGAGATAGAGAGAGAGAGTAGAGAGAGAGTAGAGAGAGAGAGAGATAGAGAGAGAGAGAGAGAGAAAGAACGAGGGAGAGAAGGAAAGCAAAAGTAAGAGAGAGAGAATTTGTGAAGGCTTAAAACTTCACACTCCAAGGGCAGTATCTATGGAACTGCCTAACTTTAGAGAGAGAGAGAGAGAGAGAGAGAGAGAGAGAGAGAGAGAGAGAGAGAGAGAGAGAGAGAGAGAGAGGAGACTGTTGGTGATAAAGATAATGGGTGTACAACGCAGTAAGACTATTTCGCAGCACAGACTCGACCACATATTTATCATCTGCCAAAGAAATTCTAGAGACTAACAATATCTTTGCTACACCGCATGTATCACAGAGAGAAAATCCTTATCCGTCAGAGCAGAGGAGCACGAGGAACACAACAATATTTCACGCCCGAGAGGGAGACGGAACCGAAGCCACACGATAAGTAAAAGGAGGTCATGTTGTGGTGACTTGTGTAGGTTAGAGGTCACAGACAGTCATAGAATATTGTCTCGTCAGTAGCGAGGGTGTGGGGATATAAGCCACGCGTGATATTTAAGGTGAATTATGATAGGACTTATACAGACGTAATGCTGGCAATGACAGACAAATACGCCTTGGCGAGGCTGAAGAAAATAATCCGAGCCGTGATCTGGTTTAGTTTATGATGATTACTATCTGATTCTATCGTCTGAACGTTGGGGTGTCGCAGTAGCTAGCAAGAGGCTGAGAGGCTAGAATGCCGGGTTCATTCTTCGTGATTCTGGGACCCTTGTTCGAATCCTCGTAAGTGTGTGATCTGTCGAGCGAAAAAAGAAAACCTAACCTGCACAGTAGTTCGCGACAGCCAGATGCGACCTTATTCCAATCCTCAGAGCTGAAGACATGTTTCTCTGTCCCTACACCGGAAGGCACACCGTAAGCAGTAGATGACATGATGACAGATCCACCTAAAATGGTAGCCCAGCTCATTTGCTGGAAAGAAAAGGCGATGTAGTTTGAAGAGAATTAATCAGAGCCTGTGTGTGCGGTTCGTTGTGATGATTATATTCTCACACTGTTATTGGCTCTGTAGTTCAGATGGCCCAGTGCTAGTAACACTTTCCTACCACCACTCTGTGGTCATAGTTCTTTCTGTCAAATCCCCGTGTGTCGAGGCGATGATGTTGATGTGAGGCTCCGAAGTCGACCCATCCACTAATAGCACAGAGTGGCCAGCACTCTTGACCAGCTGTCCTGGTCGTCATGTGTTCCACATCTCATTCGTGTTTAATTTGGGTACCAGGAAACGTTATGCGAAGTAAGCGCGTGTGATATTGACCGCATCACTCATCCACTGCCGGTTGGTCTATAAAGATTTGGGCTATCACCTTATACCCGAATGCGGATGAATACACGTAAAATATCCTTTATTTTTTACATCTTACAAAGAGGGAGAGATGTATATGTGGGGATGTTTGTTAAGACGAATTTCAATGCAGACATTATATACTCAAACCAGACCGTCTCTTCTTGTACCCACTACACACGCGACATCTTAATGCCGTCCATCACACCCGTAGCAGTGTGTGTTCGCTCCAGCGTGTAGTTTGTTTTGGGTGGGTTTTCTGATGTTGTCTCCGGCAACACAGCCTTCTGAGCTGCTCTGCAGCTGCTCTTTCCATTTTCACATGTTGTGGTTGTAACGCGTACACGGTGGACTATCTTTGTTGTTCGTCACCTTGTCTGGGTAAGCTGAAACTCCCTAATATACAATTTACAAAAGACAACAATACATTACACGACGATTGGGAGGGTGTAGGGGGAGCGGTGGTTGTGAGTTGATGATAGATCAGACAGACGAGATGGCTACCTAAATCTAAATGGTGAACGGAAGACAGATATGCAGGCAGACACATCGATATCAGTTTATGTTGCTATAGAATTGTACTAAGTGGATGACGAAATGACAGATATGCAGGCAGAAACATCGTAAAAATACTCATTTATGTGCTTGAATTGTAACTAAGGGGATGAACGAAGACAGATATGCAGGCAGATATAGTAGTTTTAATCATTTAGGTTAGCTTGATGTGTAACTAAGTGGATGAAGCCATGGTGACATGTTGGTCAGGGCGCTTGCCTACCAAGGAAGATGGTCGGGTTCATTTCTGCCTTATTTCCAACCATAAGGCTCTGGGGTTGATTCATCATCATCCAGTGCTTGTCGGCTGGCTTGGGCGACAATGCCTCTCCTCAAACTGCGATCATCTCGACGGCATGGATCAATTCGTGTGACTCCCTCCGTGACATGACAAAGACTGTCAGGAATTTTCTCACGCTGCCTTTCTCTATTTATCTTCCCCAATCTTTCCGGTTGTCCCCACATGGTCCAGTTTTGTGTCTTCTCATAATGTGGCTATAAAACGATGACTGCTTCTTTCTGATGTTTGTGTATAAGTTGTCTTTGTGACACAGCTTCCCTCAAAATATGCAGATGCTCACTTTAGTGTCCAATGAGTTTCAACATCCTCTATAAGACCACATCTCCAGCTTCCAGGTTTTTTTGTGTTTTCCGCCTGTTTACTCATTGTCCAGATTCCCAGCGTATTTTAAAAGTGGGTTTCTATAACATACTAGAACTATTTTTCTAACTTTAAATGACAATGGCTGTTTGGCACAAACGTTTCAGTTGATAGAATGAAGTCTTGCCTGTCTATTTTGTTCTTTATCTCAGGGATGCATACTTCCTCTGATGTTATCCATGTGCGCGAAGATAGATGTCGAATGTTCCGCACTTGCAAATAATAATATCATTTACTTTAATTGCACAGGTTTAGGCACAATCTGTTTCATGATATCATTTTTAACATTTAATTGCATACATTTGCTTGATGATGATCGGGTATAACATGTAGCTCATGATGCCCCTAACGCCGAAGAAACTTCACTGGAATCCTCCTACACAAAAACTCGTTCTCTTTATTGATTTGTTTACTGCCATGATGGTCTTATACAGCGTGGTTTCTCCCTGACTTTCGACGGTTTCTGTATGGGGTGACTGGAGGGTGGTTCCGCACCATAATAAGGTAGCGAGACAATTTTCATATTGTACTGCGATTTCCGGAAGGAATGTACAAGAACGAACTGGCTATCACTCATCCCGTGATTGTAGACCTCTAGAATATGTGAAGGTTCAACCCTTCAGCAGCCACAAAGCAAATGCATTGACTTCCTTGCTTAGAGAGAGAGAAATAGAGATGGTAAGAGAGTGAGAGAGAGAGTGAGAGAGAGAGAGGGAGAGAGGGGTAGAGAAAACAGAGAGAGAGGTGAGGTAGAGAATGGGGAGAGTAGAGTAGAAAGCGAGGAGAGAGCGAGAGAGAGAGAGAGAGTAGAGAGAGATGAGGAGAACCCTCAGAGAGAGACGAGAGAGACTGAGAGAGGAGAGAGAGAGGAGGGAGAGGACGAACGAACGACCGAACAATCTTTATTTTCAAGGGTTACGAAGTTGGGCACGCAGGCCCGTCTGACATTCGGCCTTCTCTTTCTTTCCTATATAGATAGACAGACGACATGGACAGACCGACAGACAGACAGACAGACAGACAGACAGGACAGACAGATAGAGAGATAGATTAGATGATAGATCGATAGCTATATAGATTGTCATCGTCTGCCTCTATATCGTAACCGACATGGTCATACGGGCAACAATAAATCTGTTCGCTATGAGATCGAATATTTATTGGATGAATGATACAGTTGAGCGCAGTGGGTAAACAGACCCGCGCTATCTTATATTACATATCACAGATAGTTAACATCAACATATAGTTGTCAGACAACACAGCTCGCCACTAGCTATCGATGTAGTATATAGTCTATGCACTCTCTGATGAGTCCTCTGCAGGCAGGCCTTGTTGCCTCTCTCAGTCCGTCTGTCCTCTCCCGGTCTACACGTGTCCCAATCCGACACGTTTTTTTTGTGAAGGCCTAAAACTTCACACCACAAGGTAATATCTAGAGACTACATTACTTTAGAGAGAGAGAGAGAGAGAGAGAGAGAGAGAGAGAGAGAGAGAGAGAGAGAGAGAGGGAGGGGAGGGAGAGAGAGATAGGGAACGAGAGAGAAAGAGGGAGAGAGAGAGAGTTAAAAAGTGAGGGAGAGAAGGAGAGCACAAGTAAGAGAGAGAATTTGTGAAGGCCTAAAACTTCACACCACAAAGGTAATATCTATAAGACTACATTACTTTAGAGAGTGAGTGAGAGAGAGAGAGAGAGAGAGGGGGGGGGAGGGAGAGAGAGGAAGAGACGAGAGAAAGAGAGAGAGAGAGAGTTAAAGGGCGAGGAAGAGAAGGAGAGCACAAGTAAGAGAGAGAATTTGTGAAGGTCTAAAACTTCGCACCACAAGGGCAGTATCTATTGGGCTTTATTACTTTAGAGAGAGAGGCGGGGGGGGGGGGGAGAGGAAGAGGAGGAGATAAAGAAAGAGAGACGGAAGAGAGAAAGCGAGGGAGAGAGAGAGAGAGAGAGTGAGAGAGAGAGAGAGAGAGAGAGAGAGAGAGAGAGAGAGAGAGAAAGAACGAGGGAGAGAAGGAAAGCAAAAGAGAGAGAGAGGAATTTGTGAGGCTTAAAACTTCACACTCCAAGGGCAGTATCTATGGAACTGCCTAACTTAGAGAGAGAGAGAGAGAGAGAGAGAGAGAGCAGAGAAGAGAGAGAGCGAGAGAGAGAGAGAGAGAGAGAGAGAGAGAGAGAGAGAACTGGTTGGTGGATAAAGATAATGGGTGTAGCAACGCAGTAAGACTATTTCGCAGCACAGACTCGACCACATATTTATCATCTGCCAAAGAAAATTCTAGAGACTAACAATATCTTTGCTACACCGAATGTAATCACAGAGAGAAAATCACCTTATCCGTCAGAGCAGAGAGAACGAGGAACAACCATTTTCACGCCCGAGAGGCGGAACCAGAAGCCACCACAGATAAGTAATAGGAGGTCGTGTGTTGGGGGAGGGGGGGGGGTTAGAGGTCACAGACAGTCATGAATATGTCACAGCGATGGGTGTGTGGAATATAAGCCAACGCGTGGGGGAATATTTAAGGTGAATTATGGGGAACTTATACAGAGTAATGCTAGCAATACAGACGCGCCTTGGCGAGGCTTGAAGAAATTAATCAGAGCCGTGATCTGGTTAGTTATGATGATTAATACCTGATTCTGATCGATCTGAAGTTGGGGTGTCGCAGTAGTTAGCAAGAGGCTAGAATGCCGGGTTCTTCTTCGGGAGACCCTTGTTCGAATCCTCGGTAAAGTGTGGATTTTTTTTCCTGTCGGAGGCGAAAAAAAGAAAACCCTAACCTGCACAGTTCGCAGAGCCAGGCGACCTTAATTCCTCAGGCTGAAGACATGTTCCACTGTTCCTACACCGGAAGGTACACCGTAAGCAGTAGATGACATGACAGATCCAACCTAAAATGGTACCAGGACATTTTCTGGAAAGAAAAGGCGAGGTTTGAAGAAATTAATCAGATCCTCGGTGTGGTTAGTTGTGATGATTAATATCTGACTGTTATTTATTTGTAGCTCCGGTGGCCCAGAAGCTAGTACACTTTCCTACCAACCTGGTGGTGGTCATTTCTACGAATCCCCCGTATGGTGGCGATTTTAAAAAAAAGTTGATGTGGGCTCCGAGGTCGACCCATCCAATAATAGCGCAGTGGCCAGCACACTTGCCGACTGTCCTGGTCGTCATGTGTTCCAATCTCATTCGTGGTCTGGATGTTTGAAAGTTGACATGGGCTCCTAGACATAAGACAGACACAGTTTAATATGGGTACCAGGAAACGTTACGCGAGGTAAAGGCGTCGGATGTAATATTGACCGCATCACTCATCCAGTGCCGGTTGGTCTATAAAGATATGGGGCTAGCACCTTATACCCAATGCGGATGAATACACGTAAAAATATCCGTGACTTTTACATCTTACAAACAGAGAGATATATATTTTGGGGATGTTTGGTTAAGGATGAATGTCAATGCAGACAAATATACCACAGTCTCTTCCTGTACACCACTACACCAGGAGCATCTTAATGCCGTTCACAAACCCCGTTGCAATGGTGATGTTCCAGCTATATGCTTACTAGAATCATACATCTTATAGTTTGTTCTGGGTGGGTTTTCTGATCGTTAAATGTTGTCTCCGGCAACAGCCTGTCTGAGCTGCTCTTTTCCAATTTTCAAATGCTGTGGGATTTGTAAAGCGCACACTGGACTCTCTTTGTTTGTCGCCCTTGTCTGAGTAAGCTAACTCCCTATCCATTACACGATGAATTGGAGGAAGGGGGGGGGGGGGCGCGGGGGGTTGGTAAGTTGATTGATAGACAGACAGACAGATGGCTACCTAAATCTAAATGGATGAATGGAAAGACAGATATGCAGGCAGAAACAATCGTTTACGCATTTATATTGCTTGAATTGTAACTAAGTGGATGAAGCCATGGTGACATGTTGGTCAGGGCGCTTGCCTACTAAGGAAGAGGGTCGGGTTCATTTCTGCCGTATTCCCCCCCCCCCCCCCCCCAACCAGTAAGGCTCTGGGGTTGATTCATCATCATCCAGTGCATTGTCGGCTGGCTTGGGCGACAATGCCTCTCCTCAAACTGCGATCTCCGACGGCATGGATCAATTCGTGTGACTCCCTTCCGTGACATGACAAAGACTGTCAGGAATTTTCTCACGCTGCCTTTCTCTATTTATCTTTCCCCAAATCTTTCCGGTTGTCCCAACATGGTCCAGTTTTGTGTCTTCTCATAATGTGGCTATAAAAACGATGGCTGCTTCTTTCTGATGTTTGTGATAAGTTGTCTTTGTGACACAGCTTCCCTCAAAATATGCAGATTGCTCACTTTAGGTGTCCAATGAATTTTCAACATTCCTCTATAAGACCACATCTCCAAGGCTTCCAGGTTTTTTTTGTGTTTTTCCCGCCTGTTTACTCATTGTCCAGGATTCCCAGCCGTATGTTAAAAGTGGTTCTATATAACATACTAGAACTATTTTTCTAACTTTAAATGACAATGGCTTTTTGCACAAAACGTTATTCATTTGATAGAATGAAGTCTTTGCTTGTCCTATTTTGTTCTTTATCTCAGTGATGCATCTTCCATCTGATGTTATCCATGTGCGAAGATAGATGTCTGAATTTCCGCACTTGCCCCAAAATAATATCATTTACTTTAATTGCACATTTAGGCACAATCTGTTTCATTGATATCATTTTTAACATTTAATTTGCATACATTTGCTTGATGATGATCGGGTATAACATGTAGCTCATGATGCCCCCTAACGGACGAAGAAACTTCACTGGAATCCTCATTAACATCGTTATCTTTATTGATTTTGTTTACTGCCATGATTGTCTTATACAGCGGTGGTTTCCCCTTGACTTTCGACGGTTTCTGTATGGTTGACTGGGGGGCTGATTCAGTACCATAAAAAAGTAATCAGACAATTTTCAATATTGTCTGCGAATTGTCCGGAAGGAAATGTTACAAGAAAGGGAAATGGTTACCCTCATCCCGTGTCATGACCTAGAATATGTGAAGGTTAACCCTTCACGCCACAAAGGCAAAATGCATTTGACTTCCTTGGCTTAGAGAGAGAGAGAGAGAGAAATAGAGATGGTAAGAGAGAGAGTGAGAGAGAGAGAGAGTAGAGAGAGAGAGAGAGAGGGGGTAGAGAAAAACAGAGAGAGAAGGTGAGGTAGAGAATGGGGAGAGTAGGAGAGAAAGCGAGGAGAGAGAGAGAGAGAGAGAGAGAGAGAGAGAGAGAGAGAGGAGGGAGAGGACGAACGAACGAACGAACAATCTTTATTTTCAAAGGGTTAAGTATTGGGCACGCAGGCCCGTCTGACATTCTGCCCTTCTTCTTTCTTTCCTATACAGACAGACAGACAGACAGACAGACAGACAGACAGACAGACAGACAGACAGATAGATAGATAGATAGATAGATATTTAGATAGATAGATAGATAGATAGATAGATAGATAGATAGATAGATAGATAGATAGATAGATAGATAGATAGATAGATAGATAGATATAGATAAATAGAGAGAGAGAGAGAGAGAGAGAGAGAGAGAGGCAGGGCAGCATGACTGGTTGACCGGTGATGTGATGGGTGTAGCAATGCACTAAGACTATTTCGCAACACCAATCCGATCATATATTAATCATCTGCCAAAGCATAATTGTAGTCACTAACAATATCCTTGCTACGCCGAAGGAAATCACGGCAAGAAAATTCACCTTATCCATCAGAGCAGAGAGAACGCTGAACAGCAATTTTTCACGCCTGAGAGACGGAATCAGAAGCCACCACGATAAGTAATAAGAGGTCGTGTGGCGGGTCAGAGGTCACAGACAGTCATGAATATTGTCACAGCGATGGTGTGGAATATAAGCCAGCTTGTGGGGAATATTTAAGGTGAATTATGGGGAACTTATTCAGGGTAATGTTGGCAATACAGACGCGTCTCGGCGAGGTTTGAAGAAATTAATCGAAGCCTGGGAGTAGTCGGTTGTAATGATTAATAACTGATTCTTATCGATCTTATTGATCGTCTTGTCCAGTAAAAACGGGGACAAAGGCTGTGATATATTTGAAAACTCGTCATCATCAACATCAGCAGCAGTAGCGCCACCAACACCAACAATAACATCACCGGTAGCAGCTGCACCAACAAGATCCTCATCATCGTTAGCAGCACCAACAATAACATCATCGGCAGCAGTAACACCGACAATAACATCATCGCCAGCAGTAACACCAACAATAACATCATCGCCAGCAGTAACACCAACAATAACATCATCGCCAGCAGTAACACCAACAATAACATCATCGCCAGCAGTAACACCAACAATAACATCATCGCCAGCAGTAACAACAACAATAACATCATCGCCAGCAGTAACACCAACAATAACATCATCGGCAGCAGTAACACCAACAATAACATCATCGCCAGCAGTAACACCAACAATAACATCATCGCCAGCAGTAACACCAACAATAACATCATCGGCAGCAGTAACAACAACAATAACATCATCGCCAGCAGTAACACCAACAATAACATCAGCGCCAGCAGTAACACCAACAATAACATCATCGCCAGCAGTAACACCAACAATAACATCATCGCCAGCAGTAACACCAACAATACATCATCGCCAGCAGTACACACCAACAATAACATCATCGCCACGCAGTAACAACACAATAACATCATCGCCAGCAGTAACACCAACATACAATCAATCGCCAGCAGTAACAACAACAATAACATCATCGCCAGCAGTAACACCAACAATAACATCATCGCCAGCAGTAACACCAACAATAACATCATCGCCAGCAGTAACAACAACAATAACATCATCGCCAGCAGTAACACCAACAATAACATCATCGCCAGCAGTTAACAACAACATATAACATCATCGCCAGCCAGTAACAACAACAATAACATCATCGCCAGCAGTAACACCAACAATAACATCATCGCCAGCAGTAACAACAACATCAAAGTAAAGGGCTTCCTTTTTTTGGCACCTCACTCACTTTGAACTCAGCGTAGTCCATACACGGGCTACTAATTCTAGTGCCCTTGTCTGAGTTTTATGTGTGGATTAGCTTTCCCTATTACCAGTGTCCCTCGCCATCAGGCGAACCCACTCCGACTTCTGAAGTACTTGTGATTTACGTCCTCAAGGCAGGGGAGAGAAGTTAGTAACGTAGCCCAGCTGACCGGTGTAGAGGTTGACCCCTGCTATCTCGACATTACCATACCGGAAGTTTAAGAAAAAAGTTCTTATCCATTCTGCCACGCTGACCTCCTAGCTTACTATTAAAATTAATCAATCAATCAATCAGGTGCCGTCTCCGCAATGAAGGTTGGCTGAAATGGATCTCCAACACTGTCTCTCTCTCGCCCTGACTGTACATTCTGTCAGGCTGATGCTCGTCCATCTCTTGATGTTATCCTCCCACTTGTATCGTTGTCTACCTCTTGCTCGCTTGCCCTCAATATTGCCTTCCAGTATGGTTTTTATAAGAGTATCATGTGAGTAAGAGTAACGTGGCCAAAATATTTCACTTGTCTCCTCTTTATTTCTTTCATCAACTCTCTCTTCATTCCCAGTTTTTCTAGGATCTCTGCATTTAATTGTTTTTGTTTCCATGAAATACAACCTATTTGTCTGTATATCCACATCTCCAGGGCTTCTATGCGACTTTCTAGTTGCTTATTCAATGTCCAGGCTTCCGCGCCATACAGTAACGTTGGATATACGTAGCATTTGACAATTCTCATTTTTAATGCGTCATTAATCTCTCTAGATTGAAAATAAGGGTATCGATAACTCCATCTCATCATGCATCAGGTCCTTTATACAACATCGCTCTCACCAAAGCCCGTGGGAAAAGTGTCTCCACCCCAGGTCAGTTCTATGGTCTCATACACCCTTATGTCCACGGTGTCTGCAAGATCTTGTTTCCATCTTGGTGCTGGAAAACCCCTGTCTCATCTCCCAGGAATCATACCTTTCTTCACTATTCTCTCCTAGCTGCCGTGGCGTTTGATATGACCAAAGTGATTCAGTTTCCTAGACACGACACTGTGTAGGAGCTAGTCTTCTTCATTGATCAGATCAACGGGCATCATTTAGAACAAGTGACTGCTGCAGGCTCTGAGCAGCCCAGTTAAAGTTAGTTATGTATTACAGGACGTCGCAATCAACCCCGTTCGTGATTTACTGAACAATGTTAATTCAGTAGTTTTCCATTGCTTTCTGAATGGCCGCCGTCTCAAACCATCAAAATCAACGCAAAGCATTATGCTTCCAAATCGCAGCAGCCGATTCTTCACTAAATAGTACGCCATGCCGATAATGTTGGCGGTCATGTTTCGTCATCTCGCTCGATCACCAGAGAGGCTCTCGACCATACCACGTGGCCAAGTCATCTATATATTAACTTCTCTGCCTTCTCCTTGTTCTTTTCCCCTCGGTCTTGCCCGTTGTCACCAAGTTCTCTAATGTATCACACATAATGATGATGAGTGTAAGCAAATATAATCTCAACACAATATATCCATCAGACCTCTTGATCACGTGAATATAAAACGTCATGATCGTCTGTCATACCGAGAGACGTGGGTGGTCATGGTTCGCATCACACACGACCACCGGAGTTGTGGATAAGGTCTGGTTTTTTGTCCGGAATGCACCATGCGGCCACGCCATCTGGGTATTCATCTAATTCTCTTCCCCTTGCACTTTTCCCATCAAGTTTGCTAGTTTCCACCAAGTTTAAAATTCACGCTGTGTTCCCGGAGCCTGTTGGGGAAACAAAGCATAGGAACTCCGTAACCTACCATGCATGTCATGACAGGCGACTAAGGAATGTTGGCGTGAAACTGGCTGGCTGTCTCATTCCATAGGAAACTTCAGCTGAAAAACCAGAACAACCATGTTCTCATGTCTACAAAAGGCTTGGCGCGAGTTGAGGGCCTATGCTATACAGTGTGATGTAAAAATCAGCAGCAGAAGAAAACCATATGCACAATACTCCTCCAGGTGTGTAACAGGGTCCTTGGGAGTCGGCGTGGCCGAATGGAGAAGAGAGCTCGTTCTGAAACTTCCGGTGTGCTGATGCCGAGGTATCGGGTTCAACCTGTACACCGGTCAGTTTGACTAAAAAGTTGACTTCTCGTCTTTGACTTGCGGACGCAAATACAAGTACCTCTGAAGTCGGAGTGGGTTCTCCTGATGGCGAGGGACACTAGTGATAGGACAAGCTAATACACACCCAAAACTAAATCCAATGCACTAGACGTAGTAGTACTGAATGGACTACGCTGGAATCCAAAGCGAGTGAAAAAAAACCACGGTTCTTCACTTTAACATGACTCATGTACAGAGATGTTACACTTTAACATGACTCATGTACAGAGATGTTACACTTTAACATGACTCATGTACAGAGATGTTACACTTTAACATGACTCAACTGTACAAAGATGTTACACTTTAACATGACTCATGTACAGAGATGTTACACTTTAACATGACTCATGTACAGAGATGTTACACTTTAACATGACTCATGTACAGAGATGTTACACTTTAACATGACTCATGTACAGAGATGTTACACTTTTAACATGACTCATGTACAGAGATGTTACACTTTAACATGACTCATGTACAGAGATGTTACACTTTAACATGACTCATGTACAGAGATGTTACACTTTAACATGACTCATGTACAGAGATGTTACACTTTAACATGACTCATGTACAGAGATGTTACACTTTAACATGACTCATGTACAGAGATGTTACACTTTAACATGACTCATGTACAGAGATGTTACACTTTAACATGACTCATGTACAGAGATGTTACACTTTAACATGACTCATGTACAGAGATGTTACACTTTAACATGACTCATGTACAGAGATGTTACACTTTAACATGACTCATGTACAGAGATGTTACACTTTAACATGACTCAACTGTACAGAGATGTTACACTTTAACATGACTCAACTGTACAGAGATGTTACACTTTAACATGACTCAACTGTACAGAGATGTTACACTTTAACATGACTCAACTGTACAGAGATGTTACACTTTAACATGACTCAACTGTACAGAGATGTTACACTTTAACATGACTCAACTGTACAGAGATGTTACACTTTAACATGACTCAACTGTACAGAGATGTTACACTTTAACATGACTCAACTGTACAGAGATGTTACACTTTAACATGACTCAACTGTACAGAGATGTTACACTTTAACATGACTCAACTGTACAGAGATGTTACACTTTAACATGACTCAACTGTACAGAGATGTTACACTTTAACATGACTCAACTGTACAGAGATGTTACACTTTAACATGACTCAACTGTACAGAGATGTTACACTTTAACATGACTCAACTGTACAGAGATGTTACACTTTAACATGACTCAACTGTACAGAGATGTTACACTTTAACATGACTCAACTGTACAGAGATGTTACACTTTAACATGACTCAACTGTACAGAGATGTTACACTTTAACATGACTCAACTGTACAGAGATGTTACACTTTAACATGACTCAACTGTACAGAGATGTTACACTTTAACATGACTCAACTGTACAGAGATGTTACACTTTAACATGACTCAACTGTACAGAGATGTTACACTTTAACATGACTCAACTGTACAGAGATGTTACACTTTAACATGACTCAACTGTACAGAGATGTTACACTTTAACATGACTCAACTGTACAGAGATGTTACACTTTAACATGACTCAACTGTACAGAGATGTTACACTTTAACATGACTCAACTGTACAGAGATGTTACACTTTAACATGACTCAACTGTACAGAGATGTTGTTACATTCATGTATTCCTTGTGGTACAAGAACAAGCAGTACATAAACATGTACCAGATGAAGTCAAATTCACGTATTTTTCATAACCAAAGTATAATTTACAGGACGCCAGCATCTTTTGCTGTTGTGATCTCTTGGCAAGTTTACGTTCAGCAGTTTGCCATTGCTTTCTGGATGACTGGCACCCATACCATTTCGTAAAATCTAACGCAAGGCGATCTGCTGCCAAATAGCCCGCAGCTGTGTTTCGAACGCGGGTATCCGGGATTACGAACTGCGTCCGTAGCCTGTTTTCCACGGAGCAGACAAAGTATAAGACGTAAAAATGTATTAAAATGAAGTCACAATCATTATGTCTTGTGACATAGGAATACGCCGAACGTAAACAAATGTATCATCATCATCATCATCATCATCTTCCACTTCTGCCGTCAAGCGTCGTGGGGAGGAATAATTTGCGTTCCAGCGCCCGGTGGACGGCACTGGATAGTGTCATTCCGTGTGGTTGTACAATGTCTCTGATGTCGTCAATCCAACAAATGTATTATGATAAGTCGAATTCACATTTTTTCTTCAGGAGCCTCCGTGGCGAAGTGGTCAAGCCGTTTGACTCGGGCTCCGAAGGTTGTGGGTTAATTCCGGGGCCGCGTCCTTCGGTTCACGTGTGAAATTTTTCGGAGACTCTTGTGGGTCGTCGCTAGAGCTACGGAGTTCGTGCTGTGTGCGACGCTTTCCGCGCTGCGGAAAAATACCGAGCCATATGGGATAAAATCTCAGTGGAATGAAGTAGACCATGTCGACTTTTAAGCGAATTATTTAAGCGACATTTTTCTTGTGGCCAAAGAATAAATGGAAAGTAGAGATATACTGTGGCGAAGTTAAATTCACGTAATTCTGGTCACCATAGAATAAGTGGAACGTAAACATGTGCTGAGATTAAAATACCATCATACATTTTCTTATGATCAAAGAATAATCAGAACATAAAATACACTATGATGAAGTTAAATTCATGCATTTCTTATGACCAAAGAATAAGCAATTAATCAATCAATCATGTGCCATGCCGGAAAGCGTGGATCAGCTCAGTGTTCCTGTCCCGTCCATGCCATGTGGCCAAGCCATCCAGGTATTTTCCTCTCGGTCTTCCTCTTGGTCTGTTCCCTTCGATCTTGCCAGTTGTCACCAAGTTCTCCAATCCATTTCTTCTCATAACATGTCCAAAAAATTTTGACTGTCTACGTCTAATCTCTCCAATCAGCTTACGATGTTCATTTGTCTCCTGTAGTACTTGGTCATTGGTTTTTCTGTCTGTCCATGGTATTCTTTGCATTTTACCTCAGAAACCACATTTCTGCAGCCATCAGATGTTTTTCAGCTTGACTGCTCATTAAAAAAAGTTTCACATCCATACAAAAGAACAGGCTCTATGTATCCCCTCAACACTCTTTTTCTCGTTTCAATTGACATCTTTTTATTGGTCAGAATGTTTTTCATCTTGCTAAAGGCTACTTTCGCCATGGCGATTCTAGTTCTAATTTCTTCAAGGCATCTCCCATCAGATGTTATGACTGTTCCAAGATAATTGTACCCATTCACTTGTTGAAGAATATTTCCATTTACTTGTATATTACATTGTGGCACTTCTTTCTTCCTAGTGACGACCATAACCTGAGTCTTTTTACAATTTAATTGTAAACCCAGTTGCTCACTGTGTACAACAACCGCATCTACTAATTGTTGCAGGTCCTGCGCATTGTCTGCAATTAATACTGTATCATCTGCATATCTAATGTTATTGATGTTTCTTCCACCAATGCTGATTCCATTTATATCCTCTACATTTCTGAAAATATTTTCACTGTATAGGGACAAAAGATCTGGAGACATCACAGATTCGCTTAAAAAATAAGCAGAGTGAAAATGTACTGAGCTCAAGTTAAATGAGTGTTTTTCTTGCGACCACAGAATAAACAGAATATGAAATATTTCGCGATCATCGTAGTTTTCCTTCTGGGGAAAACCACATTGTCATAAGAAACAAATTTTATAAATTGGGAAATGATATATTGCAATTTCTATCTTCTGCCTATAACCTCAGGTCGGTTTTAGACGGAGCAAGGCAACATTCAGGCGACCATATGGCCAGGATTTATTGCATGAGATGCTCTTTATTTTGCGAAATATCGTTTTTTCCCATCTTTTTGTCCTTATCCTATATTTACCATTTCCATTAACGATTATTATACAGAAAGTCTCAACGAGTGGCTCCCTTTTCAAGCCGAATATGCAAGTGGCTGGAAGTTGCGAAAATTACAGAACGTTTTATATTTATTCCCCGAGAGCTCACGGCCTTAAAATTGTATGAATAACACTAATAATAATAACTATAGAATTATGGAATATTGTATGTCTGTACAGCGAAGTATTATAATCATTCTGGAAATTTCTTTTTCCCTCATTTGGACTCAGATCTGAGTATTCATGACGCCAATAGCAGCCGCGGTTAGATTAACGTGCACGACATTTGTGTGCGGATATTGGTCGCTGGGAGTTGGATAATGTCGTGTTTGTTTACATGCATTGTCGTAAGCTGGGAAGGGTCGTTGAAGATAGCTAGTCATCGTGTGGATATTGCCTGCCACACACACAACACACACACACACACACGCACGCACGCACGCACGCACGCACACGATACACGCACACACACACACACACGAGACACACGCTCACTACATACTCACGCAATAAACACAAACACGCACGCACGCACACACAGCACATACACAACTCACACAATACACACAACACACACAACACACACACAGACACACAGACACACACACACACACACACTCACGACACACGCACACTACATACACACGGAAAAAACAAAAACACACTCACGCACGCACACACAACACACACACGACACACACACACACACACATACACAACACACACACAACATGCGCACACGCACACCACTGGCACAACAAAACACGCATGCACGCACGCACTCACATACTCTGAACACACACCACACGCACACTCAGACGACACACATACACATACACACACAACATACGCACACGCACCCACTGGTACAACACAACTCGCACGCACACATGCACATACTCTGAACGCACACCACACGCACACTTAGACACCACGCACACACACACACACACACACACTCACACACACACACATCACCACACACACACACAAGGTTCCGACGAACTTATCTCAATCGTCAGATATAGATCACAGTTCGATCTGTGGTGTCCTGTCAATTAAATATCTTTTAGATGTGTCAGTTTCCTGCTATGGCACAGCGATGTGATATGGCCATTACATTTTCTACGGCAGAACGTATCGGGAAGTATGTGGTCAGTCGTTCCCTCACTTAGCCAGACGACGACGAACAAAGGAGCCACACCCTGGTTCCACCGCGTTCATGGCAATATTAGCGACCATCTCTATCAGCTGTCGTGTCCTGTTGGCAATCAGAAAGTTATTAATATATCTCGCCCTTGAAAGCTGATGATAAACATCATAAAAGTAGGGTGTTTTACACATTTCTTTCTTTCTTTCTTTCTTTCTTTCTTTCTTTCTTTCTTTCTTTCTTTCTTTCTTTCTTTCTTTCTTTCTTTCTTTCTTTCTTTCTTTCTGAAATGGACTTCCTCAGGTATCAGAGGCGATAACCTGAAGGTCTGAGTATCAATGAGGAAGTCAAAGGAAAGAAACAACTAGGGCTACACATGATAATATAAGTAATAACAACTTTACAACAATAGCGCATACCATAGGGGAATCGAAAGTCATCATTGGCGATATCTGCTCCATACCAGGACCCAGTATAAGAAGGGGAAGAAGAAGGAGAAGAAGAAGAAGAAGAGAATAAGAAGAAGTAGTAGTAGTAGTAGTAGTATTAGTAGTAGTAGTAGAAGTAGTAGTAGTATAGTAGTAGTAGTAGTAGTAGTAGTAGTAGTAGTAGCAGCAGCAGCAGCTAGTAGCTAGCTAGTCAGCAGCAGTAGTAGCATCAGCTAGTCAGTAGTAGTAGTAGTAGTAGTAGTAGTAGATAGTAAGTAGTAGAGTAGTAGTAGTAGTAGTAGTAGTAGTAGTAGTAGTAGTAGTAGTAGTAGAAGAAGAAGAAGAAGAAGAAGAAGAAGAAGAAGAAGAAGAAGAAGAAGAAGAAGAAGGAGGAGGAGGAGGAAGTCACACACAGGACAATAAGGTCAGTATTACTCTGTTAGTAAAGTAAATACTCTTTTCCACGCCTTACATCACACTGACATATGATATTAGACCTACCCCATCTTTTCATATATCTAGTAGTAATTCGGGTGAAAACCCGTTTTTACTAGAAAGACAGACCCCTAACTTGAACACCTTCAAGGCTTCCGAATACCACTAGATCTAAAACCATTTCAGCCTCACAAACACCTAACGATGTAGAGCCGTGCTCGTGAAACAGCTCAAACTACACTCTTACAGTAATTCGGGAGCAAAGAAACGAACCCATATCCTCTGAACTGGTAGACAAATTCACTAACCCGAACACCAACATGATTTCTGAATATCACTACATCTATCTGAATATAGCTGAATGGCGATAGTCCAGTGGCTAGCGTGTCTGGTTGCCGACCGGATGAATTTGTGTTCGAATTCCTTCTTGGCATGACTATTTCTTCAATGACCTAGTCTCCCTGGTTGATCCAGACTATAGTAGGTACCAGCTTATGACCTGGAAAGTAAGGCGGCAGCTATAATATTGACCTCCATCGCTTCCAGTGCTGATGGTTTAAAAACCTGGGACCAGCACCATATATCCAATAAGCCTCATGTCGTGAAAAGAGGGCTTTTACTTTATATTCACTGGATACAAAATACTCAATGAATACACCTAAACTTGCACCATTGTGCTCGTGACAACATTTTACTAGTGAAAAGGGTCAAATCCACGAGGACAGGGTCGAGTGCACTCCGAGAGTAATCACAGATATTAGATTAGGAACAATTTGGCCTAAACGAAGATTACACTGCGAGAAGACCTTTTGTGAAGTGTGGAAGGAAACTAAATGGGAGCCAGCAGGGATATAAAAGCTGAGTCAATGATGCCAGCACCGCGGAATATCGGATATAAAAAATACGTCTAGGAATGTGAAGAACAGCGAGACACGGTAATCCACTTAGAACAGCTCGGTGCTATAGACATTGCTACAAGTTGAAGTATTTAGGGGACAAAAGTAAACAGAAATCCGAAAAGCTGAAGTGGTGCTCGATGATCGAGGAAAAGGAAGACGTAGGAAAAATATGAGGAGGCATGGATATTTAGACTGCTGTAACTCATTGTAGTGAGTTATTAACTTAACTCATGGCCGCCTCCGTGGCGATGGCGTTGCGGACGCGATTCGTACTGCCGCTTACTCGCGTTCGAGACACAGTGGTGACCGATTTGGCAGCAAACCGTGTCTCGCTGGTTTTAATGTGTTTGTATGAGAGCCAGCTGTTCAGAAGGCAATGGCAAACTACTGAATGTAAAATTTGCCAAGACATCAACAACCCCCCCCCCCCCGGCAGTAAAAATGCTGGTGTTGACTGTAACGTCCTAGTAATGTATATGCAACTTAAAAACAAAACAAAAAACTCATTGTAAACCAAGTAACGCAGCGTACGTTGATCCGCTACATCTCAAGAATACTTCACAATTTTCTTCACCACCAAACCACTTTCAGATAATTATAATGTTTTTAGGGTAGTGAGCACAGCTTAACAATCCCGACCTACTGTCGCGGAAATTCTTGGAATTGTCGATCGATGAAAAACTGTCCTGCCATTCGTCTACAGGCGGCCGCCATCCTTTGATGTTGGAGACAGACTGTCCTGATGGGAGTCGGCAAGATCTTATGTTGTGGGGAAAAGATTCTCCAGATCACAGACCGGCAAGACTTTTTGAAGTACCGGGAACAATTCCCCAGATTAAAGCGGGACAGCCGGCGGGTTGTTTACATCGAGTCGGAAAAGGAGATTAAAAAAATAGCTTCTCGACGCCTAGTGTCTAGTCAGATTTGTGACGTCATTCAGACACAGTATTAAAACAGTCTGGACAAACAACTTTGGCGGGAGTCGACCAAATGTTGTGAGGCAACAAGGACGTGTGTGATGTTCCTGGTTTGATTATGGAGAGAGACTACAGTGTCTTATGTTGATTTACATCGACGGACATTTATCCATTGTGTGATTTAGTAGTCTCAATTTCAAACAGGAATAAATATATGGTATTTAATTAAATAGACCCAAATTAGATTATTCTTAGGAATCGAGTGTAGTAATGTGCGTTGTGAGAACATATTATAGGAGCGTCGACAGCAGTAGGCTATCGCGTTGCTTATAAACTAGCTAGTGTGAGATATCAATTAACTCTTTGAGTTAAGAACAATGTAGTGGGATGTAATGAGATTTAGGGAGATTGAGGATGGTTGGGGGGTGGGGATAAAGGAAATGTCAAATGGTGGGATCTTCCAGTAGGATATCTACTGGGTTTCTGCATTTTTCCTTTAGTCTTTCCTTGTCTTACCATGACTCAGACCGATGTGATGAGCTCCTCTGCCTTATGACAGAGTTTAGTTCTCTGTTATATATCTGAGTGCGGCCGTCGGCCTACACTCACCTAATAAAGGTCGGAATTGGGTTGCTCTCACCAGGTGTGTTCTCTCTTCAACAGGTTCCACTATGTTTTCCAAAAAGCTAGCTGAAAAGTCATAGAAGGTGATTATGGCTCGATCATTGAAGGAAGTTTTTACTCAGCGGCTTTTGCACTGGGCCCATAACCCAGAGGATCTGCAAGAACCTGGCCTCTGCTGAGCAGGAACCGATGATCATCTAAGATTGATACCTCAGTGGTAGTTCACATCCTAGTAGAGTGAAGATACTTACAATACTATCAGTAACAGGAACAATAGTAGTTATAAAGAGATTTTGAAAATTAACATTACGTTTTGCCAATTGGTGAATTCCTGTGAGAAATTAACAACTAACATTTTGTTTTCAAAGTGACAGTAAACATTTGTTTTTCTGTACAAGGGTTATCAGATCACCGAACTTTTAGTGACATATTAGTTACACTGTGTGTGTCAGATTCATGGTCGGTATCGGACTACATCCACCATTGGTGACCAGACATCCGGACTATCCAAGAGCCATTGGAGAAAGTCGACATCTGGCCGGAGAGACACAGCATTTGGTGAGGTCCTTCTGTACTTGATCTATGGTTCTGTTGTGTGGCCGGTACTGTGATGAAGCAGACTTTGTTCCTGAGCTGTTCGGTCTGATTCTGCATAGACACTAGATTATACGACAGACATTCTACACATACACTTTGCACATACCTAACACTTTTCTTTATTAAATTAATTTGTCATTTTATTTTGGAAGCTAGAGTTGTATAGTATGTTTTGGAACAGAATGAGAGGGGGCATGGTCCAGTGGTAAGAGAGAGAGAGAGAGAGAGAGAGAGAGAGAGAGAGAGAGAGAGAGAGAGAGAGAGAGAGAGAGAGAGAGAGAGAGAGAGAGAGAGATCCAAGGACTGATGGGGTGGTGTGGACAGAAATCCAGAAGATCCTCAATATAATGATATGAGGTTAAAAGAATGTGGGTGTTGATTCCCCTCACCCCAGGGACGATACTTATTACGACACCTATCCGGTTCGATATTAGCTACAGGCCATTTGTGAGCAGACCGCTTTGCGTTGATTTTCACAATGGTATGAGCGTTGTTGAGGGAAAAAAAAACGGACGTGATTCGTGGAATAATTTAGCAATCATTAAAGATGAAAATTGAAAATTTAGATTACAGAATAATTCTTAGAATATTATGAACCAATTATGAAGAAAAAACAGTGAGATATTTAAAAATCTGAACATGGAAGAAAACTGGTTTATATACAGTTTAGTGTTTGGGAAACTAAAATATTTTGGTCATATTAAACGTCACAGTGGCTTGGAGAGAACAGTGATGGAAGGCGGGGTTCCTGGTAGAAGAGACAGGGGTGAACCAACACGAAGATGGAAGCTAACATTGCAGACACCCTGGACAACAGGATGTGTGAGTCAGAGGTGAACCAGCACGAAGATGGACGCTGCACATTGCAGACAATTTGGGCAACGCGGTGCATGAAACTGGAGAAATGGAACGAGAACCAGAAACTTTTCAACGGGCCGTGATGAGTGCGTGTTCTGCAAATGAGCTGCTACGTGATGATAATGAGCGAAGTCTATTCAGAAAATGAAGGCAAACTACTGAACGTAAAGTTGATTAGAACAAACATCCAATAAATGCTGGGATTGACTGCGACGTCACATAAAGGATTTTCAACTAACTGACGTTCTCCACTTTTATATAGTTGCTACTTTAATACTTCTGTTATTGTTATAACTTTAAGTCGTACAACTGTAGAATATATAATACAACACTGTACCAAATAAAGGGTGTATTTTTAAAACTGTGGAGTTTTTAAAAATATTGCCGTTCCAAGTTTTGTATTTACCTTTTATGTTGCATGAGTTGAGGAGCGGCTGGCCGAGTGGCTAGAATGTTTCATTCTCCTTCTGGAGACCCGGGTTCGAATTCTCGGTAAGGTGTGGAGTTGTTTTCTGTTGGGGGGAAAAAGAAAACTCTAACCTGCACATTTCGCAGCGACTGCACTAGCCAGGCGACCTTAATTCTTTAGGCTCAAGATCCCCTTGCCACACACCCCAAGGTACTATATTGGCAGTAAATGACAGTTTTAAATGACAGACAGTTGCGTGAGTTCACAGAGGATAAATACTAAACTTCTAACAGCAATATTACAAATAAACCCAGTCATTAACAAAATACTCTATACATTCCTAAAGGCTCTATTCCATATCTAGATGAAACAACCCTGGATGCCAAACTGTACGGAAGCCGGCAGGATCTCCAGAAGACAGCGCAGTTCATGCAGGGAACATAGTTGCAGATATATAATTGTTCCAAGCGAGCGGAGAAACAAGTGACATTTAGCCCCTTCGACCACATCTAGTTATAACTTTACCCAGTTCAGCCTCAGACAATTATAACTCTCACCCAGATTTTGTAGTTGATTCTTAAATGCGTCCATCTTTTACATCATCATCATCTTCTACTTTTGCCAAAAGCGCCGTGGAGTGGAATAACTGACGTTGTTATTACTTTCATTTCTCCATGCAGTCAGTACAGTCAGTCCAGTCAATACAGTCAGCACAATCAGCGCAGTCAGTACAGTCAGCACAGTCAGCACAATCAGTACAGTCAGCACAATCAGCGCAGTCAGCACAGTCAGTACAGTCAGCACAGTCAGTACAGTCAGCACAGTCAGCACAATCAGTACAGTCAGCACAGTCAGCACAATCAGTACAGTCAGCACAGTCAGCACAATCAGTACAGTCAGCACAGTCAGCACAATCAGTACAGTCAGCACAATCAGCACAATCAGCACAGTCAGCACAGTCAGCACAATCAGTACAGTCAGCACAGTCAGCACAATCAGTACAGTCAGCACAGTCAGCACAATCAGTACAGTCAGCACAATCAATACAGTCAGCACAGTCAGCACAGTCAGCACAATCAGTACAGTCAGCACAGTCAGCACAATCAGTACAGTCAGCACAGTCAGCACAATCAGTACAGTCAGCACAGTCAGCACAATCAGTACAGTCAGCACAATCAGTACAGTCAGCACAATCAGTACAGTCAGCACAGTCAGCCCAGTCAGTACAGTCAGCACAGTCAGCACAATCAGTACAGTCAGCACAGTCAGCACAGTCAGCACAATCAGTACAGTCAGCACAGTCAGCACAGTCAGCACAGTCAGCACAATCAGTACAGTCAGCACAGCACAGTCAGCACAATCAGTACAGTCAGCACAGTCAGCACAATCAGTACAGTCAGCCCAATCAGTACAGTCAGCACAATCAGTACAGTCAGCACAGTCAGCACAGTCAGCACAGTCAGCACAATCAGTACAGTCAGCACAGTCAGTACAGTCAGCACAATCAGTACAGTCAGCACAATCAGTACAGTCAGCACAGTCAGCACAGTCAGCACAATCAGTACAGTCAGCACAGTCAGCACAATCAGTACAGTCAGCACAATCAGCACAGTCAGCACAGTCAGCACAGTCAGCACAGTCAGCACAGTCAGCACAGTCAGCACAGTCAGCACAATCAGTACAGTCAGCACAGTCAGCACAGTCAGCACAGTCAGCACAGTCAGCACAGTCAGCACAGTCAGCACAATCAGTACAGTCAGCACAGTCAGTACAGTCAGCACAATCAGTACAGTCAGCACAGTCAGCACAGTCAACACAATCAGCACAGTCAGCACAGTCAGCACAGTCAGCACAATCAGCACAGTCAGCACAGTCAGCACAATCAGTACAGTCAGCACAGTCAGCACAATCAGCACAGTCAGCACAGTCAGCACAATCAGCACAGTCAGCACAATCAGCATAGTCAGCACAATCAGCACAGTCAGCACAGTCAGCACAGTCAGCACAGTCAGCACATTCAGTACAGTCAGCACAGTCAGCACAGTCAGCACAGTCAGCACAGTCAGCGCAGTCATCACAGTCAGCACAGTCAGCACAGTCAGCACAGTCAGCACAATCAGCACAGTCAGCACAATCAGTACAGTCAGCACAGTCAGCACAGTCAGCACAGTCAGCACAGTCAGCACAGTCAGCACAGTCAGCACAGGAGCCCTCTACGAGTCTTAAAGTGTGTTGGGTGTATAGTACTACACCCATATCTTATAGACCAATCGGCGCTTGGTGGGTGATATGTTCATTATAACTCCGGCCGTCCTGTCTTCTAGAGACATTTCTTGGAACCTATTTTAGGCTGGGTCGAGCTGGGATACCTCAGTAAATTTAAAAACCCCGAACTAGCCCCGATGCGGACGGAACCCAAGACCAGCGGGCAGATAGGAACGAATGAACGAACTTTATTTTGAAAGGGTCACAAATTGGGCACGCAGGCCCGTCTTACATTCGGCCCTTCCAATCACTCATCTTTCGTTCATCAGTTGTGCATGCATGTTACATTAACATAGTGACAAAACATTGTCAAATATATGTTGCAAACATAAATTACCATGTTATGAGACAGGCAGGCAGACAGACACATGTACACACGCGCATTCATCAACATATACATTCATATCTGCATAAATTCGTACATTAATTAATTAATTTAATCAGTAGCATATCCTTTGCAGAACCTCTCTCCCATAACAACCTTCTGGAAAACCTCTCAGTCATAAGCCAGATGTCCCGTGCCCGATACATCCATCTGGAGATCATCCGCAACATCCTGCACCCATCTTCTCCTTGGCTTTCCTCTTCCTTTATGCATACATACTTACATCATTTACACAAACTCTCACAGTTATGCACCCACTCAATAACACACAAAAGCACACTCCCTCAAATACACATATACGCTAAGCTGAGCGAGCGTCTTGCCACTACACCACCGCTGCTCCATCCATACACAGATTTGACTTTAACTCCCTCAGAAAGGAATTGGCCGGGGCATTCAAGGAAATGACGCCAAGACGTCTTTGGCAAATAGCCACAGATATAAAGTGTTTCGACTGCGGTAAGTATCAGAGGAATAATATCAAGTGTGGGTGATAAAGTATGGCATTGACGAGAAATAGGAAGTTATGTCCACATCAGATTGCACAGTAACAATATGGGATCTGCAACACCCGCGTAGAGTTTAGGTTTCATGGTATCGTAATACGGGATCTGCAACACCCGCTTAGAGTTTAGTATGATGGCGGAGTAATACAAGATAACAATAACAATAATTATAAGATCTTCGTAATACTGTATATATATATATATATATATATATATATATATATATATATATATATATATATATATATATATATATATATATATATATATATATATATATAATGTATCTCTCTCTCTGGAGTCTCTGTCTCTCGGGAGTCTCTGTGGCGAAGTGGTCAAGCCGTTTGACTCGTGTTCCGAAGGTTGTTGGTTCTATTCCGGGCCGGGCCGTTCGGTTGAGTTAAATGTTTCGGAGACTCCTGTGGGTCGTCGCTAAAAGCTACGGAGTTCGTGCTTTGTGCGACGCTTTCCGTGCTACGGAAAGAGACCGATCCATATGGGATAAAACCCGGTGCAATGAAGTCGACCCTGTCGACTTTTAAGCGACTTTATATATATATATATAATGGGTTTTTTTAGAACATCGCTGTCAACACCAGCATTTTACTCCTGTTATGATCTCTTGGCAAGTTTACGTTCAGTAGTTTCCCATTGCTTTCTGAACGACTGGCTCCCATAACAATTTGTTAAAACCCAACGCAACGCGGCCTGCAGCCAAATAGCTCACAGCTGTGTTTCGAACGCAGGTAAGCGGAATTACGAATATATATATATATATATATATATATATATATATATATATATATATGCACCAATACCATCATCACTACCACTACGATTTCCTCTTCCTCTTCATCCTCCTTCTTCTTCTTTTTCTTCAACGTCGTCTTCTTTGTCGTCAGCTTCTTCGTCGTCTTTTCCCTCGTCATCCTCTTCTTCGACATTTTCTCTCATACATGCACTCTCTCTCCCGCATCCCCCTCTCTCTCTCTCTCTCTCTCTCTCTCTCTCTCTCTCTCTCTCTCTCTCTCTCTCTCTTCCTCATCCACTCTTTTACATTAATTCAAAGTGTCTCTCATCTACATCCTTTCTCATCAACTCACATAAACTCTCCATCTCATTCTCTCTTGTACCTCTGAAGTCGGAGTGGGTTCGCCTGAAGGCGAGTTATAACGGTAAGAGGGAAAGCAAACCCACACGCAAAATGCAGTCCCTTACTATTCTAAACAGTGTGTAAGGGCTACTCTTGAGTTTAAGCGAGCGAACAAAAAAGAAAAAAAAAGAAAAGAAAAAAATTCTCTCTCGTCACCCACCATCTCTCTCACTCTTCCTCACACATACTCTTTTTTCATTTAAACTCTCTCTCTCTCTCTCTCTCTCTCTCTCTCTCTCTCTCTCTCTCTCTCTCTCTCTCTCTCTCTCTCTCTCTCTCTCTCTCTCTCTTACACGCTCATTCCCACTCACTACCCCACACAATCTCCCCCCCCCCTCTCTCTCTCTCTCTCTCACTCTCTCACACAAATTCACCCACACGCACACTCTGTCGCACAAACTCTCTCTCCCACACAGCCAAATGTTTTATGCTCAAGAAATTGTTCGAGAAATATTTGTTTCGTTAAATAACCTGAAATTCCGCTAGCTGATTACTAACGTGGCTCCCGGCAAGACAAGTTTTTGATTTCCCTCTTTCCTGTGTAACTCTGTATGACATTGACTCCATACATTTGATGTTTTTGCGCGCTCATTTCATTCCTTGTTCGAGATATCCTAATTTTTATGAATTAATTTTTTGTTTTCTAGGATATGGAGTAGCACAATGGCTAGTGCATTCGTTTGTCAGTTAGGTGCTTTGAGTTCAAATCGCCTCTGTAGCCGGATTTTGTTTCGTGGCTAGAAATGATTCGACACAGGAGGCCAGAATTGCTGAATGGATAAGTGGGCTCGTTCTTAAATATCCAGTGTGCTGATGCCATGGCAGTGGGTTCACTCCCACACTGGTCAGTTGGACTAAATTGTTGACTTCTCATCCTTGACTTGAGGACGTAAAATACAAGTAACTCTGAAGTCGGAGTGGGCTCGCTGGATGGCGAGGAACACTGGTAATAGGGACAGCTAATCCACTCGCAAAAATCAATCTGGTGCATTATAAGTAGTGGCACATGTATGGACTAAGCTTTAGTTCAAAGCGAGGGAACGTGAAAAAAAAATCGACATAGAGATGGCACAAGATACTCAAGAGCAAACATGGTAAAGTATCATAGGTCACTTTGCTTAAACATTCGAAGATTAGGATGGATGTCAAGTGACAAATGACAAACGGTATTCCTCTTCTTAGGCGTGATAGTGACGTCACCCACTGTGGGGCCGATTGATCTATAAAAATACGGGTCTGGCACCATATACCATGCCTACTAAGGCGTGTAACGGGGTTCTTTCAGTCTGAAGTTACAGTCTTTTTACTTTTATTCTGATCTTTTTGTTATCAGCGTCAGACTTGATCCAAATAAACATCTCCCAAGGAAAACGCATCACATGAGAGATGAGATGCTTCAGACAGGTTGTCAAGCTTTTGTTTACAAGAGACAGAGTGCAAAACGACAACATAAAAAAATAATAGGAGTAACATCATGCAGCGAATTCACCGAGAGACAAACTGGTTTTTAAACATTTATTAATTCATTCCCCCCCCCCCCCCCGCCCCCCGACTACCTACATCTATATATAAATGTCTCTTGTCCACCTACATCTATTCACGAATGTCCATTATCTATCTATCTATCTATCTATCTATCTATCTATCTATCTATCTATCTATCTATCTATCTATCTATCTATCTATCTATCTATCTATCTATCTATCTATCTATCTATCTATCTATCTATCTATCTATCTATCTATCTATCTATCTATCTATCTAATCTATCTATCTATCTATCTATCTATCTATCTATCTATCTATCTATCTATCTATCTATCTATCTATCTATCTATCTATCTATCTATCTATCTATCTATCTATCTATCTATCTATCTATCTATCTATCTATCTATCTATCTATCTATCTATCTATCTATCTATCTATCTATCTATCTATCTATCTATCTATCTATCTATCTATCTATCTATCTATCTATCTATCTATCTATCTATCTATCTATCTATCTATCTATCTATCTATCTATCTATCTATCTATCTATCTATCTATCTATCTATCTATCTATCTATCTATCTATCTATCTATCTATCTATCTATCTATCTATCTATCTATCTATCTATCTATCTATCTATCTATCTATCTATCTATCTATCTATCTATCTATCTATCTATCTATCTATCTATCTATCTATCTATCTATCTATCTATCTATCTATCTATCTATCTATCTATCTATCTATCTATCTATCTATCTATCTATCTATCTATCTATCTATATGCAATTTAACAATATGTCAGCATGTCTGTAAGGAAAAGATCGCCCGCTTTTACACTTCCGATGCATGATAGCGGGGTAAAGGGTTCAACCACTATGTTGACTTCTTGTTCAGGAAGCAATGGCAGACTACTGAAGGTAAAACTTATCTAGAAAACCAACGTGGGTTAGGGGGTCGGTCGCAACGTTCTGCAAAGGATATGCAACATTTTTATTGTAGTTTACAACAGTATAGTCAGTATGCCGGTCTCCTTGGCCTAATCGTTAGCGACATTCTCCGTAATCCCGTTTATCCACGTTAGCAAACGCAGCTGCGCGAGAATCGGTAGCGGTTCTCGTCGTGCCGTTACTTACGGAATATGTGAGCCTCCCACTCAGAAAGCAATGGCAAACTACTGAGCGTAATCTTGCTAAGAAATCAACAACAGCGATAGGATGCTGGTGTTGACAGCGATGTCCTGTAATAGGATATGCGAAAAAAAATAGAGAGTATGAAACGTGAAATCAATAGACACTCCATATGGCTTCCTTGTCACGCTGAAGAAACAATTGTATTTCTTCATAGACCCGTATTTCGCCGTAGCAACAAATGTATTTCAACATAATAACAAATGTATTTCGACGTAGAATCAAATGCATTTCGACGTAGTAACAAATGTATTTCGACATAGTAACAAATGCATTCCGACATAGTTACAAATGTATTTCGACGTAGCAACAAATGTATTTCGACGTAGCAACAAATGTATTTCGACATAATAACAAATGTATCTCTTCTTCTTCTTTGCGTTCATCCGGAGTGTTTTTTCAGATGTGATTGTGGTGTGTCTAGTTAGGCACCCTTGGATCGAAACCCTTAGGTCAACACATCCGGCTTTTAGCGTGCATTTATGACCAGGTTTGCATTCCTGGGAGACTCACTTTTGTGGTACCGTCCACCTCCCAGTTGGTCGAGTTGGAACAGTCGGAGACTTCACGGTCATATCCCTCAAAGGAAGGCAGGGACAGTCCATAGCATTTTCCGCCATCCTGGGTGGCTTCCATAATTGCAGAGCCGACACATAATGCTCTGGTGCTGGGCTCACCGAGGGAATCGTCACGTCCTGCTCATGGCTGCTTTAATTCCTCACTTCAATATATTGGGCACTTCGTTAACCCTGGGCTGTTCCCGCACAAACCAGACAGATCTGCAGATGGTATCCACTCAGCGAGTTTTCGACACGGACATGTGCTTGTCGTTGCGCCCGTCAGAGCTGGTCCAGTCATGACGGACATTCGGAAAACTACCTAGCCAGAGCTGTTCCGAACAAGAGCGGCATTCGGAAACTAGGTAGTCAGAGCTGTTCCTAGCACGAGAGACATTCGGACGAGACATTTCACTCGGACGTAAATGCGTAGTGCAAATTTTTATTTTGCCACCCGTAGGACGGTACTTCCGGCTTCGGCGGGCATTTTTTAAAATGAGGTTAGCCTTCCTCGGGTTTCGAGGCACGTTAGACTTATAGTTGTGATGTCGCCCACATCTCAGCTGGTCAAGATAGAACGATAAGAGACATCACGGTCGACCCTCAAGGGAAGGCAGGGGCAGACCATGGGCATTCCCTCGCTATCCAAGGAGGCTTCCATAATTGCAGAGCCGGCACATATTGCTCTGAGACTGGTCTCACCCGAGGAGTTGCCTCGTCCAGTTCATGGCTGCTTTAGTTCCTCACTTCCATGTGTTGGGCATCTTGCTTGCCACTGGTCGCTCAATCAAACACCAGGAACTGTCAGTCTGCAGGCGACATCGCTGCGCAATGGATTCGCTAGCCGTGCGTTCCATTTCGTGTTATTGAGACTATTTTTCCACCTTGTTTTTCCACCTTTGTCTACACTCTCTATGAGTTAGATACAAACAGTTTTCGTAGCCATTTCATTCGACTGGGGCACTTCTTCAACCTTTTTGTACTCGCTCATGAGGTAGGCTACATGTGCTGCCGGCTCAGCACCTTACCTCCGTACAACAGTGAGCGAGAAACGGGCAGGCCCTCTCATCCGGGGATCCCTCATATCCCCCAGCTGAGAGCCTTCGGACAGGTATTTGAACTGGGACATGTAGCGTGTCAGTATCTCACCTCTCATCCAAGGGTAGTAGCTTAGAGGCGTTCAGCTACGTCTCTCAGATGGAGGCCTTTGTGTAAGTGTCTGGACAAAGTTTGTGGCTTCGTGCGCCTGAGTTGAAATTCTGACTGCTATCCTCAGTCTACTGGTATCATGAAGGCTAATAGACTACAATGGCTGGGGCATATAGAAAGAATGGAAGATAATAGGGAAACAAAACTCGCTTACACTCAGGAAATAAATGATCGTAGACCCCGAGGTAGACCAAGAAGGCGGTGGAGAGATAATATACATACAGACCTACAAGCACTTGGAATCAACGACTGGCAAGAGAAGGTCCACCAGAGAGACGAATGGAGACAGATTGTATTTGCAGCAAAGAACCTCAATGGCTCGGAATGCTGAAGAAGAAGAAGAAGAAGAAGAAGAAGAAGAATCCTCAGTCTACCTGCAGAGCAGCAGGTTGTGTCTCTCTTAGTCTGGTCCCTATACCAAGAGCTGTCCAATATGTAGTTTATATTCATTGTCACAGCGCTTGGGGTCAGTGGGACACTCAAGCTCCCCCACCGCGGCAAGGTGGGGACACATCGGGGGAGAAATGTATTTCGACATAGAATCAAATGTATTTCGACGTAGTAACAAATGTATTTCGACATAGTAACAAATGCATTTCGACATAGTAGCAAGTGTATTTCGACATAGTAACAAGTGTATTTCGACGTAGAAACAAATGCATTTCGACATAGAAACAAATGTATTTCGACTTATAAACAAGTCATGTCCTGGTACTCATTTTAGGGTAGGGAACCTGGGAGCCAGGCCAATTTTAAAGTCCACCCTGGTGCGGATTCCAAACCTTGACCACCGGACCCGCAGGCCAGGTTCTAACCACTACGCCACCCTTTCATGCTGTACGTATTCATAAATGTACATATACATAAATGTACGTATATATAAATGTACGTATACATAAATGTTCGTATACATAAATGTGCGTATGTAAAACGCTTCACATGTCTATGATTGTCTTCCACATGTGCACCTCTTGCTAAATGATCCATCCATCATGTGCCATGCCGGTAAGCGTGGGCGGTCATGTTCTGCCATCTCACTCTATCACCAGAGTCGTGGATCAGCTCCGTGTTTCTGTCTCGACCATGCCACAAGGCCAAGCCATCCAGGTACTTGCTTCTAGGTCTTCCCCTTGGTCTGTTCCCCTCGATCTTACCAGTCGTAACCAAGTTCTCCAATCCATTTCTTCTCATAACATGCCCAAAACATTTTGACTGTCTACGTCTAATTTCTCTAATCAATTTACGATCTTCATTTGTTTCTTGAAGAACTTGTTCATTGGTCTTTCTGGCTGTCCATGGTATTCTTTGCATTTTCCTCAGAAACCACATCTCTACAGCCATCAGATGTTTTTCAGCCTGACTTCTCATTGTCCACGCTTCACATCCATATAAAAGTACAGGTTCTATGTAGCATCTCAACACTCTTTTTCTCGTTTCAATTGACATCTTTTTATTGGTCAGTATGTTTTTCATCTTGCTAAAGGCTACTTTTGCCATGGCGATTCTTGTTCTAATCTCTTCAAGGCATCTTCCATCAGATGTTATTACTGTTCCGAGATAATTGTACCTATTCACTTGTTGAAGAATATTCCCATTTACTTGTATATTATTACATTGTGGTATTTCGTTCTTCCATAATCTGTGTCTTTTTACAATTTAATTCTAACCCTAGTTGTTCACTGTGTGTAACAATCGCATCTACTAAATTTTGCAGGTCCTGTTCATTGTCTGCAATCAAGACTTTATCATCTGCATATCTAATGTTATTGATGCATCGTCCCCCAATGTTGATTCCTTCCATATCTTCAATATTTCTGAAAATACGTTCACTGTACAGGGAAAACAGATCTGGAGACATTACACATCCCTGTCTCACACCCCTTTTAATAGGCTGATATTGGCTTACTTCATTATCAACTCTTATGGCAGCGTGTTGTTGCTAAATGATAGTGACCTGTAAATTTTGGTATTTCAATGTAAGTAACCAAGCCTGTTGTGCCTTTCAAATTGCTGAGCCAAACTGTTGTGCCTTTCAAATTACTGAGCCATACTGTTGTGCCTTTCAAATTACTGAGCCAAACTGTTATATTTGTCAAATAATTGAGCCAAATTGTTGTACCTCTCAAATAACAGAGCCAAACTGTTGTGCCTTTCAAATTACTGAGACAATCTGTTGTGCCTTTCAAATTACTGAGAATATCTGTTGTACCTTTCAAATTACTGAGACAATCTGTTGTGCCCTTCAAATTACTGAGATGATCTGTTGTGCCTTTCAAACTGCTGAGACAATCTGTTGTACCTTTCAAATTACTGAGACAATCTGATGTGCCTTTCAAATTACTGAGACAATCTGTTGTGCCTTTCAGATAACCGAATCAAACTGCTGTGTCTTTCAAATCATCATCAGCATCATCAGCATCATCATCATGATCTTCAACTTTTGCCGTCAAGCGTCATAAGGAGGAATAATTGGCGCTCCATTGCACGATGGGTGGCACTGGATAGTGTTCTTATCTGTGATTGTGCAATGTCTTTGATGTCGTCAATCCATTTTCTTCTGTGACGTCCTCTTGCTCTCACATCAGATCTTTTATGATGTAGTGCCAGTGTTGGTTTGTGATGGTTTTACACTCTAACAAGATAGCCAAATCATTTGTTCTTCTGTCTTTCAATAAATGTGGCACAAAGTGTTGACCCCGCCGTCTATATGAGAACATAATTACTTATTCGATCTCGGATAGTTAAGTTGGCAGCTCTCCTCAAGCATCTCAGTTCACAGGTGTTGATTTTGCGTTAGTGTAATTTGAATAATGTCTAAGTTTGACATTCGTAGCACAGGGTTGTTGTGAATATGCTATGTATTATCTGTCGTTCTGCGGACATAGGTATATTTAAAATAACTGAGCTAAACTTCCGTGTCTTTCAAATAACTGAGCTACAACCTTGTGTTTTTTTAAAAACACTGAGCTTAACAGTCATGCTTTTCAAATAAACCAAATAATTATATCCAAGCAACGTCTGCTCGGCACAGACAGGCCAACAATAGATGCAATCTGCTACAAAATATGCCCCGAACATATTTCCCAAGTTCGTACAGACTCAGCCTGCATGTTTTCCAGGCAATATTTCCCAACTACAGCCAAATTCGATTATTTTGTTGCTTCTGGCAAACATTATGTGTATTGTTTCTCTATCAAATTAAACAGCTAGGGACACAATGACCTGGCTCGAAGTAATGAAACCTGACCCCAAAATGGATCTGAGATATTCTCTTTATCTTCTCCCCATCAAATCTTCTCATCAACAAGTACTCTTGTCTTATCTGAAATTGTTCAATTTCTTTAATTAATTTTTCATCTAGTTCTCACTCCTTAATTTTCCTTAAACATTTCTCTCTTTCGTTTTATCTCAACCCTCCTTTTTCTTTAATATTCGCCTGTCTTCTTTTCGCCGTATCTCTTTCCCCTTAATTTATTTGGCATTTTCTCTTATGCCTCTCTTCATATGAGATAATCACCATTCTCTCCATTTATCTTCCATCTGTGCTGTTTTTCGTTTCATATTCTTCCTAAAACTAATGGAATTTTAAGTGAATCCTAATGAACCGTTGCGATTATCCGTTTTTGTGTAATTTTTACTGTTAATGCAATATTTTGTGAGCGCTTCCTCGCAAACGGTTCGCCGAGTGAAACAGGTTGCTGCGACCCTGGGGCTCTTTTTGTGCTATACTGTCTTAGAGCGACCATGTACCAGGATTCAAAACAATATAGAATTATAGAAATGATTATTAAAAAAAATAAATAAAGCACTCTAGGCGATGCACAACCATAACTGCGTCAGTGGAGCCGTAAGTGCGTCAGGAGAGCCGTAAGTGCGTCAGGTGTATGATAACTGCAACCAGAGAACCAAAAGATCTGCAGATATTGGCAACACGAGTGATTAAACATTAGCTGCAATAATCAACTATTTGATGGATGGTTGGTTGTGGTTGCAATAATCAACCATTTCATGCACGGTTGGTTGTGAGTCTTGAAGACTGTGAGCATTTATCTCTTAACAGATTCTGTGCTAAGCAAAAAGTAGGCTTGACAAAACAAAACAAAATATGAATAACGGAAAATAGCAAGTAGGGGTAGGTAAGGTTGTGGCTAGGTGGACTTGGGAGTTCAGGTGGAGTTTAAAAATCCAACCTGATGAGGATTCGACCCCATGGCTATCAGGTGGTCGGCAGGCAAACGTGTTACCACTGCCCTACCGTTACTCAAAATGTTACTATTACCACTATTTCTAATACTACAACTATTACTACTACACCTACTAACAATACAACTACTGCTACTACTATTTCCGCAACAAATACAACAACAATAACAACTGCGACTACTACTACTACTACTACTACTACTACTACTACTACTACTACTACTACTACTACTACTACTACTACTACTACTACTACTACTACTACTACTACTACTACTACTACTACTAATACTACTACTACTACTACTACTACTACTACTACTACTACTACTACTACTACCACCACTAACACTACTACCACTACTACCACTTCGACCATTACCACCACTACTACTACTACTATTACGACGACGACGGCGGCGACGACGACGGCGACGACTACTACTACTACTACTTCTACTACTACTACTACTACTACTACTACTACTACTACTACTACTACTACTACTACTACTACTACTACTACTACTCCTGCTGCTGATGCTGCTCCTCCTCCTCCTACTACTACTACTACTACTACTACTACTACTCCTGCTGCTGATGCTGCTCCTCCTACTACTACTACTACTACTACTACTACTACTACTACTACTACTACTACTACTACTACTACTACTACTACTACTACTACTACTACTACTACTACTACTACTACTACTACTACTTTTACTTTACCATCCACAGCAAATATTGTCTTTGCCTCTCAGTCCACGTTTCTGAAAGTCCACAATTGATTTCTGCGATATGAGTGGCTGTCACTTGTGAAGGCCTCAATTCTTCGAGAACTTAGGAGAATCTATTATCCAACTCAGACTAGCACGAGAAGGTGCTACTCTGTCATCAAAAGCACCTAGCTCTGATCATCTGGAAATTGATAGATAGTTGTAGACTGAAGGCAACAGATGTATGCGGTAGTATTGATGGATCAATATTACATGTATTGGTGCATGCGGACACGTCTCCCGGTGAATCTTCTACATCACGACTCTTGAAGTGAGGAATCTAGTATGAAACTGGTGGCAATTAACGCAGGCAAGGATGACAGAGGCCTGCAGTGTACCATCTTGTAACAGGACATCCGAATCTACACATCTCACCTTCTGTTTGAAATTGAACGTTTATGTTTTGTGCAGAACTCAGTGACATAGATTCTTCCATCCATCCATCATGTGCCATGCCGATAAGCGTGGGCGATAATCTTTTGCCATCTCACTCTATCACCAGAGTCGTGGATCAGCTCCGTGTTCCTGTCTCGACCATACCACGTGGCCAAGCTATCCATGTATTTACTTCTTGGTCTTCCCCTTCGATCTGTCTCTTCTCCTCCCTCGATTTTGCCAGCTGCCACCAAGTTCTTCAATTCATTTCTTCTCATAACATGCCCAACAATTTTTTACTGTCTACGACTAATGACTCTAATCAGTTTACGATCTTCATTTGTTTCTTGAAGGACGTGTTCATTGGTTTTTCTGTCTGTCCATGGTATTCTTTGCATTTTCCTCAGAAACCATATTTCCACAGCCATCAGATGATTTTCAGCTTGTCTGCTCATTGTCCATGCTTCACATCCATACAAAAGTTCAGGTTCTATCTAGCACTGCAACACTATTTTTCTCGTTTCAATTGATATCTGGTTTTTTTTTTTTTTGAGGGGGGGGGGGTGAAAAAAAAGGGGGGGGGGGTTAGATTCTTCAACATAATCATAATCAGATGGAATAAAACATCAAAGTCTTGTCGTACATCTGAGAACAGGCCATATCCCAGTCAACAAACATCTCAACAGAATAGATCCATTGCGTGAACCGAACTATAGACTGCTATCGGAATGAGGGATCAGTGCTACAATGTTAACCAAACTGCTGCTACAACATCTTACTATTTAACAACAACCTTTACATTCCACAGCCTCAGCACCAGAGCGTGGGCTGTTGTGGCATAACGCAGCCAACATTATTCATTTTATCAACACATGCCGCAAAAAGAGGAAACAACATTAAAAGAAATTGACTTCACAAACGCAAATGGAGATTAGGATGTAAAACTTAACATCGAAACTGGAACTGAACAAGTGACAAATGACGTGGATTCTTAGAAAGATTTCATCAGACCAAGCTCGGAAAACCATTGGATAGGAAAAACACGTGACCCGCCTTCGCGCCAGTGCATAATTAACATATATTACTATTTCATCAGAAATGTTAATAAGCCCGCACTTTTGTCTGAACTCGCTCCATGGACGGATGTGAGAAGATTGTGTGACCAAAAATTCAATGGGCAAGGCAAAAGTCTGGATCCGAGGTACGTTTGTTAGCCCTTGATTAGACTAAGAACCCGATGTATCAAGTATCAAGTAATGTAAACCCATGTTTGTGATGTCAATTGAAATGTATGATTATTAATTAAAACCTCTGAAATGTAAAAATGCTCGACTGTAGATTCTAACGACGCAAAGCCATTCCCGGGCAGAATATTCTCTTCGATGAAACTACAATCTCTGATATTCTTAGAGATAATTATTAACTTTAAGAAGTGCATTACACTACTACATTCTATTCTAAACAACTGTGAGAAGTGATGATTCGAAAGCAATCTTGTGCATTTCACCAGAAACATTGTTAAAGATGCTATCACTATCTACAGCTGAAATGACAGTTCGTGTACTAGAATAAGTGCCTTGTTCTAAAACAGACTTATCTATGCCTATTTACGATCTAGAAAGCTGAGGGAGAAATCAATCTTTCCTTTCTCCTTTATCTATAGAATTAATAGGGTTTGGCGAAATGAATATTTATATTTATGTCAAATTTAATTAGATAAGAGCACTTAGGAACTGCAATACATGAGGAAGTTGTGCTTCGCGGAACGCCATCACACGCAGTGAGCTTAACTCATTACTCAACATAACTTAAAAACACAACACCACTCCACACCACTCATCACCACACAACACAACCCTCAACATCACAACAACAACAGGTAATGGAAGAGAGTTATTAGACACAAGAAGAAGAAGTAGTTAATTGGGAAAACACAGAGAATTATTTATACACATTGTAAACACCATTGAGTAGAAGAAATGTTATAAATGTATGTCATTTATTTACATGCATCTTGACACCTTCTCACTCTTGTCATTGTCTCACTGTACACGTTCACTGACCCAGGTCAAATGAAGACTTACATACAGCAGGAACAAGTTGATACAAGGCGTACACAGTGTGATAAACTCTGACCACCCCAAATTAACCCAACACTAGCTTAGAGAGAAAAGAGGGGGAGGGGAACTAGTTCCTACTTCAGGAATTTAGGTTTCTTTTACCTACTTTTAAAAGATTGTATTGGTAGGAATGTATATATTTATGTGAATACTCATCAGTGATCTTGGTGGCTCCATACCAACAACCACCCAACACATCAGCAAACTAACCACCTAAATCAGACCTGAGGGAGGGAAGCCGAGAGAAAGAGATGAACCACAAGTGAGAGGGAGGATGACTTCGCTATGAGCAGAGCATGGGGAGGCCTTCAGAGGAGCTATACGGGCAGACCTGAAGTGGATCCATCAGTCAATGGACCCTGGCTTACCTAATCCTCCAGTCACCAGGTTACTTTTCTCATAGGTAGAAACCACACCCAATTACAGGAAAACTGATATGTTTATGGTTGAGACACCACTATCATACTTAATATGTACAACATCAAAATGTTTACTATGTTTTCACACTTGTTGACATCTCATATATTGATGCTTGTTATTGATTGTCTGGGACAATGGTCCAATGTGCAACTGTTCTATTACTTTGTGTAAATCACAATAGAGATGTATGTACTGACCAGAAGGCTCAGGCCAGTCAATAAATGATTAACATGAATTGACCTTCTGTTAATTTGTCAGTTCAAACCTATCTGTGTCAACAACTTCTTTGTACATCATGTTGTCAGAATCTAATGTGATTGATTATGTGTTTGATTGTTTACAGATAAATTAACTCATAATGACTTACTAAAGGGGGAAATCAAAAGACTCTAGATCTATCAACTGCTCAACATCCATGTTTTCTTCATCTAAATCAGGCTGAGAAAATTCTCCAGACTTTCCTCAGATTTGATCAACTAAAAGGGGGCTCCAGAGCTATAAGAATCATTGGAGAAGGGGCAGATTCCCAGTTAGTAATTACCATTCTTACCAGGGCCATAATCTATATCTCCTAGACAATACTTAATAGAACGAGACCTGCAGATAACTCAAGGTTCATATTCTGGGGTTATTGAAGATAGAAGAGGATGGGGCTCTACATCTTTTGTTAGAGATGGGGCATGCACTACAGTGATCTCCCACTCCCTTCAAAAATATATGACATATTGCGGTCTACGTCCTGGATGGTTCCCATATATTAACCTTTAAACAATCACACAAAATACATGAACACAGTTATCTTTAGATTTTGAACATTGTCATTTTCTAGAATGTTTAACAGATACCATGTGGGGTATTGATTGACAGCCACATGATATGAATGACATTTATAGATAGATAAGAATAGGTGACTGATCTTTACTCCTGGAGAAGGGGCCATGTTCAATATAGGCTTATACTTCAGAAAGAGGTGCTCCAGGTGAAATATATAGTGTGTGTCTACTCTACCAACACTACTTCTCTTCCAAAGAAGGTGTTCTTTACTGTGGAGTCTGAACTTAACAGCATTTCATCAACCACCGGAAAATCTTATCCGTTGGGAAAACTCTGTCTAATTTCAGATTCTTTTCTTTACTAGGAATTAATTGTGGTTACTTCAGTGCCTGCTGCCTTTGGCTTTTCCAGCATTGACAGACAGACATAACATAGGGTGTTTTTAATATTGCACATGCTCTGTTGTATCTTTGCAGATCAGGGACTGACAAGCTTACGCGGATCAGACTAACTGCAATTATATTGTTAGGCAGAGCAAAGCAATAAAATATAGACATGGCGGAAACTGCAAAGTTTAGAGCCCAAATAACAGAAACAGGTAGGGAATGCGGGTTAGATGGCCTTGAGCTAGCTAACTATGTTTCGGAGGCATTCGACAAAAGAGAAAGACTGCAGGCTGAATTGGCTCTCAAAGAAAAACAGCTTCAGGCTGAATTGGCTGAGAGGGAAAAACAGTTGCAAGCAGAATTGGAGGAGAAAGAGAAACAGTTTCAAGCAGGATTGGAGGAGAAAGAGAAACGATTTCAAGCAGAATTGGAGGAGAAAGAGAAACGACTACAGGCTGAAATGGAAGATAAGGAGAGAGAGCGTCAACACCAACTGGAGTTGAGGAGAATGGAGATTGAAGTGGAGATCCGGAGAATAGAGAAAGGGAGTGGTCCTACACCCTCAACCTCATCAGGATCGCCAGTGACAGAACCACCTCCTCACGTCTCTCAACTTAATTCAGGAGCTATGTCATTTCCTCTGGACCCCTTTAATGAACAGACTGACCACATCGAAGGATTTTTATCACGCTTCGAGGCAATGGCTGTCAGCTGTGGGCTTGAAGAGAGTAGATGGGCGACGAAGTTGGCGCAGGCCTTAAGATCCACGGCGTATGAAGTGTTCTCAAGACTCACTAGAGAGGAACAACAGAACTACACAACACTCAAGACGGCACTCTTGAGCCGATTCGAAGTGGACGCCGAATCTTATAAACTCAGGTTCAAAGCCGCAAGGAAGGAACCGGGTGAGAGCTACGCACAACTAGTGGAAAGACTGAAGTCATACATACAAAGATGGACTTGCTTGGGAGGATTTGAGGAAAATTATGAAGGACTCCGTGAAATGATTATCATTGATCAGATCAAGGGGAAAATGCAGAACGAAATGAAGGCATTCCTTAACCCAAAACGGGGCTGACCGCCTGGAAACTATAATCATCCTGGCAGAGAGATTTGAGAAATCTCAGAAGGAGATGGGAGGAAAGGGACGTTCGAACAACACCCCCTCTCAAAACAAAACTCCACAGCCAAAAGAGGGTGAAAACACTGTAGCCACCAAGAAAAAGGGGAAATCCCAGAAAAACACTCAAAACTCAGTCCAAACAGCGCCGAAGGAGGACAAACCATTCTGTACCCATTGCAAAATTAGAGGTCACACATTTCAGAGTTGCAGGAAGAAGCCACCTCCACACACAGCGGCATGTTTGGCCAACCGAAAAGAGAGAAAAGTGAGCACTGGTGAAACGTCCAAACAGACACCTCATCAAGACACATCATCTCGTATTCCGGTTGTAGAATCCATCTTGCTAAATGGATTTAAAACGACCTGTTTATATGATACTGGACTATCATATGACTGTGTTGTTTCATCATCCTTAGTTCACCCTGAACAGGTGACAGAGGAAATAGTGGAATTACAGGGACCACTGAAGAGTTCAACAAATATGTCTCTTCCAGTGGCAAAAGTGAACATAGCCTCGCGGTATGTCACCGGGACAATCAAGGCAGCAATCTTGGACGATCCGATATATCCTGTAATCCTCGGCCGTAGATTTATCGTTCTAGGAGAACCTGTTCAACCTGTGGCGATGGCGACCATGACCACTCGATCCCAGGCAACAAAAACTCCAGAATCAACTACGCCAATCCCTCGAACGGAGGAACTGAAGAGGGCACAAGAAGCCGACAGCACCTTGGAACCCTGCTTCAGAAAACTGCCAAAATCACATTTACCTCTACGTAAAGGTGATCTGTTCATGAAGTCAGCACTTCTTTACAGAAAAGCAGGACGAGCTGGACAAGAGTTTAATCAACTTGTTGTACCAACTCAATACAGGACTCAGATCTTAGAGATGGGTCACAGTCTACCATTCAGTGGGCACATGGGTATCAACGCTACTACACAGCGGATTACCACTCACTACTTTTGGCCAGGGATGAACTCAGACATACAACGGTTTGTAAAATCATGCCCACAGTGTCAGAAAGTATCACCAAAACACCGGACACCACCGGCAATGTTGGGTGAATCGCCAATCACTGGAATTCCATTTGAGAAAGTGGCAGTAGACATAATCGGACCTCTCTCAGCAACGAAGAGGCGAAACCGATTCATATTAACGCTTGTGGACACAACAACCATGTGGGCCGAAGCAGTTCCTATGCCCAGCTGTGACTCCAAACACGTCGCTGATGCATTATTAGGAATATTCACACGTCTAGGATTCCCACAAAGGATCTTGACGGACAACGGTTCACAGTTTCGTGGTAAGCTCATGGAAGAGACCTTCAGACTTTTTCATGCACGCCATATCTTCAGTTCACCATATCACCCTCAGTCAAATGGACTTGTGGAAAGGTGGAACGGGACATTGATTAGTATCCTGCGCAAAATTGCCCAGGAGAAGACAGAGGATTGGGACTTGTATTTACCCGCAGCTTTATTCGCTTACAGGGAAGTACCCCATCACTCAACAGGTTTTGCTCCAGCCACACTGTTGTTTGGACGACCAATCAAGGGACCACTGGAGGCGTTACTTCGAACGTGGACTGATAATACTACAGATGATACAGTCGTGACTGCATCTACATATGTTGCCGAGTTGAAAAATCGTTTACAACACAGTTGGAAACAAGCGAATGTCAATCTACGTCAAGCCAGACGAAGAATTGCTCGTAACTTCAACCGCAAGGCAAAGGATAGAGAGTTAGAGGTAGGAGAGAAGGTGATGTTGCTGCTTCCAACCAGTCAGAATAAGCTGCAAATCGGATGGAGAGGACCTTATGTAGTGACGGAGAAGATCTCACGTACCAACTACAGAATTTCAGTCAAAGGCAAGATGAAAGTATTTCACATAAACCTCTTGAAGAAATATCATGAAAGACCCTCAACCACCGAACCTGCACATCTGATGGCCATGAGTGTGGCTACTGAAGTCGAAGAAGGATCAACAATGGGAGTCGAGTGCCAACTGCAAGCCAAAGAGACCTTTAAGGATGTGGAAATCAATCCCAACTTAACAAAGGATCAGCAAAAGCAGATTAGGGAACTTATGGCAAAATATGCAGAAGTACTTACTGATAAGCCAGGAAGAACTGATTTGGAGGAATTTGACATGAAGTTAAATGACACAGTGCCTGTGCGAGTCAAGACTTACCCAGTTCCTTATGCAAAGCAAAAGACTTTAGAGGAAGAAATACAACAGCTGCTCACCGCAGGAATAATCTCACCATCTGAATCACCTTACAGTGCTAGCGTCGTCTTATTGAGAAAGCCAAGCGGAGAACATAGATTGTGCATCGATTATCGACAGCTCAATGCTATAACTGAATTCCAAGCAGAACCTCTGCCGGATCAGAATAAACTCTTCACAGCACTCAACCGAGCTAAGTACTTTACTAGGATTGATCTCAGTAAGGGATATTACCAGATTCCTGTAAAACCGGAAGTTAGACCATGGTTAGCTTTCAGCACGCCTGGAGGACACTATGAGTTCAACGTTCTTCCATTCGGATTAAGTAATGCTCCCAGCGTCTTTACACGTATGATGAGAAAATTACTTGACCCACTACAGCATCCAGACATCAGTCACTTCATGGATGACATCCTGATCGCAACTGAAACATTTGAAGAGCATGTAGAAACCCTGCATCTTTTGTTCAGGCGCCTCAGAGAAACTGGATTGACGGCTAGACCAAAGAAGTGTCAGATAGGATTCCAAGAATTGGACTTTCTAGGTCATAAGATATCTCATGGACTGATAACTCCACAAGAGGGAAATGTGGACAAACTCCAGAGAGCACCTCGTCCAAAAACAAAGAAGGATGTAAGATCATTTGTATCCTTATGTGGATTCTATCAAAAATACATCAAGGACTTCAATACTCTGTCAGCACCTTTAACGGATCTTACCAAAAAGGGGAAACCAGAGAAAGTCACTTGGTCAGCTGACTGTGAGAGAGCTTTCACAGCATTAAAGCAGGCATTAACTGCTCATCCAGTCTTACATCTACCAGACCTCGACCAACCATTCATGCTGCGCACCGATGCCAGTAACATAGGAATTGGGGTAACGCTGTTGCAGAGAAAGGGAGATGTACCATCAGAGCTATTCCCTGTAGCTTATGCTAGCAGGAAATTGAATGCAGCAGAGAGAAATTACAGTACTATCGAGAGAGAATGTCTTGCGCTCGTATGGAGTGTACAGAAATTTCAAGCATACCTATATGGCAGACACTTCACAGTGCAATGTGACCATCAACCACTCATGTTTCTCGCAGCATCTAAGACTCTGAATGCCCGACTTATGAGGTGGTCGCTGCTTCTTCAACCTTACTCGTTCCAGGTTGAGTATGTTCCTGGGAAAATGAATGTGGGAGCGGATTTCCTGAGTTGACACCCAGTGCCTGATGAACCAGGTCAATCAGATGCAGAAGAGAATACAGGGGAGGACAAATGGGAACAGCTTGATAACTGAAAATGTTGGAAACATAGTTCCATACCATAGAACAATCTGGAGTGGGGCCATGTGGCATAACGCAGCCAACATTATTCATTTTATCAACACATGCCGCAAAAAGAGGAAACAACATTAAAAGAAATTGACTTCACAAACGCAAATGGAGATTAGGGACGTAAAACTTAACATCGAAACTGGAACTGAACAAGTGACAAATGACGTGGATTCTTAGAAAGATTTCATCAGACCAAGCTCGGAAAACCATTGGATAGGAAAACCACGTGACCCGCCTTCGCGCCAGTGCATAATTAACATATATTACTATTTCATCAGAAATGTTAATAAGCCCGCACTTTTGTCTGAACTCGCTCCATGGACGGATGTGAGAAGATTGTGTGACCAAAAATTCAATGGGCAAGGCAAAAGTCTGGATCCGAGGTACGTTTGTTAGCCCTTGATTAGACTAAGAACCCGATGTATCAAGTATCAAGTAATGTAAACCCATGTTTGTGATGTCAATTGAAATGTATGATTATTAATTAAAACCTCTGAAATGTAAAAATGCTCGACTGTAGATTCTAACGACGCAAAGCCATTCCCGGGCAGAATATTCTCTTCGATGAAACTACAATCTCTGATATTCTTAGAGATAATTATTAACTTTAAGAAGTGCATTACACTACTACATTCTATTCTAAACAACTGTGAGAAGTGATGATTCGAAAGCAATCTTGTGCATTTCACCAGAAACATTGTTAAAGATGCTATCACTATCTACAGCTGAAATGACAGTTCGTGTACTAGAATAAGTGCCTTGTTCTAAAACAGACTTATCTATGCCTATTTACGATCTAGAAAGCTGAGGGAGAAATCAATCTTTCCTTTCTCCTTTATCTATAGAATTAATAGGGTTTGGCGAAATAAATATTTATATTTATGTCAAATTTAATTAGATAAGAGCACTTAGGAACTGCAATACATGAGGAAGTTGTGCTTCGCGGAACACCATCACGCACAGTGAGCTTAACTCATTACTCAACATAACTTAAAAACACAACACCACTCCACACCACTCATCACCACACAACACAACCCTCAACATCACAACAACAACAGGTAATGGAAGAGAGTTATTAGACACAAGAAGAAGAAGTAGTTAATTGGGAAAACACAGAGAATTATTTATACACATTGTAAACACCATGGAGTAGAAGAAATGTTATAAATGTATGTCATTTATTTACATGCATCTTGACACCTTCTCACTCTTGTCATTGTCTCACTGTACACGTTCATTGACCCAGGTCAAATGAAGACTTACATACAGCAGGAACAAGTTGATACAAGGCGTACACAGTGTGATAAACTCTGACCACCCCAAATTAACCCAACACTAGCTTAGAGAGAAAAAGAGGGGGAGGGGAACTAGTTCCTACTTCAGGAATTTAGGTTTCTTTTACCTACTTTTAAAAGATTGTATTGGTAGGAATGTATATATTTATGTGAATACTCATCAGTGATCTTGGTGGCTCCATACCAACAACCACCCAACACATCAGCAAACTAACCACCTAAATCAGACCTGAGGGAGGGAAGCCGAGAGAAAGAGATGAACCACAAGTGAGAGGGAGGATGACTTCGCTATGAGCAGAGCATGGGGAGGCCTTCAGAGAAGCTATACGGGCAGACCTGAAGTGGATCCATCAGTCAATGGACCCTGGCTTACCTAATCCTCCAGTCACCAGGTTACTTTTCTCATAGGTAGAAACCACACCCAATTACAGGAAAACTGATATGTTTATGGTTGAGACACCACTATCATACTTAATATGTACAACATCAAAATGTTTACTATGTTTTCACACTTGTTGACATCTCATATATTGATGCTTGTTATTGATTGTCTGGGACAATGGTCCAATGTGCAACTGTTCTATTACTTTGTGTAAATCACAATAGAGATGTATGTACTGACCAGAAGGCTCAGGCCAGTCAATAAATGATTAACATGAATTGACCTTCTGTTAATTTGTCAAGTTCAAACCTATCTGTGTCAACAACTTCTTTGTACATCATGTTGTCAGAATCTAATGTGATTGATTATGTGTTTGATTGTTTACAGATAAATTAACTCATAATGACTTACTAAAGGGGGAAATCAAAAGACTCTAGATCTATCAACTGCTCAACATCCATGTTTTCTTCATCTAAATCAGGCTGAGAAGATTCTCCAGACTTTCCTCAGATTTGATCAAGCTAAAGGGGGCTCCAGAGCTAAAGAATCATTGGAGAAGGGGCAGATTCCCAGTTAGTAAATTACCATTCTTACCAGGGCCATAATCTATATCTCCTAGACAATACTTAATAGAACGAGACCTGCAGATAACTCAAGGTTCATATTCTGGGGTTATTGAAGATAGAAGAGGATGGGGCTCTACATCTTTTGTTAGAGATGGGGCATGCACTACAGTGATCTCCCACTCCCTTCAAAAATATATGACAGCTGTCCAGAACTATCTAAACCTATAGGGCCCATTTACACGCTTAAGAAGCATTCGGCATATGGTGCTAGGCCTTTTTTTTTATTGAACAACCAGTACTCAGTGGGTAATGGGGTCAATATCACGCCGCCAGGTTTACTTCCAAGGACTTGTCCAAGCACCCATTTTAGACTGGCACCACCTGGGAGCCAGGTTAATTTTTAAAATGTTCCCCAAAGGCAAAGCGGATTTGAACCCATTACCACCAGGCCAGCAGGCGAACGTCTAGTCACAAGGCTATTGTGGCTACCAAAAGCTATCTGTTCATAGATAAAGGAATCATATCATCATCAGAAAGCTTGGCTAGCGAATCCATTACGTGGAAGTCCGAAGCGAAAGCTTGCTGACTGGATGTCGTCTGCAGACTGAACGTTCCTGATTTGCGCGGGGAGCGGTCCGTGGCGAACGAAATGCTCAATACTTGGAAGTGAGGAATTAAACAGCCATGTGCAGGACGTGGCTATTCCATGGGTGAGCCCAGTACCAGAGCGCCATATGTCGGCTCTGTAATTATGGAAGCCTCCTTGGATGGCTGATAATGCCCATGGACTGTCCCTGCCTTCCATTGAGGGCTGACCATGAAGTATTCGACCGTTCTAACATGACCAGCTGGGATGTGGACGACACCACAACAGTAAGAGTCGAATGTCCCAACGCAATTACGTCTGAAAGATAAAACACTCCTGATGAACGCAGAAGAAGAAGAAAAAAAGATGAACAAGCAGAAGAAGAAGAAGAAGAAGAAGAAGAAGAAGAAGAAGAAGAAGAAGATATCATCATGATCATCATCATCATCATCATCATCATCATCATCATCATCATCATCATCATCATCATCATCATCATCATCATCATCATCATCATCATATAATCCTCTTTCACGAGTATCTCCTAGATGCTACTGTGGCTCTGGTTTATTACGGCAGGTAGTAAAGTGATCGTCGGAGGCTCCATACAAAGTACAGCTGGTATAACTGTATACATGACGAATACACTGCTTCTGACTTCAAATATACATTACACGGTTATAAATAATGATACGGGAAATGCCAACCCTTGCGTATTGACAACCTGTCAAGACAAAGCAACCATTCGATGAATACTTGCAATAACCACATATTAATGGCATATTTGACTCTGGCACGAACATGAGGGGAGGTGGTCTCCGTGGCGAAATGGTTAAACCATCTGCCTAGCTCTCGGAAGTTCGGGGTTTGTATTCGGATTGCGTTAATTGGTTCATGAGTGCAGTGTTGTCAGAGACAACAGGGGGTCGTCGCTGGAGCTACGGAGTTAGTGCTGCGTGCGGCGATTTCGTGAGGCGGTGAGACGATCTACCGAGAGAGACTGAGCTAGATTGAAGAAAGCTGGGTGCAAATAAGTCGACATTCTTGCCTTGAAACTCTCTGTTTTTTCTTTTCTTTCTCGTATGAACCTATTGGGAACCTCGCCTTTGCTACGGAGTTTATGCACTGCGTTGGTAATCTCCTTGAGTAGTCTGTTGGAGACATTAGAATAGAAACTTATATAGTCACCCTTGACTTAAGGTCGTAAATTACACATACCTGTGAAGCCGGAGTGGGTTCGTCTGATGGCGAGGGACACTGGTAATAGGGAAAGCTAATCCACACGCTAAAATCAGTCCAGTGCTACCAGAAGTAGTGTGTAAGGACTACGCTTGAGTTCAAAGCGAGCGAGCGTAAAGAACAAAAATAAATAAATGGCGTCAAGTGTAAAGTGTCAACTGGGCTCCATGTCTGCTCCATCATTATGTACCATGTCGATAAGCGTGGCCGGCCATCTGATACCATCACCAGAGTGGTGGATTAGCTCTGCTTACTTACATATTTCTTTTTTTGCGCCCGCTCGCTTTGAACTCAAGCGTAATCCATACACACTATTTATGGTAGTGATGGACTGAATTTTGCGTGCGGATTAGCTTCCCTATTAACAGTGTCCCTCGCCATCAGGCGAACCCACTCCGAATTTAGAGGTATTGTAATTTACGTCCCCAAGTCAAGGACGACAGGTCAACATTTTAGTCTAACTGTCCGGTGTAGGGGATGAACCTCTTACCTTGGCATCAGCACACCGGATGTGTAAGAAAACACGTTCTTACCAATTCGGCCATGCTGACCTGCACTTACATATTACAAACACAAACATCAGCCATACATGTGAAGACGGTAGATAGAAGAGCGGAAAAATCAGATGTGATAATTGTTGCCACTAAGTTAGAACATACGAGATAACCATGACTATGTGTGTTTATACGTGGCCCACGGGACCATATTCCACCACAACTTTTTCTCTGTACGTTCTACCTCTGTTGAGTTGAGTTGAGCTAAGAACCGACATCACTGCACTCATGACATTTCCATACTCGTTCCGTCCCCTCGTTCAACAGACAGCGAAGAGTTAGACTACTAATCGTTCCCACCGCTATCTGATTGAAAGTTCTCATGCTCTTCCCTCACAGTTTTGAAATTCTTCCAGAACCCCTGCCGATCCCCGCAATATATTTCTGTCCCCATACGGATTCGCAATCTGTTCCCCCCGCCATCTCCACCTGGTCCCACGGGCACACGACCACCTCTTCCTTGTCCATAGGTAATCTACTACCAAGGGGTCATTCATTCCTTGCCAGCTTATCAACCTGTTAATTCCCCCGCACTCCCGCACGGCCAAAAAAATTCCACACAATTCTCACAATTTGTGACCTCTGAAGCGAGGGGAGCCATTCCACACGAAACATTGCTTTCTCCACCTTACTAAGCATACTCCTTGAGTCCGTAATGAATGCAGTGTGTGTTGCAATGATCTCCTCTAACCAACGGAATGCCGCTGTGACTGCTTCCACCTCCATTGTCATGCTGGAGGTCGTAGTCTTGTAAGCCATATTCTTCTTTTTCAAGCATCCTCCATTAGCCTTCGCAATGAAACCCCAATCACTACGTCTGCTTCTCACCAGTGACCCATCTGAAATCTCATTAGGAAATACCGAACCTCTTTGTCTGCCCATTCAGCATTTTCTGCAACTCTTTACCCCTGCTTCTACCACCTAACTCAGCTGAAAGTGAAGTAAATACCGGACAATCTCCGATGACTCAGTGGCTATGTTATGGAGTCCCCATTGGAGAAATTCTTAACGATACCACTATATTTGTACAATTGACCAGGGTTCCCTCGTTGACCCAGTCTAAAATGTGTGCTGGGTTTAGACGGTTAAAGACGGTTTAAATGTCGCTTAAAAGTTCCCAGAGTCGACTTCATTGCACCGGGTTTTCATCCTATATGGATCAATCTCTTTCCGCAGCGCGGAAAGCGTCGCACAAAGAAAGAACTTCGTAGATCCAGCGACGACCCTCAGGAGTCTCCGAAAATATTCACTCGTGAACCGAAGGAGGCGGCTCGGAATTGAATCCACAACATTCGGAGCCCAAGTCAGACGAATTGACCACTTCGCCACGGAGACTCCCACACAATCCACACTTTCCTTACAAATAACAAACACAAACATCTGCCATAAATATGAAGACGAAATAACAAACACAAACATTCGACATAACTGTGAAGATGAAAGAACAAACACAAACATTCGCCATAACTGTGAAGACGAAATAACAAACACTAAACATTCACCATAACTGTGAAGACGAAATAACAAACACAAACATTCGCCATAACTGTGAAGACGAAAGAACAAACACAAACATTCGCCATAACTGTGAAGACGAAATAACAAACAAACATCAGTCATACACGTGAAGACGAAATAACAAACACAAACATTCGCCATAACTGTGAAGGCGAAAGAACAAACACAAACATTCGCCATAACTGTGAAGACGAAATAACAAACACAAACATCAGCCATAAATGTGAAGACGAAATAACAAACACAAACATCCACCATAAATGTGAAAATGAAAAATCAAACACAAACATCAGCCATAAATGTGAATACCAAATAACAAACACAAACATCAGCCATAAATGTGAAAATGAAAAATCAAACACAAACATCAGCCATAAATGTGAATACCAAATAACAAACACAAACATCAGCCATAAATGTGAAAATGAAAAATCAAACACAAACATCAGCCATAAATGTGAATACCAAATAACAAACACAAACATCAGCCATAAATGTGAAAATGAAAAATCAAACACAAACATCAGCCATAAATGTGAATACCAAATAACAAACACAAACATCCACTATAAATGTGAAGACGAAATAACAAACACAAACATCAGCCATAAATGTGAAGACAAAAGACCAGTAAGTGGATGGCAGTAGCAGTTAAGTAAGGGGAAACTGAATCATTATCACGTGCCAGGCTCTATGGTGCAGGCGATCATATCCCACTACAACATTGTTTTCTCTACGCTGATCCTCCGTCTGCCTACAAAAGCTCTCTGTCAGTCCATCCAGCATTTGTCTCCATTTCTCAACCCCTGTACCCGACCACCACCAGTCTTCTCGTCGTCTTCCAGACACTCTCTTCCCTTAAGACGAGGAACATCATGATGGGTTTTTGTCCGATGGGCAAGCAAATGTCTATGTGTATACTTCCCCTCTAGTACTTAAGTTTTGGAACGAGAATAACACACTTGAAATAATTCAGTGCCAACAGATACTATATGGACAAATGTTACCTTCCATATAGACAGACAGACGATATATCGCTATACTAGTGAAATCATGTTATTTGTTTTGTTTCTTGATATCTTCCGCAATTTCAATATTCAGTGAATGGAAACTTACATTATAATATTTGTTCGTTTGATTGTGCATCATGTTTGGAGCAAACCCACTTTTTGTTTAGTGCCGTATCAGTTAACAGAACTGGTGTTAACTGACACCATGCGAATTCGTGAGGAAATCAAAATAGCGCAATAAAGTTAAGCGCTGGATTTTATACAAGTCGCTATATCAGATGACAAGCTAACCTAAACTTCTATAATTCCAAACACTTTCCTTTGGCATAGTTTGCCAGCTTCGCTTGTCGCTGTTTGCTAGTCTGAACCGCCCTCAGGGTTACAGACCCCAATAAACAAATTTGTGAGCGCAATTTTAAGATGAAACGTTTCCCGCCATTTGATGAATTTCAAGACGAGCTCAGTGACGCCCGGGGGACGACGCCATCGACTGATCAATGAGAACCCAGCCTCGTTATAGTTTACCAATCGAATGATACGGGATGTAGAAAAATCAAAATATCGATACGGAGTACCGCCACGGAAGGTTAAACTTCTTCATGTTCCTGAGAAAAGAGAGGCAACAGAAAGTGAGTATAGATTACATTGATAAACTTTGTTTTTGTTTTTGCTTTTGTTGTTGTTTTTAATTTTATTTTGAGTCGAAATTCCATCTATGTGTTCTCAAACTACATGTTATTGCCTGCGGCACTGTGGTTTTCTGATCGAATGCACATCAAAGCGAATGTTTTAAAATTAAACTGGGTCGACCCACCTTAAAATGAGTATCAGAAAGGGGTCCGGGAAGTAATGGAGGCCGGCGGGATACATGCCACATCACCCACGGGGTGCGTTGGTCTGTATACACCTGTTTTGGCCTCAAATGCTTAAGACACCTGTGTGCGCTTGAAGGGTGTTAAACTGATTCAGTGCCGAAGGATATAAGGCCAAATGTGACATCCCATTCGGACCGATGGGCGAAATATACACTAGCGTAATCGAGTTATTTGTTTCGTTTCGCGGTATCTTCCGCAATTTTATTGCTAAGTGAATGGGAATTCACATTATAATGTTTTGCATATCCTTTACAGGACATCGTTGTCAACATCAGCATCTTTCAGATGATTGTTGATTTCTTGGCAATTACGCTCAGTAGTTTGCCATTGCTTTCTGAGCGACCGGCTCCATACTCTCATAAGTCACTGGCGCAACTCGAACCGCTTCCAATTCTCGTGCGCTCACGTCAACCACGAGAGTATTCGGGGTTACGGAGAAAGCTGCTAACACTCAGCCAGGGAGACGGCCACATTATAATACTTGTTCATTTATGGTGCCCCATGTTTGGTCCAACTCTACTTTTTGTGTAGCCCTGAATCAGTGAAATGTTTTTTTCAAACAGCGTTCCCGAGGAGAAATCAAAAATCAAATAAAATCAAATCAACTTTATTAGGGTCACAAATTGGGCGCGCAGGCCCGTCTTACATTCGGCCCTTCCAATCACTCGTCTTTCGTTCATCAAGAGCATTATACATTTACATAGGAAGAAAAATAAACATTGTGAAATGAATGTTGTAAACATATACAAGGCTAAACATGGAGAAAAATATGTACATAAAAAGTATGTGACGTAAAAGTAGTGATGCCAGCGTGCCCCCCCACACACACACACCACACACACACACACACCACACACACACCACACACACACTCTCTCTCTCTCTCTCATTCACTCTCACTCTCACTCATTCCCTCTCACTCATTCACTCACACACACACACTCTCACTCATTCACTCTCCCGCTCACTCATTCACTCTCCCGCTCACTCATTCACTCTCCCGCTCACTCATTCACTCTCACGCTCACTCATTCACTCTCCCGCTCACTCATTCACTCTCACTTATTCACTCTCACGCTCACTCATTCACTCTCACTCATTCACTGTCCCGCTCACTCATTCACTCTGCCGCTCACTCATTCACTCTCACGCTCACTCATTTACTCTCACGCTCACTCATTAACTCTCACGCTCAATCATTCACTCTCCCACTTACTGATTCACTCTCACGCTCACTCATTCCTTCTCACGCTCACTCATTCACTCTCACGCTCACTCATTCACTCTCACGCTCACTCATTCACTCTCACTCATTCACTCTCACGCTCACTCATTCACTGTCACGCTCACTCATTCACTCTCACGCTCACTCATTCACTCTCCCGCTCAATCATTCACTCTCCCGCTCACTCATTCACTCTCACGCTCACTCATTCACTCTCCCGCTCACTCATTCACTCTCCCGCTCACTCATTCACTCTCCCGTTCAATCATTCACTCTCCCGCTAACTCATTCACTCTCACGCTCACTCATTCACTCTCACGCTCACTCATTCACTCTCACGCTCACTCATTCACTCTCATGCTCACTCATTCACTCTCACTCATTCACTCACACACATACACACTCTCACTCATTCACTCTCCCGCTCACTCATTCGCTCTCACGCTCACTCATTCACTCTCCCGCTCACTCATTCACCCTCACGCTCACTCATTCACTCTCACGCTCACTCATTCACTCTCCCGCTCACTCATTCCCTCTCACGCTCAATCATTCACTCTCACGCTCACTCATTCACTCTCACGCTCACTCATTCACGCTCACTCATTCACTCTCACACTCACTCATTCACTCTCACTCATTCTGTCTCTCATTCACACTCACTCACTCTCTCACTCAAACTACAGTAATGAACATAAGTTTAGATTATACATGATAAAATCAAATGGTATTTAACTGATAATATGACAGATGAGAATACACAAACATATGGATTCGCGTGTTACATATCATGCGTGTTACATGACATGCATCTGCTCAGCTCTCTCTCTCTCTCTCTCTCTCTCTCTCTCTCTCTCTCTCTCTCTCTCTCTCTGTATTCTTTCATATACACACACTCACACGCATGCGTACGCTCACACACACACACACACACACACACACGCACACACACACTCTCTCTCTATTTCTCTCTCATTCACTCTCACTCATTCATTCTCACTCATTCACTCACACACACACACTCTCACTCATTCACTCTCGCGCTCACTCATTCACTCTCACTCATTCACTCTCACTCATTCTGTCTCTCCCGCTCACTCATTCACTCTCCCGCTCACTCATTCACCCTCACTCATTCACTCTCACGCTCACTCATTCACTCTCACTCATTCAATCTCACTCATTCTGTCTCTCCCGCTCACTCATTCACTCTCACTCATTCTGTCTCTCCCGCTCACTCATTCACTCTCCCGCTCACTCATTCACTCTCACTTATTCACTCTCACGCTCACTCATTCACTCTCACTTATTCACTCTCACGCTCACTCATTCACTCTCACGCTCACTCATTCACTGTCCCACTCACTTATTCACTCTGCCGCTCACTCATTCACTCTCACTCATTTACTCTCATGCTCACTCATTCACTCTCCCGCTCACTCGTTCACTCTCCCGCTCACTCATTCCCTCTCACGCTCAATCATTCACTCTCCCGCTCACTCATTCACTCTCACGCTCACTCATTCACTCTCACGTTCACTCATTCACTCTCACGCTCACTCATTCACTCTCACGCTCACTCATTCACTTTCACTCATTCACTCTCACGCTCACTCATTCACTCTCACTCATTCACTCTAACTCATTCTGTCTCTCAGTCACACTCACTCACTCTGTCACTCAAACTACAGTAATGAACATAAGTTTATATTATATATGATAAAATCAACTGGTATTTAACTGATAATATGACAGATGAGAATACACAAACATATGGATTCGCGTGTTACATAACATGCGTGTTACATGACATGCATCTGCTCAGCTCTCTCTCTCTCTCTCTCTCTCTCTCTCTCTCTCTCTCTCTCTCTCTCTCTCTGTGTGTATTATTTCATACACACACACTCACACGCATGCGCGCGCTCACACACACACACTAACACAACAACTCTCCCACTGTCTCACTCCCTCACACACAATCCTTCATGCACACACACACACTCTCTCAATCACACTCTCTCACACATACACATACGCATGAACGCATGCACTCACGCACACACTCCCTCACTTACTCTCACACATACACGTACGAATGCATGCACTGACACATTCCCCCACCATTTCTCGCTCAATCACTCTCTCCACACACACGCATGCACGTGCGCACACACACATTCACTCTCTCTCTCTCTCTCTCTCTCTCTCTCTCTCACACACACACACACACACAACACGCACACACATATATAGTGAACAATTATAATGAACAATTATACCAGTAAATGAATTATGGTGGCATATAGTCGATATGGATTAAGTATTGAAAGAGTTTTCGGTTAAATGTGTAGGGACTCATTGGAGTTTTCAGATCTGGAGGCAGACCATTCCATAAGTGAGCACCATAATAGGCGAAACATGTTTTGTATAGGTCCAATCTAGGCTTTGAGACATGTAACAAATTTAGGCGCTTGCTGTTCATTGCATTAGATTGAATCAGCGGCAGAAGATACTCTGGGGTATTTTGAGATATAATTTTATTCACTAATTTGGCTTTGTTGAAAAGGAAGCGCTTTTGAAGTGGTAGAAGTCTTAGATGACTGTACAAATTATTACTTTCAACGTGCTTTATGCCAGAAACCAGACGAATAGCGCGGTTTTGAAGAGAACATAGTCGTTTTAAATTAGATTTAGGGCAACCATCCCAAACTGTGGAACAGTAATCGAGATGTGATTGGATATAGCATGTATAGAATATTTTTCGGGTGCTTTCGTCCAGGAAGTGCTGGATTTTAGCAAGTTGGTAAACTTTTTGTGCTATTTTCTTGGTAAGAGCGTGAACATGAGAGCTCCAGTTCAAATGGCTGTCAATTAAAAGACCTAGTGTTTTATGTTCAGTCACATTAACTATAGGTAACGAGCCCATGCGGAGTTCGAGTGGTGGTCCAGTTATGGCTAGTGTCTGTAGTTTTTGTCTGGTCGTTATTAGCATGGATTTGGTTTTGTCGATGTTAATTTGCATGCGGTTTTCATTGCTCCATCTAGTAAGATTATCAAGTTCCTTTTGTAAAGAATTCTCTAATTCACTACGGTTTTCTTGACTAGTATATATAGTACAGTCGTCTGCAAATAGATCACAAGTTGTATTGATATATAAAGGAAGATCATTAATATAAACTGCAAAAAGCAGCGGACCTAGTATTGAGCCCTGAGGCACACCAATATTAAGTTGTGTGGGTCTTGATAGACAGTTGTTGAAGGACACGACTTGTTGTCTGTCGGATAGAAATGACGTAATTATGTTCACCATGTTGGTGCTTGTCTTCATTTGTTTTAGTTTTCTAATTAAAATATCGTGATCTACCATATCAAAAGCTTTTTTAAAGTCTACAAACACCGCTCCACAAATTCTCCCGTTGTTGATGTTTAAGTGCCAGTTATCGGTCATTTTTGTTAGAGCACTATGGCAAGAATATTTAGGTCGAAACCCAGATTGACTGTTAATTATTAGATCGTTGTTAATTAAATGGTGTAACGTTATATTATGAATGTGTTTTTCTAGTGGTTTTGATAGCGACGATAGTAAGGAAATAGGTCTATAATTACCCAAAACGCTATTATCGATTGAGCCATTTTTAATTAGCGGAAACACTTTAGCAATTTTAAATGCAGATGGAAAGTAGTTTTTGGCCAGGCACTGGTTATATATGAATGTTAAGGACTCACTAATGACTGGTGCAGCACAACGAAGAATTCTATTACTGATACCATCTAGGCCGTGTGAGTTTGTTGATTTGAGGTTTAAGAGATATTTATAAACGTCTGCAACAGATATTAAAGGAATCTCAGCGGGAATATTTCTGGTGCACTTCTCCTCACAGAATGATGCCAGTGAACTTAAATTACACGATGAGTCTGGTATTGAAGACTTTAGATTCTCTATTTCTGATTGAAAGAAACAACTGAATTCATCGCATGTTATGGAATTTGGTATTGCTGATTCTGTAGGGCGTTTCTTATTGGTTAGCAAGTTAATAGCCTTCCATATATTTGTACTGTTTGAATTATCTACAATCAAATTTTTAAAATGATCTTTTTTGATCCTACGAATAGAGAAGAAGAAGAAGAAGGAGGAGGAGGAGGAGGAGGAGGAGGAGGAGGAGGAGGAGGAGGTAACGGCAATTGAGTGCACATTACCTGCGAAATGTTGTATTAAAAATTTTATTTTGAATTGAATTCCCGAAACGTGTAATGTAAGCCAGTAAAGATCCCTTTCACCAGCTAGGGCGCAATGGGCCTTATGTTTAGAGAGTAATAGGTAGCAATCTTTCCCTCCTGAAGCAACATCAGGGTCTTTGAGCCCACCTATTTATGTTACGAATTATCATTGTCATATGTCTTACCAAATGGCTTTGATGTTCATGATTAACTTATCTTTATCAACCAAACGGCATTTAGTGACTGATGTGGTAGACATCTGACCGGCCGCCTTTACTGCCCAGGACATTTTCTGGTGTCCATTTAAGGCTGGGCCCACCTGCTATTTCAGATCAATTTAAAAAAAAGATTGAAACAGCCTTGATATGGATCGAACTCAAGGCCAATGGAAAGGAAAGCTAAGCTAACTAATCCCCGTTGTAGTATCACTATGTGCTATCACGGCTCCGCGTTGTAATATCACTGTGTGCTATCACGGCTCCCCATTGTAATATCACTGTGTGTTAACACGGCTCCCCATTGTAATTTCGCTGTGTGCTATCACGGCTCCCATTGTAATATCACTATGTGCTATCACGGCTCCCCATTGTAATATCACTATGTGCTATCACGGCTCCGCGTTGTAATATCACTGTGTGCTATCACGGCTCCCCATTGTAATTTCGCTGTGTGCTATCACGGCTCCCATTGTAATATCACTATGTGCTATCACGGCTCCCCATTGAAATATCCCTATGTGCTATCACGGCTCCCCTTTGTAATATCACTACATACTATTACGGCTCCCCATTGTAATATCAATACATACTCTCACGGCTCCCAAGTGTAATATCACTATGTGCTATCACCGATGGTCTGGCTGTCTTGTGGTTGAATCTCCACTGAGGCTGTCTGCCACTGCCATCTACTTCCTAAAGTACCTTGCGGTGTAGGAGGGGAGTGTCCTGAGCCTGAGAAATCAAGACCGCCTGGCTAGTGCAGTCACCGCGAACTGCAAGCTAGTGTTCCTTTTTGCCAGCGACATAAAAAAACATCCACGCCATATTCGAAGGAAAACTCCACATTCTAGCCACTCGGCCAGCCGCTCCTCTGAGGCGGAATTGTAAAAATTGATCAGGGCTGCCAAGTCGACCTAGCATAAATTGGGCAGCAAGAAATGAACTGGGAAGTAAAGTCGGTCTGCGTGATAATGACCGCACCACTCCTTGAGTGCCAATTGTCCATAACAATATGGGTAAATCACGACATGTCTAGTGTAGTGTGTCTTGAGACTTGAGACATGTAAAAGAGTCCTTTACTCCTGTTCTTTTTTTTTTTTTTTTAACTATGTCGTTGAGAAGAGAGAGGGGCAACAGCAAAAGAGTATAGATCACATCGGTGCACTTTTATTATTTTCTTTAAGCATTTTATTTGGAGTTGGAATATCTGATATGTATGCTCAGGGTAATGCAAATACAATACTATCGCAGATGACCTCTCAAAGCGTGAAAGAGGTCCTCCACTTTTGCCTATCGCAGCTGGCGGTTTCGCAGTGGTCGTCACCCGCGCATAGCGGTCCGGTGATTATGTATTCGAAACACCTTCATGCGCTGGATAGAAAACACGATACATACACACATTGTGATTGTAACTGACTCAGAAAGCATGCTGAGAAAGGTGAGAACAGGCAAGCTTCGTGCTGAGTGGCTTGCTTCGCTTCGGAGGTCACGGGTAGCAAGCATCACCTGGATCTTTTCTCCGAGGCATGCCGGTGTGCTGGGGAATGAACAGGCGGACAGATTGGCTGGCTTGGCAAAACTTGGTGGAGGATTGATGCATGACAAGGCAGACGTGGTTGCGGCCTTGTGGGAGCACGTGTACACCTCGGAGGAGCAAATGGATCACCATAGTCTGGTAAGAATGAGACAGCGAGGTGTGACGAGGGGATCTGGCCGACGCTCGACGCTCAGAGGAAAGGCGAGACGGACATATAATCAGATTGCTACTGGAACTATTAGTGTTGGAACTCTTCGCTGGCTGCTGAGGATGGGGACGGAGCTCTTATGGGAATGTCCCGAATGCTGTTATGTCGGTTCCTAAATCAATCAATCAAACACCTCCATGCGGTGATTGCTTTCATTTACCTAAGCCGCCAAGTCGACCCATCCCAGAATAAGTACAGGGAAATGTCTATCACATATCGAGTTTGGACTAAAATGTTGACTTCTCGTCCTTGACTTAGGGACGTAAATTACAAGTACTTCAGAAATCGGAGGGGGTTCGCCTGATGGTGATGAACACTTGTAAATAGGGAATGCTAATCCACAGGTAAAATCAGTCCAGTGCACTCCTTAGTAGGGCAATTACTAGAAGTAGCGGCATCTGTATGGACTACGCTTGCGTTCAAAGGCAGCGAAGGAAAACAAATCACCGAGTACCGATTGGAATTAAATTTGAATCTACCATTATCTTGGAGTGAACAGGCATCCTTCGGCTTCATATTGCCTCTGTGTATATCTGGTCTCGCAAACCATCATCATGTAAACATAGCTGTAATAGGACGCAGAGGTGTTTCCAAGGCACCAGGGCCGGGTTATATACTGGCCAAGACCTATTGAAGCGTCCTCGTCGAGCGTCCTGGGTAACAGGTCCCTTCGGGGTCCTGGCCAAAGTCAGTAGGATCGTTGATTCCTCCGAAGTCGGAGAGTGTCTGCCTGTACGGCGAGGAACCACCAGTCTGCACACCAATAAGCCAGACATGGGACAACGGATACTCACGCAAACCTCAGGTCCTGTATGACATCACACTGATGTTTGACAACAGGATGTCTTCATCCGACATACAGGACTTCGCGTTGGAGCTCAAGCCAACGAACACAAGCAAGCAAGCAAGCTAATGTGAATGGGGTGACTGGTGGTTGGGTGTGCATCCTTTGGAAGTCTTGTTGTCTTAAGACCAATGCATTAGCAATCTGGTCATTTCAGCCTTGAAAAGGACATGAGGTTGGTACTAAATCACCATCTCCCCGGGAACTGTGGAAGAGTTCTCCGTTTTCTCTCTAAATAACTATGGAAGTCATAACAGTAAGTAAAGCAATAACATGACTCGAGACACAGACTTTCACTAGGGCATGTTTCCTTAGTGACTCAATGAGTATGCTAAGGAAAATAGAGATGGGGTGGGTCCGAAGACGTGGTGGTGTCTCTGAGGCGATCACGGCTGGCAAAGATTAGTTTCATTTTCGTGTCAGGGCATGCGGGTGCACAAGGAAATGAGCAAGCTGACAGGCTTGCAAGTAAGGCTATTGTGGAGGGCGGACGAGCCATGGATCAGGTTGATATACTGATTGCTCTACAAGAGGTAAGTCGTTTGCGAGAACCAAGTGATGACTATGAATCTACAACCATGGACAGACTGCGAGAACAGCAAGTTGAAATAGGTGTGGCCAAACAATAACACTATGCAGGAAGACAAAGAAGATTAATAAACTAACACAGAACTGGCATCGTTAGCCTCTACACGTTGCAGGATTTGCTGAGGAGGGGATCATAGTACTGATGGATTGAATGGTTCGATGTGCAATGAGGATGATCTGTTGACTAACCAACCAACCCCAACCAACCAACCAACCAAATAACCAAACAACCAATCAACCAACCAACCAACCAACCAACCAACTAACTAACTAACTAACTAACTAACTAACTAACTAACTAACTAACTAACTAACTAACTAACTAACCAACTAACTAACTAACTGACTGACTGACTGACTGACTAACTAACTAACCAGCCAGCAAACCATCCAACAAACTAACTAACTAACTAACTAACTAACTAACTAAGTAACTAACTATCTAACTAACTAACTAACTAACTAACTACTAACTAACTAACTAACTAACTAACTAACTACTAACTAACTAACTAACTAACTAACTAACTAACTAACTACTAACTACCTAACTAAATAACTAACTAACTAACTAACTAACCATCCAACTAACTAACTAACCATCCAACTAACTAACTAACTAACTAACTAACTAACTAACTAACTAACTAACTACTAACTAGCTAACTAACTAACTAACTAACTAAATAACTAACTAACTAACTAACTACTAACCAACTAACTAACTAAATAACTAACTAACTAACTAACGAACCAACTAACTAACTAACTAACCATCCAACAAACCAACCAACTAACTAACTAACTAACTAACTAACAAACTAACTAACTAACTAACTAAACTAACTAACTCACTCACTCACTCACTCACTATCTAACTAACTAACTAACTAACTAACTAACTAACTAACTAACCATCCAACAAACCAACTAACTAACCATCCAACAAACTAACTAACTAACTAACTAACTAACTAACTAACTAACTAACTAACCATCCAACAAACCAACTAACTAACCATCCAACAAACAAACTAACTAACTAACTAACTAACTAAATAAATAACTAACTAACTAACTAACTAACTAACTAACTAACTAACTAACTCTAAATTCAGAAACCAGCCATTATGGATTGGTCGGGATTAGGGCTAGCCTGGTAATAATATTAATAGGAAATAAATAGGTATATTTAGCTCCTGTGAGAAGAAACGTACCAATCACAAACACGTCGCACATACCTTACAAGGAGATCCATCATATACCGGAATACAGGTGAAAATCCAAAATCAGAAGTAATCAGTAAACATATAAAATGAATAATAAAATAAAATACACACAAAAGCGTACAATACGACACACAGGGCGGCTGACGTTTCGATTCTCAGAATCTTTGTCAAGAACAGGACAACACTGATAGATAAAACAACGAAATACAAAAAAAAAAACAAAAAATAAAACAGCACAACTCCTCGGTTCTCATGCGGGAACAGAAAAGGCGGCTTTAGATAAATATACCTATTTGTTTCCAACTCATATTGTTATATCCTGCTGCAGCCGCTGCTTTTTCTTCTATTCCATAGCCTGGTAATAGACCGTGAAAGGTATGACTGGTGGTTGGGATAACATTAAATGGAAGTCTGGCTGTGTTAGGACTAATGCATTAGACTTCTGGTAGTTTCAGCCTAGACAAGGGCTTGCGTTTATCGGAGAAGGTTAGTATACAGACATTCTTCCCGAACTGGTGTCAACGCATCATCCCTGCAGAGACGGTATGGCAGAGATATTCGTTCTCTCTCTAAGCTCAGAACCTGGGGGGGGGGGGGGGGGAGAGGTGTGCAAGATTGGTTCTGGAATTTTACATCTGTTGAAAGGCATATTAGGATGTGCAGTGGTACCTCAGATTTCGAACGCCTCAGGTCACGATCAGTTCGGGTTACGAACAACAACTTCGAAAATTTTTTGTCTCGGATAACGAACAGTGCCTGGGTTACGTACGAAGACGAGAGAGAGAGAGAGAGAGAGAGAGAGAGAGAGAGAGAGAGAGAGAGAGAGGGGAGAGAGAGAGAGAGAGAGAGAGAGAGCGAGAGAGAGAGAGAGAGCGAGAGAGAGCGCAAGGTTTAACGTTGGCGACAAACAATCGCGTACAGTACAAACGAAGGCCACACAGTACTAACATCGCTTGGCGCTAGCCTAATAGCATAGTTTTGCACGCGTGCGCAGCTTCGCTTTCATTGGCCTTACTACACAGCAGTAAAAGATGTCTTAGCAATTGCACTGTGTTCAGTTTATCTCTTTTATTATTTTACCTGTTAACTTCATAAATTATGAGTTCGAAGAACGGTAGTGGTATTTCTAGGAAGCAGAAACGTCGCTTAAAAAGAAAACAAAAAAGAAACGTATAACAGTGGAGGTAAAGAAGGAAATAATTATGAAACATGAAAATGGCGTTCGTGTGTGTGACATCGCTAATGAGTATAGCATGGCAAAGTCAAAGGAATTTACAAATTTCCCTTTATAGTTTCTTGGTGCTGAAAGATTCTTAGTCAGCTGCCAAGAATCAGCAACACGACACTCCCGAAACTAAAGATTCAGAATAGCTAAGAAAGTGACAAATTTCCCATGATCGTTTTCTTGGTAAGAAAGATAGATCTAAATTATTTTTTTTCATCAAGAAATCTCAGAACAACATTAACCCTTTACACGCGTATAATTCTTCTCAACGGATCGCGTGCTTTTAACATACAGCAAAGACAATTGTGTATGTTTATTGAAGTATTATTCTCATTACATCTTGCACACAATTGACCACGTAAACAATGAGATTTCGAACACAAATAGCTGTGATTACACGCAATGTTCAGTGATTACATGTGAGCTAATAGGACACAAGTGACTTGGGGATTGGCACGTAACGGAAGAATTTCTGGCGAGATGCACGCGAAGAGGCCATCTATTTTTCTGCCCGCCTGCCTGCCTGTCTGCCTGCATGTCTGCCTACCTGCCTGCCTGCCTGCCTGTCTGCCTACCTGTCTGTCTGTCTGTCTGTCTGTCTGCTTGCGTGTCTGTCTGTCTGTCTGTATGCCTGCCTGCCTGTCTGCCTGCCTGTCTGTCTGTCTGTCTGTCTGTCTGCCTGCCTTTCCGCCTACTTGCCTATACTCAACTGTCTGTGATATTCACACCCTTCATCTATCAGTCTGTCGGCAAATATGCGTTAGTTTTATTTTATTGTTTTCTGGTTTCTGTTTTATCTGTCCTATCGCCCAGTTCTATTTATAATTTGTGTTTAGTTGGGGGGAAGAGAAGGTACAGGGGGGGGGGGGGGGGAAGAGAAGGTACAGGGTTCTAACTAGATACGCGAGAACCGCGGAAGCGCAGTGCCTACGACACTTACCTGCCAGCTCGGAGGTCACCTGATTGAATCTCACGAAGGCCTGGACTTAAAACAAAACCTAATATATGTGTGTGTCCGTGTACATACGTCTAAGTGTGTGTATTTTTGTGTTTGTGTCTTTGTTTGTTTTTTGGTTTTTTTTGTGGATTAGCTTTCCCTACTACCAGTGTCCCTCGCTATCAGGCGAACCCACTCCGACTTCAGAGGCACTTGTAATTTACACCCCAATGTCAAGGACGAGAAGTCAACATTTTAGTCCAACTGTCTGGTGTAAGGGATGAACCTCTTACCTCGGCGTCAGCTCAGCTCACCGTTCTTATCTATTCGGCCATGCTGCCCCCACTGAGTGTATGCATGCCATTATTGTGTGAAGTCTTAGGTCGTCACATATTCTAGACTTTGACATAGTAACCTGGCGGAGGCCAGTTTCTTTTCTGGCCGCCTTTCATTTAATGTCAGCATGATAATGATTCCAGTATATTTTGAGAATGATCCGGTACCGATTCTCCGAGGCAGGGTCAACCCCAAAACCCTACTGGTTAAACAACAAACACAATTCTCTGAGGCGGGGTCAACCCCAAAGCCCTACTGGTTAAACACCAAACACAATTCTCTGATGCGGGGTCAACCCCAAAGCCCTAATGGTTAAACAACAAACACAATTCTTGTAGGTGGGGTCGACCCCAAAGCCCTACTGGTTAAATAACAAACATAATTCTGTTAGTGGGGTCGACCCCAAAGCCCTACTGGTTAAACAACAAACACAATTCTTTTAGGGGGAGAGATCGACTCCAAAGTCCTAGTGGTTAAACAACAAACACAATTCTGTGAGGTGGGGTCGACCCTAAAGCCCTACTGGTTAAACAACAAACTCAATTCTCTGCGGCGGGGTCGACCCAAAAACCCTACTGGTTAAACAACAAACACATGTCCGGAAGCAGGAACCTGGCATGCGCCTTGGATGAGACAGGGCCATCAAACTGTGTAAGCCTGAATGTATGGAGGCATAGGTGGCCAGACCGTTTCTCTGTTAGCGGATGACGAAGGCAGGCGTCGGGTGCTCTTCTGACCGCATGATGACATTAGCGTAGTAACTTATCAACTACGCTAACTCATCTCATCTCGTCTTGTTCCTCTTGTACCTTGTGGTGTCGAGGTGAAGCATAAATAGCATGAGAGTTCCCGCTTATCGGTTTCATGTATAGAGATTCCCCGACACAACCTTACTGGAAGGAAACCATTACCCCGCTACTGCTGGGATCGCACTAATTATTATGCGACTACGGTTATCTTGAACAGATATACATGTGGGCATTATGCACAGTGTACATATGCGGACTGTTGGATTGCCGAGCCTCCTGCCTGTTCCACTTTTCACATTGGACAGTGGGGAACATTTTGTGTGATATTCACTGGCACAGGAACGGAGCATAATGGGGCGACCCGTTGCCGTGAAGTTGGAACCTCGACTAACTAATTAACTAACTAACATGTGGGAAATTGTGTACTTTACCTACATCTGACTACATTTGACTACATCTGACTACATCTGACTACGTCGGCTTGCATCTGACTACATAACACTACATCTGGCTACATTTACATACGTCTGACTACACATGACTACTTCTAACTACATTTGACTACGTCTGTCTATATCTGACTACGCCTGCTTACATCTGACTACGTCTGCCTATATCTGACTGCATCACTTTAATCTGACTACGTATGGCAACGTCTGACTACATCTGACTATGTCTGCCTACATTTGGCAACGTCTGCCTACATCATACAACGCCTGCCTACATCTGACTACGTCTGCCTACATCTGACTACAAGTAGAGCAGGTTAGTAAGGAATCCCTATCCACACCACGAAGTGTATCAAGTATATGGTTCCAGCCCCGTATTTCTTCAACCAATCGGCGCTGCTCGTGTGATATGCTTAATATCACCCCGGCCGTTTCCACATCCCAGGACATCTTCTGATGCCCCATCTTAGGCTATGGTTAGTCGCGGTTGAGCGCTCTCCATCGCACCTGCCTGCCGGCCTGCGGTCATGTGCATGTAACCTGCTCAAGGCGGTTATTTTATAACAAAACTGACATGGGATCCCAAATCCCCCCAGCTTAAAATGGGTACCTGGAAACTTTCTGTGTGGTGAAGGCGGCTCACGTGATACTGAAGACATCACCAAGCGAGTGCCGGTTGGTCTAAAAACAAATAGCGATAGCACCATATACCAAATATGTTTATTGCCGTCGAAAAATAAAATCAACTTTTTATGTTAGGCTGAATCGACATGGAGATCTTGGTAAAAATTTAAAAAAAAAAACATTCCCGTTTCAAACGGGGTTCAAACACAAGACCTTTACGCCAGCAAGGAAACATGCTAGCCATAGAGCCACCATAACTTCCCTTGATCACAAAGTGCAACGTAGTTCATTTTATGATCGCGTTGTGATTATTTGTTTCTCTGGCTTTTCCTGCGTTCGTGATTGATTGTCTGTCTCGGCTAGGCTTGTTATTACAGTTCCTTAAGGGCGATCATTCACATCGGGGTTTCTCGAACTGTTTCACTCATACCCCTTTTAGTTTATAAACAGTTACTATATTTGTTTGCACGTTAACTGGATTTACACCGTACTATATATAAATCTTTACGCGCAGACTAAATTTATACTGTACTAGAAGTGTTTAAGTGTTAACTAGATTAGCAATGTGCTAGAATATTTACATGTTAAGTATACTCACAATGTACTTTAAATATAAAACATGTTAACTAGATTTACACTGCAATAAACATGTTTACACGTTAGCTAGATACACACTGCACTATACATGTTTACATATTAGATTGAGTCATGCTGTATTAGAAATGTTCACATGTTTAACTAGATTCATACTATACTAGAAATGTTTACTTAATGTACACATCATTATAAATGTTTACATGCTAATTAGACCCATACTATACTAGAAATGTAGTAGTAGTAGTAGTAGTAGTAGTAGTAGTAGTAGTAGTAGTAGTAGTAGTAGTAGTAGTAGTAGTAGTAGTAGTAGTAGTAGTAGTAGTAGAAGCATCAGTAGCAGCAGCTGTCGTAGTAGCAGCAGCAATAGCAGTAGCAGCAGCAGCAGTAGCAGTAGTAGTAGTAGTAGTAGTAGTAGTAGTAGTAGTAGTGTAGTAGTTGTAGTAGTAGTAGTAGTAGTAGTAGTAGTAGTAGTAGTAGTAGTAGTAGTAGTAGTAGAAGCATCAGTAGCAGAAGCTGTCGTAGTAGCAGTAGCAGCAGTAGCAGTAGCAGCAGCAGCAGTAGCAGTAGTAGTAGTAGTAGTAGTAGTAGTAGTAGTAGTAGTAGTAGTAGTAGTAGTAGTAGTAGTAGTGTCCTGTTAAATTCCCGAGAGAAGACTGGACTCAACAAGCACATCTTTAAACTTATTATCTGTTGGGATTATTGACTGACTTTGGTCTACACTCCTCTCTTCTGTCTTCCCTTCCATATATCTATTTCTTTCACTCTCTCTATTATTCCCTCAACACATACTCCGACAACAGTTCCTTTCAACGATAAGATAAAAGATTTATTAATAAAAACTATGTCTGGTGTATGTATGGATATTGTCTATGTAGTTGGTATGTTCTTCTAGTGTGGCTGCCAGATAAGATGTTGATAGATAGTCTCCGTGGCTTCTCTCGTCTCTTCTCTCAGCTAGAGTACAGGACATGACATAGATATAACAGAACGGTCTCACCCTGACAGCTCCGTCTGCTTGAGTCTGTAGATATATCCGTTTTTTGTAATGAAAAAATGTTCACCACTGTATGAATGTATTTAACCCGATCACCATATGCTGTCAGCGTAACCTGAATTTTCTTTATTATCTTATAGCGTTCTTAATTCCATCCTGGAAAACACATCGAGTTTCTAGTGTTCTCTATTTTTGTCCTGTAAAAGTTCTACACTGGATAGTTCTTAATTGATATAGGCACTTTGTATGCACCTTGCAACTCTTCGATACTGAGTCCATTGGGTTTTTCTATTAGTTTAAATGATCTCTATTTTCCGTTCTCTGTCCTCCTTACTTCTTACGATGACAATTCGTTTCTTTCCTTTCTTATGCACAAGTGTCGTGCTTTATTACTTTAAAGTGCTTTCTTGTGGGTTATCAACACTGGGTGATCTTGACCACAGCCATCTGTGTTATCTCTTAGTTGATAAGTCCCGCACTGGTATGGAAACCTGTGTGATATACATTTAATAATGAGATCTGTGTCTGCTTCCTCTTCTCTCCTATGTGAGTGTCTTTTCCTCCAGCCGAAATGAAAAGGCTTCCGAAAAAACCCACTCTGACATAGGATAGAAGATTCACCTAATCGTCTATACTATTCCTACTAATAGAAAGCAATGTTAAATGCACTTCACTCACATCTATATTCCTATGCTAAACTATACTCTAATATACCTTATTTAGGCATCTATGTTCCTGGAATCGAAAAAACACTTAGCGAATAACACACTACTATCCCCTCTTTCCATCATTAGGGACGTGTATTTCTATTCCCACTCAAGAACATATCTCCTTCAGTTCAGTTTGGAACACACACTAAACTTACACAAAGAAGTGGACACTCTTTTATCGGTCATTTTTGCCGCATAGTCCTTGACATTGCTGGACACCTCACATCCAGACTGCATTATCATCGTTAGTGGAAAATTACAGCTCTGAACCGTTTCACATCCATACCGCAATATGCTGTCCAATAATCTCTCTGCTTTTGTCGCAAACCAATTTTTCCACTCGACATTTTACCTGTGCGGTTAGCCGGCCCCTTCTGTGTCTTGACCTATAAACACATGCGCCTGGTCACTCCTTTGTTCGTTACCCCCACTGCTTCGCTTGTTAACCCTTCCTCCACCTGGTCAGTCGGTGTATACAGTCGTCCATCTGGGAATCATTAACTCTCAGTATTTCACGACATAGGCCCCCTCTTAAGAGATTAGACCGCGTCGAATCTTTCTCACTGTAGGTTTGATTCCCATGATCCACAACCCTAGTCTTCTTCCTCCGGATCTGAATGTCTGGATATCAAATCTGCTCCTACATTCTCCTTACCAAGGATGTATTCCATTGTGAATTCCAGTTGCAGCAACAACGTCCATCACATCCACCGTGCGTTGAGCTTCTGCGAAGTAGCTATTAACATCACGTGTTGATGATATGATTGGATCCTCACATGGCTCACCTCATTATCCAGTAGGCGCTCTAATTGACACCCTACTATACTACTCACGACTGAAACTAGTGTTGGCTCCTCGCTCCTGTACGTCTGGTCGACCTACTTTCGACTTGCGTCAGCGACGGCTCACAATACAGACGGATTGTCCCATCCTGATTGTAACACTGCTTCCATGTCCTCTTGGTTTCCCCCGGCCTTTTCCTCTGGGGATGTTCCGCCTCGTCCTCGTCGGGCCGAGTCGTCTTTCCCAAACCTCCTGGGCTTTTGCTTCCAGGACCATCTTGGGCGATGTTGTATCTGGTCAGCCAATCTTTGGTTGGAGTCCTGGGTAATTCTCGCTTTTCCCGACGTTACCCACCCCTTCTGAACTTGGTTACCGGTGAAACTTTCACTCTTGTCCTTTCCCTGACTTGTGATTTCCCTCCTCCTGTCGTTGGGTAAATCTGACCTATCACGTACTGTCCCATAGGTCCTCCTATGTTGTACTGGCGATCTCTGGTCTTCGTCTGGACTGGTACCCTTTGTCCCAATGGCTGCCATCACCATAAAGTGCGAAGCTTTGCTCCCGGATCTCTCTTCATATTTCCTAATGAGATGTCTAGGGAGATTTTTCTTCTCTTCCCCGATCCGTATTTTGTAGATGTTCTTGGACACCACCTTTTCCACAGGATAAGGTCCTTTCCATCCTACTTGGAGTATATTGGTCTCTGCTGGACTCCACACTTCCACTTTGTCTTCCACTTTAAGAGCTAGTTTCCTCTTAATTCGCTTGTTGGGTGGTGCTTTCTGGCACTCCGAACAAGACTTCACCCACCGGCGTACATCTCCGGTCATTCCTGGCCAGCAATAATGGCCGGATATTTGCTGCAAGGTCTCTCTGACACCCATATGTCGATTCTCGCCTATGATGTGTCCACTCTGAAGAATGTGAGGACGGTGGGTCTCTGGAACCACCCACTGCTCGTGCAGGTTATCTCCCCTCCCAGCTCTCCGATAGAGTAGTTGATTCTTCAGAAAGTACTGTCCCCGTTCTGGTGGCTCAGCACTTCTTTGCAGCTTCCTGTAGCAAGGATGCAACGTAGTATCCTTCCTCTGGGCAGTATGCAATTCTCCTATCCCTGAGTTGTCGCATAGTGTCTCTGCCTCTTTTTCCTTCCCTTGAGATCCACTGACTACTGTTCCCTTTTGGGCTGGCTGTTTGGGCATCCCCAAAAAGACATATTTCGTGCCAATGATCATTGGAAATAAGGAGTCAGATAATACAGCAGCTGGAATAATGCCCGTGACGTACCTGGATTTAATCTCCACCTTGGCGATTGGCAGCGTCATGGTAACAGCACTCCTCATTGCCGGCTGTATTTCTATGGTCTCCCCTGTAAATTGGTCTGGGCTTACCAAGCTGGCGTCCACCACCGCTTCCCCATCCAAACCGGTATCGTAGAGACAAGCAACCTGTTGGCCATTTACTTCAATCAGTTCAACCACAGGTGGTCTCTCTTGGTCCTGAGTGTCTTTCATCTCCTTGACCGTTTCCTTGCCTTCCTCTTTTGATTCCTCGAGGTTGGTTATGCAATTGGCGTGTTTGGCCTTGCATCTGCAGTCCACAGTATTATGTGTTGATCGACTGGCAGTGAGTGCACCCTGTTCCCTTCCTAGGTTTCCGTGTGTCCTTTTTGTTCCTTTCTCCTTCGCCGACCTCAGCCTTGTCTGTGATCACCGATGTAGGAATCACTTTGCATGCTGCGAAGTAAGAACTTTTAGGTTTCGATCTGCAGTCTTTGGTGTTGTGAGAGGCCGCCTTGCAAAATGAACACCACTTCTCAGACCACTGTCGTTTCGCTTGAGAATTCGAGGTGCTCTGGTTTCCTACCTTCACCTTCTCTGAACTCTCCTCTGTGTGCTTTATATAAGGTTCCCCTTTTTCTCCTTCCCAGTTTTTAGGTTTCTTTTTCTCTGGTTTCTCCTGACCTTTGGTTTGTGTACTTAGTTCCTCAGTTTCACCATGTACTTCCACGAATCGTTCCGCCAGCTTATTCACAACATCAATCCGTTCCGCCCCTTGTTCTCCCAAGAAGGTTCTGAGAGGTTTCGACATTTGCTTTCGCATCTGGTCTACCACCATCATCTCTTCGAGACTCTCATAATCCCTCTTGAATTCTGCCAAGTCCATCCATTTCTGGAGATAGGATTTCAGCCTCAGACTGTAGGCGGCGAATAGTTCTCCCGGCTCTCGTCTAGACGATCTAAACTTCTTCCTATACGTTTGTGCGGTGATGTCAAAATGTTTCATCAAAGCGGCTTTTAATTCCTGGTAATTATTTTCCTGTCCTGGTGGTAAGCGTGTGTACACGTCGAATCCCGAACCGATTAATCCCTGGGATAGTTTAAGAGCCCATCTGCTCCGATCCAGCCCCATAGCGACTGACATTGCTTCGAAACGAGATGCGTACTGGTCAAAGCGTTCCTTAGACTGATCGTAGACAGCTAAGGGAAACTTCATGGCATGGTAACCATGTCCACTCATATGGGTTGCACCAGGTGAAGAAGAATTTCCTTCCACTCCATCTATTTCTCCCTTAGTTTGTGTCTTGAGTTCTAGCTCTTTCATGCGGTATTCATGTTCTCTGATCTTTGTGGCTTCTTCTGCATCCAACTGGGCCTTACGCTCCTCCCTTTCTGCTTCCAACTGGGCCTTACGCTCCTCCCTTTCCGCTTGACGAAACTCTCGCTCTCTTTCTTGTATGTAATCCGTTAGCTCGGAACCAGCTAAACCAATTGCCTCCCCGTTGGCCCTCAGTTCGGCTGTAGTTACTTTAGGAGTTGCCATAGTTACAGCAGATAAGTCAGCACGTTGAGTAAAGACACCTCAAGGCAGTAAAGAATACTCACTATAAACCGATAATCTACCTAGAACCTATATCATTTATCTATGTCTATTAATTATTATAAATCTCCAACACCACACAGTACATCACAACCACTCTCTCATCCACAAGAGGAGATATAGGATAAAGACTTATGTAGACGTGTGACCGTGTGACTAGGTATGTAATGTGTCTTACCACCTATCCACATTCACTCTGTCTGGAACTTTCTCACTGCAAAGTCACCAGCATTAATGAAATGTTTCTACCATAAATGTAATGGCACCATATATCCAATGGACGTCCTTCCATTAAAAGTCATCAATGTATACTTCTATTTATTCCAATCAGTATGTCCCAACATGCAGGTACTCCGCTATGCCTGTGCCAATATGCAAGTACCCCTTTATTCATATGCCATGTTATGCCTTCCGGTCATATGGGTATTCTGTATGTACCCCGCTGCTCCACCAATTATGTCCTGTTAAATTCCCGAGAGGAGACTGGACTCAACAAGCACATCTTTAAACTTATTATCTGTTGGGATTATTGACTGACTTTGGTCTACACTCCTCTCTTCTGTCTTCCCTTCCATATATCTATTTCTTTCACTCTCTCTATTATTCCCTCAACACATACTCCGACAACAGTTCCTTTCAACGATAAGATAAAAGATTTATTAATAAAACTATGTCTGGTGTATGTATGGATATTGTCTATGTAGTTGGTATGTTCTTCTAGTGTGGCTGCCAGATAAGATGTTGATAGATAGTCTCCGTGGCTTCTCTCGTCTCTTCTCTCAGCTAGAGTACAGGACATGACATAGATATAACAGAACGGTCTCACCCTGACAGCTCCGTCTGCTTGAGTCTGTAGATATATCCGTTTTTTGTAATGAAAAAATGTTCACCACTGTATGAATGTATTTAACCCGATCACCATATGCTGTCAGCGTAACCTGAATTTTCTTTATTATCTTATAGCGTTCTTAATTCCATCCTGGAAAACACATCGAGTTTCTAGTGTTCTCTATTTTTGTCCTGTAAAAGTTCTACACTGGATAGTTCTTAATTGATATAGGCACTTTGTATGCACCTTGCAACTCTTCGATACTGAGTCCATTGGGTTTTTCTATTAGTTTAAATGATCTCTATTTTCCGTTCTCTGTCCTCCTTACTTCTTACGATGACAATTCGTTTCTTTCCTTTCTTATGCACAAGTGTCGTGCTTTATTACTTTAAAGTGCTTTCTTGTGGGTTATCAACACTGGGTGATCTTGACCACAGCCATCTGTGTTATCTCTTAGTTGATAAGTCCCGCACTGGTATGGAAACCTGTGTGATATACATTTAATAATGAGATCTGTGTCTGCTTCCTCTTCTCTCCTATGTGAGTGTCTTTTCCTCCAGCCGAAATGAAAAGGCTTCCGAAAAAACCCACTCTGACATAGGATAGAAGATTCACCTAATCGTCTATACTATTCCTACTAATAGAAAGCAAGGTTAAATGCTATTCACTCACATCTATATTCCTATGCTAAACTATACTCTAATATACCTTATTTAGGCATCTATGTTCCTGGAATCGAAAAAACACTTAGCGAATAACACACTACTATCCCCTCTTTCCATCATTAGGGACGTGTATTTCTATTCCCACTCAAGAACATATCTCCTTCAGTTCAGTTTGGAACACACACTAAACTTACACAAAGAAGTGGCCACTCTTTTATCGGTCATTTTTGCCGCATAGTCCTTGACATTGCTGGACACCTCACATCCAGACTGCATTATCATCGTTAGTGGAAAATTACAGCTCTGAACCGTTTCACATCCATACCGCAATATGCTGTCCAATAATCTCTCTGTTTTTGTCGCAAACCAATTTTTCCACTCGACATTTTACCTGTGCGGTTAGCCGGCCCCTTCTGTGTCTTGACCTATAAACACATGCGCCTGGTCACTCCTTTGTTCGTTACCCCCACTGCTTCGCTTGTTAACCCTTCCTCCACCTGGTCAGTCGGTGTATACAGTCGTCCATCTGGGAATCATTAACTCTCAGTATTTCACGACAAGTAGTAGTAGTAGTAGTAGTAGCAGCAGCAGCAGCAGTAGCAGTAGTAGTAGCAGTAGTAGTAGTAGTAGTAGTAGTAGTAGTAGTAGTAGTAGTAGTAGTAGTAGTAGTAGTAGTAGTCGTAGTAGTAGTAGTAGTAGTAGTAGTAGTAGTAGTAGTAGTAGTAGTAGTAGTAGTAGTAGTAGTAGTAGTAGTAGTAGTAGTAGTAGTAGTAGTAGTCGTACAGTTCATTACAAAAGGGTCGCTCCATAATTGCACACTCAATTCCTGTGCCAGTGAAAACCACGCGAAATGCACACCTTTATCCCATGTGAACTCGTGAAGGGAACAGCACCTTCGACAAGACCAAATCGCCATGGCATGGACAACAAGCCGTCCTTCACTTGAATAGGAGTACCGGAAACTAGCCGTCCGCCATGTTCAGAAACTGCACTGCAAAACACAACTGACGTACCACGTTATGGACAGACCAGAACATGTCATTATTCTGCGCATTAGAACAGGACACAACAGACTGTGCAACCACATGTATACAAAATTCAAGATTGGTGACTCAGCCATGTGCACATGTGGTTTGGCGTCGCAGACAGCAGAGCACATACTCCAGGATTGCCCAAACTACAACATATCCAGGCGAACCTTCTGGCCTAGAGAAACAACAGTGGAAGATAAACTCTATGGACCGCTGAGTGAACTAAAAAAGACTGTCAGATTCATACAGAAGACAACATTGCAGTTATAGATGTATTTCAAGCGAACGAAAGAAGAAGAAGAAGAACAACTCACGTGAAGACAAGCAAAATGTATTTCTAAAGCAAGAAATCCACAGCTAACAGTGTCGCATCAAACAATTAACCGAGTAAGCTGGGCGACAAAAGCTGCCTTACTTTCGACTCTACACTTTTGTAGCATGTCCATCTATGTTAGTCACATATCCTTTACATCATGTCGCAGTCAACCCCAGCATTTGTTGGCGGTTTGTGATTTCTTGACCAGTTTATTTCAGTAGTTTGCAATTGCTTTCTGAACGACCGACAGTCATACCATTGTATGAAAACCGACGCAAGGCAAAAATCGCCAGCGGCTATGTTTCGAAGACGGTATGCGGGATTACGAATTGCGTTCCATAACCCTTTCGCCACAGAGATGGTACGTGCCTCTATATAGGTGGAAGGAAACATGCGGGAAATGTTGAAAGAAAATAGCTCTCATGACGAGAACTAACAGACGATAGCTAAGCTGATTAAGGCGCCTAGAGCTGAACTGTGAGAAAATGAAATGACGATCGAAGTAGCGTAATTTGAAATGCTATTAAGAAACAACACGTTCAGAATCTCCGTGGCGTAATAATGAAGTCCTGACTGCGGCTACACAAATATAATTGGAATAAATGTTATGTCTATCTTAATTGTGTTATTAATCGATTAAAATCGTCTGATTTCACAATCAGAGGAAAGCCGCAAATTGATTAAATAAATTAGGCGAAGATCGTAATGATTCCGTGGGCATGTTATGATGAGCGGAGTTTGGCGTGGCCGAGAGGGTTAAAGCACTTAAAGTTTCTCTTCTGGTATCGGGGTAGCGGGTTAGTTCCAGACTCCTGTCAGGTGGATTTTAACGCTGACGTCTAGGTTATAGAGCAATGGCAAACAACTGAACGGAAGATTGCTTAGAAAAGTAATCTGTGCTTGATCACAATATACTACAAACAACAAACAATTTAAACAAGAAATGTTATGATAAGAATTCAATGTGAAAACTGAGTGACAACTTACAATATAACAATAAAGTCATAACTACCTAAATCATCATCGGCATGTGCCCTGCCAACTGACCTTGGCGTTCACGCACCTCTACAGATCTCCATTTTTGGTGTGCTGTATCAGTTCTATTTTCACCACCATCTTTCGACATTCAGCAGCATTTCTCTCTGTCTGCCCTTGTCTCTTTCACCGCAGATCGTCGCGATATTTCCCATTGCCTCTCTTCTCATGCCGGCTTCCTGGCCTAGAGGTTAGCGACTTTTCTCCGTAATCTCGTATATTCTCGTAAGTAACAGTGGTTCGAATCGCGTCGGTAACTTACGGGGTATGTGAGCCGGCCGCTCAGAAAGCAATGGCAAACTGCTGAGCGTAATCTTGCCAAGAAATCAACAATCAGCTGAAAGATGCTGATGTTGACAGCAATGTCCTGTAAAGGATATGCAAGCAATTTTTTTTCTCTTCTCATTGGAAGCAGCGGTAGTGTAGTGGTTAGACGCTTGCATGTTGGCCCGGTGATTACGGGCTCGAATCCTTATCGAGGCTGCTTTCTAAAACTTACCTTTGCTTTACTTTACGTTGCTTTGCTTTGCTGCACTTCACTTCACTTCGCTTCAGTTCACGTCACTTCACTTCGCTTCACTTCACTTCACTTCAGTGCACTGCACTGCACTTCACTTCAGTGTACTTTACTGCACTTCACTTCACTTCAATGTACTTCACTTCACTTCACTTCAATGTACTTCACTTCACTTCACTGCATTTCACTTAGCTTCACTTCACTTCATTTTACTTCAAAACACTTCACTTCACTTCAATGTACTGTACTTCACTTCACTTCAATGTACTGTACTTAACTTCACTTCACTTCACTTCAGTGTACTGCACTTCACTTCAATATACTGTACTTCACTTCACTTCACTTCACTTTACCTTACCTTACTTCACCTTACCTTACTTTACCTTATCTTACCTTACAGTACATTACCTTACCTCACCTTACCATTCATTACCTTACTTTACCTACTTCTATTCTTATTATATGACCAAGGAATATTTATTATTATCCTATAGTTGTAAATAATATTCTACTTTCATTAGTAACCTCCAGGCGATAGCTGTTAATTGGTCTGGCAGTCCAAGGCATTCATCTCAGGGACCACTCATCTAGTATAGTTAGTTTAGTCGACGGATCAACATCATGGCACACGGGTGTAACCCAAACGTGTTCTGTTCTATTCCTAACCAAAGCCTGGGTCCAGAGAATCTCAGCTCAGTGCACGAACTCCGTAGCACTGGTGAGGATCATGAAATACTTTGGGTAGATTTTTGACTCGAAATTTTCCCCGGACAGCTCCGTTAGGCTTTCAAATGCCAAGGTAATTTTTACGTGCGCAACAATACACACGGGTGTCCGATCTCACTACTCAGAGACCAGGGGAAATTTTGTTACTAGAAGTACACGTAAAAATTCCGGCCCTCACCGGGGCTTCAACCTGGGATCTACAGCATTCGAGACGGACACCATACCTCGAGACCACTCAGCCCTCTGGGGGAACTGAGGAACCACTCATCTGTTCCCTCCAAGCTCATCCTTATGTGCTCTTTACATTCCATGGGTCACTACTATACAGCAGAACAGCACTTAGTGATTTGATCCTTAAATATGTATGTCTAACAATCAACCTTACTGCCTCTATTTCATAGGGAACAGTATGAGTGAAGCCTCGTATTTGTAGACCGACCTACTCCACATACCTCATGTGGTATGTCGTAGGCACGATTCCTCTCTCTCTCTCTCTCTCTCTCTCTCTCTCTCTCTCTCTCTCTCTCTCTCTCTCTCTCTCTCTCTCTCTCTATTTCATAGGGAACAGTATGAGTGAAGCCTCGTATTTGTAGACCGACCTTCTCCGTATACCTCATGTGGTATGTCGCAGGCACCCCCCCCCTCTCTCTCTCTCTCTCTCTCTCTCTCTCTCTCTCTCTCTCTCTCTCTCTCTCTCTCTCTCTCTCTCTCTCTCCTTGTATATACCTTGCACATGCCCATGTACACTATTGTATGAATGTCTGTTGAGAGGTGTAGATGTCTGTATGTACGCTCACGCATATCAGTCCACCCAGACTCAAAATAACATATGTGAGCACATATGTGATTTAGGTTAGTACTAACGTCATGCTTGCGCCCACTCATGCTTCGTTTGTGACTGGTTGCCGTCCTGCCCTCCAGCCTCCCCCCTTCTTTCTATGTGCTCACTGAACCGCAACACCCATCACCCCGCCATCAACCTCCATCTAACGCCGTCGGCTGGATATAAAAGGAATAAATCGGAGATATTCTGAGTCACTCACAGATCGCCACTGTGAGGTAAGTATGAACACATTTTTTTCAACTCGCATTTTCTCTTCATTGCTTTAATTTTTTTCATCCTTTTCTTCTCGTCCTGTCGTCACCTTTTGATGTATTCACAGGAGATATCCTTGACTATATGTTGTGTTTGTGAATGTGTTTGTTTGCTGATGAAGGCTAATCGCCGCAATGTATGTACCGTATGTATGTTACCGCTGTTATGTAAAGCTGCACTACTTTGTGTCATTTTATACTGTTTACATTTTCACAGCTTTACCGCAGTTCCACCCAATTTTAATTCAGGTTCCATATAACATTTCAGTATAGTATAATACCGTACAGTATAATACAGTACAGTACAGTAAAGCACAGTACAGTAAGTACAATCCAGCTCAGTACAATACATTCCACTGCAGTACTATACAATGCACTAGAATACAATACAATAACAAAATACAGAACAATACAATGTAACAGTGTAAACGATATAGCCAAGCTAATGATGTTAGTTTATGTCTGTTTGTCTGTTTGGTTTCTGATAGAATAGGCGTTCTTTTACAACACAAATGAAGATCAGCATGGCAGAATGGATAAGAGTTCTTAAACTTGCGGTGTGCTGATGCCGAGGGTTCAACCCCTACACCGGTCACGTGGACTAAAATGTTGATTTCTCCTCCTTGACTTGAGGACGTCAATTACAAGAACCTCATAATTCGGGATGGATTCGCCTGATGGAGAGGGACACTGGTAACAGGAAAGCTAATCCGTACGCAAAAATCAGTCTAGTGTACTAGAAGTATGAGCACGTGTTTGGTCTACGCTTGAGTTCAAAGCGAGCGAACGCGGGAAAAATACTAACGAGAAAAGGGCAATTAATCCATAAGTCAAAGATTGTGAGCACCAAACTGATAGAGTTATGGAACCTGTATAATTATTCTAACATTAGATTTGCAAATAGAACATTGTTACGATGTCTGTTCTTTGCTATAAAGTGAAACAAGGTTACTGATATATTGTACAATGGTAGTGGTACCTAGTAGACTGACTATCTTCAGACGGCCTATAAACGAATTCTTAGGACATCCGTTGGAAGTTTGTAATCATAGAACGGTTAAGAATTCCTGTTACAGCACGAAGATCACGATGTAGTCATGAGTTCCGTGAAATGACATGGAGAGGTGTCCAATCCCAAATAAATTGTATTTTGCCTCTTCCTCTTCATCCTTATCAGCTTCCCGAGCCTGTAAGCCGCCTAGCTGAAAGTAAATTCTGTCTCTCTCCTCACTCCCCCCCCCCCCCCCTCCCCCATCCGTAGTAATGTCGCTGCGGGGGTAGGCATTGTGTTTGAGATCTTCTCGTCTTTGTCCCGGGGACGAAAATTAAAAGTATATAAGAAGTCGGAGTGGGTTCGCCTGATGGCGAGGGACACAAGTAATAGGGAAGGCTAACCATATCGTAAAAAGCAGTCCAGAACATTCACCAATACTAGAACATGAGTGCCGGTCTCTCTGGTCTAGAGGTTACACGACTTTCTCCGTAATGTCGTATACTCTCGTTAGTAACTTGACGTTGCGGGAGAATTGGTAGCGGTTCTCTCCGCGTCGTTAACGTACCGGGTATTAGAGCCGGTCGCTCAGAAAGCAATGGCAAACTACTGAGCGTAATCTTGCCAAAATACCAACAATCAGCTGAAAGATGCTGATGTTGACAGCGATGTCCTGTAAAGGATATGCGGAAGAGAAAAAAACATGAGTGGACTAATCTTGAGTTTAAAGCGAGCGAACGTAAAGAAAAACAAAGATGTAGTTTCACAACGCGACTCGGCCTTTATCGTGGACTTTCGCTTTGTCTTGTACCACGGGTTTGTTCAGTGGATTTTTTGTATCACTGTCTGCTCGTTTAACCGGACCGAGTCATCATCTTCTGTATGTCATCTACTTCTTATCCACAAGCAAAATTCAGTCCCTTACTACTTTAAACAGTGTGTAAGGACTACGCTTGAGTTTAAGCGAACAAAACAGAAACGAAAAAAAAAAGATCTTCTAATCGTGCATGCCGTGTGGCGTTGTTGATCGTATTTCCATAGCCTTCTGTCTCTGTGCTGCGAATCATTTATAATACCGATGCTCTCCATGCCATAATATCAACCTATCCAGAGGTTTTTTTCGCTTGGTCTCCCCCTGCCTCTCTTCCCCTCCAACTCTCCTGTTGTGGTTACATACTCCATCCTTCCTGTTGTGGTTACATACTCCATCCTTCCTGTTGTGGTTACATACTCCATCCTTCCTGTTGTAGTTACATACTCCATCCTTCTTGTTGTGGTTACATACTCCATCCTTCTTGTTGTGGTTACATACTCCAATATTTCTCTTGTGGTGAATACTCCATCCTTCCTGTTGTGGTTACATACTCCATCCTTCTTGTTGTGATGAATAATCCATCCTTCCTGTTGTGGTGAATGCTCCATCCTTCCTGTTGTGGTTACATACTCCATCCTTCTTGTTGTGATGAATACTCCATCCTTCCTGTTGTGGTTACATACTCCAATATTTCTCTTGTGGTGAATACTCCATCCTTCCTGTTGTGGTTACATACTCCATCATTCTTGTTGTGGTTACATACTCCATCCTTCCTGTTGTGGTTACATACTCCAACTCTCCTGTTGTGGTTACATACTCCATCCTTCCTGTTGTGGTTACATACTCCATCCTTCCTGTTGTGGTTACATACTCCATCCTTCCTGTTGTGGTTACATACTCCATCCTTCTTGTTGTGGTTACATACTCCATCCTTCCTGTTGTGATGAATATTCCATCCTTCCTGTTGTGGTGAATACTCCATCCTTCCTGTTGTGGTTACATACTCCATCCTTCCTGTTGTGATGAATACTCCATCCTTCCTGTTGTGATGAATACTCCATCCTTCCTGTTGTGATGAATACTCCATCCTTCCTGTTGTGATGAATACTCCATCCTTCCTGTTGTGATGAATACTCCATCCTTCCTGTTGTGATGAATACTCCATCCTTCCTGTTGTGATGAATACTCCATCCTTCCTGTTGTGATGAATACTCCATCCTTCCTGTTGTGATGAATACTCCATCCTTCCTGTTGTGGTGAATACTCCATCCTTCTTGTTGTGGTGACATACTCCAATATTTCTCTTGTGGTGAATACTCCATCCTTCCTGTTGTGGTTACATACTCCAACTCTCCTGTTGTGGTTACATACTCCATCCTTCCTGTTGTGGTTACATACTCCATCCTTCCTGTTGTGGTTACATACTCCATCCTTCCTGTTGTGGTTACATACTCCATCCTTCTTGTTGTGGTTACATACTCCATCCTTCCTGTTGTGATGAATATTCCATCCTTCCTGTTGTGGTGAATACTCCATCCTTCCTGTTGTGGTTACATACTCCATCCTTCCTGTTGTGATGAATACTCCATCCTTCCTGTTGTGATGAATACTCCATCCTTCCTGTTGTGATGAATACTCCATCCTTCCTGTTGTGATGAATACTCCATCCTTCCTGTTGTGATGAATACTCCATCCTTCCTGTTGTGATGAATACTCCATCCTTCCTGTTGTGATGAATACTCCATCCTTCCTGTTGTGATGAATACTCCATCATTCCTGTTGTGATGAATATTCCATCCTTCCTGTTGTGGTGAATACTCCATCCTTCCTGTTGTGCATCAGTAGTAGTAGTAGTAGTAGTAGTAGAAGCATCAGTAGCAGCAGCTGTCGTAGTATCAGCAGCAGTAGCAGTAGTAGTAGTTGTAGTAGTAGTAGTAGTAGTAGTAGTAGTAGCAGCAGCAGTCGTAGTAGTAGCAGCAGTAGCAGCAGTAGCAGCAGTAGTAGTAGTAGTAGTAGTAGTAGTAGTAGTAGTAGTAGTAGTAGTAGTAGAAGCATCAGTTGCAGCAGCTGTCGTAGTAGCAGCAGCAGTAGCAGTAGCAGTAGTAGTAGTAGTAGTAGTAGTAGTAGTAGTAGTAATAGTAGTAGTAGTAGTAGTAGTAGTAGAAGCATCAGTAGCAGCATCAGTCGTAATAGTAGCAGCAGTAGCAGCAGTAGCAGTAGTAGTAGTAGTAGTAGTAGTAGTAGTAGTAGTAGTAGTAGTAGTAGTAGTAGAAGCATCAGTTGCAGCAGCTGTCGTAGTAGCAGCAGCAGTAGCAGTAGCAGTAGTAGTAGTAGTAGTAGTAGTAGTAGTAGTAGTAGTAGTAGTAATAGTAGTAGTAGTAGTAGTAGTAGTAGTAGTAGAAGCATCAGTAGCAGCAGCTGTCGTAGTAGCAGTAGCAGCAGTAGCAATAGCAGTAGTAGTAGTAGTAGTAGTAGTAGTAGTAGTAGTAAAAGCATCAGTAGCAGCAGCAGTCGTAGTACTAGCAGCAGCAGCAGTAGTAGTAGTAGTAGTAGTAGTAGTAGTAGTAGTAGTAGTAGTAGTAGTAGTAGTAGTAGTAGTAGTAGCAGCAGCAGCAGTAGCAATAGTAGTAGTAGTAGTAACAGTAGTAGCAGCAGTCGTAGTTGCAGCTGCAGTAGCAGCAACAGCAGCAGCAGAAGTAGTAGTAGTACTAGTAGTAGTAGTAGTAGTAGTAGTAGTAGTAGTAGTAGTAGTAGTAGTAGTAGTAGTAGTAGTAGTAGTAGTAGTAGTAGTAGTAGTAGTAGTAGTAGTAGTAGTAGTAGTGGTCGTACAGTTCATTACAAAAGGGTCGCTCCATAATTGCACAATCAATTCTTGTGCCAGTGAAAACCACGCGAAATGCACACCTTTATCCCTTGTGAACTCGTGAAGGGAACAGCACCTTCGACAAGACCAAATCGCCATGGCATCGACAACAAGCCGTCTTTCACATGAATCGGAGTACCGGAAACTGGCCGTCCGCCATGTTCAGAAATTGCACTGCAAAACACAACTGACGTATGACGTTATGGACAGACCAGAACATGTCATTATTCTGCGCATTAGAACAGGACACAACACACTGTGCAACCACATATGTACAAAATTCAAGATTGGTGACTCAGCCATGTGCACACGTGTTTGGCGTCGCAGACAGCAGAGCATATACTCCAGGACTGCCCAAACTACAACAGATCCAGGCGAACCTTCTGGCCTAGAGAGACAACAGTGGAAGATAAACTCTATGGACCGCTGAGTGAACTAAAAAAGACTGTTAGATTCATACAGAAGACAACATTGCAGTTATAGATGTATTTCAAGCGAACGAAAGAAGAAGAAGAAGAACAACTCACGTGAAGACAAGCAAAATGTATTTCTAAAGCAAGAAATCCACAGCTAACAGTGTCGCATCAAACACTTAACCGAGTAGCTGGGCGACAAAAGCTGCCTTACTTTCGACTCTACGCCTTTGTAGCATGTCCATCTATGTTAGTCACATATCCTTTACATCATGTCGCAGTCAACCCCAGCATTTGTTAGCTGTTTGTGATTTCTTGACCAGTTTATTTCAGTAGTTTGCAATTGCTTTCTGAACGACCGACAGTCATACCATTGTATGAAAACCGACGCAAGGCAAAAATCGCCAGCGGCTATGTTTCGAAGACGGTATGCGGGATTACTAATTGCGTTCCATAACCCTTTCGCCACAGAGATGGTACGTGCCTCTATATAGGTGGAAGGAAACACGCGGGAAATGTTGACAGAAAATAGCTCTCATGACGAGAACTAACAGACGATAGCTAAGCTGATTAAGGCGCCTAGAGCTGAACGGTGAGAAAATGAAATGACGATCGAAGTAGCGTAATTTGAAATGCTATTAAGAAACAACACGTTCAGAATCTCCGTGGCGTAATAATGAAGTCCTGACTGCGGCTACACAAATATAATTGGAATAAATGTTATGTCTATCTTAATTGTGTTATGAATCGATTAAAATCGTCTGATTTCACAATCTAAGGAAAGCCGCAAATTGATTAAATAAATTAGGCGAAGATCGTAATGATTCCGTGGGCATGTTATGATGAGCGGAGTTTGGCGTGGCCGAGAGGGTTAAAGCACTTAAAGTTTCTCTTCTGGTATCGGGGTAGCGGGTTAGTTCCACACTCCTGTCAGGTGGATTTTAACGCTGACGTCTAGGTTATAGAGCAATGGCAAACAACTGAACGGAAGATTGCTTAGAAAAGTAATCTGTGCTTGATCACAATATACTACAAACAACAAACAATTTAAACAAGAAATGTTATGATAAGAATTCAATGTGAAAACTGAGTGACAACTTACAATATAACAATAAAGTCATAACTACCTAAATCATCATCAGCATGTGCCCTGCGAACTGACCTTGGCGTTCACGCACCTCTAACAGATCTCCATTTTTGGTGTGCTGTATCAGTTCTATTTTCACCACCATCTTTCGACATTCAGCAGCATTTCTCTCTGTCTGCCCTTGTCTCTTTCACCGCAGATCGTCGCGATATTTCCCATTGCTTCTCTTCTCATGCCGGCTTCCTGGCCTAGAGGTTAGCGACTTTTCTCCGTAATCTCGTATATTCTCGTAAGTAACAGTGGTTCGAATCGCGTCGGTAACTTACGGGGTATGTGAGCCGGCCGCTCAGAAAGCAATGGCAAACTGCTGAGCGTAATCTTTCCAAGAAATCAACAATCAGCTGAAAGATGCTGATGTTGACAGCAATGTCCTGTAAAGGATATGCAAGCAATTTTTTTTCTCTTCTCATTGGAAGCAGCAGTAGTGTAGTGGTTAGACGCTTGCATGTTGGCCCGGTGATTACGGGCTCGAATCCTTATCGAGGCTGCTTTCTAAAACTTACCTTTGCTTTACTTTACGTTGCTTTGCTTTGCTGCACTTCACTTCACTTCGCTTCACTTCACTTCAGTTCACTTCACTTCGCTTCACTTCACTTCACTGCACTGCACTTCACTTCAGTGTACTTTACTGCACTTCACTTCACTTCACTTCAATGTACTTCACTTCACTTCACTTCAATGTACTTCACTTCACTTCACTGCATTTCACTTAGCTTCACTTCACTTCATTTTACTTCAAAACACTTCACTTCACTTCAATGTACTGTACTTCACTTCACTTCAATGTACTGTACTTAACTTCACTTCACGTCACTTCAGTGTACTGCACTTCACTTCACTTCACTTCAATATACTGTACTTCACTTCACTTCACTTCACTTTACCTTACCTTACTTCACCTTACCTTACTTTACCTTATCATACCTTACAGTACATTACCTTACCTCACCTTACCATTCATTACCTTACTTTACCTACTTCTATTCTTATTATATGACCAAGGAATATTTATTATTATCCTATAGTTGTAAATAATATTCTACTTTCATTAGTAACCTCCAGGCGATAGCTGTTAATTGGTCTGGCAGTCCAAGGCATTCATCTCAGGAACCACTCATCTAGTATAGTTAGTTTAGTCGACGGATCAACATCATGGCACACGGGTGTAACCCAAACGTGTTCTGTTCTATTCCTAACCAAAGCCTGGGTCCAGAGAATCTCAGCTCAGTGCACGAACTCCGTAGCACTGGCGAGGATCATGAAATACTTTGGGTAGATTTTTGACTCGAAATTTTCCCCGGACAGCTCCGTTAGGCTTTCAAATGCCAAGGTAATTTTTACGTGCGCAACAATACACACAGGTGTCCGATATCACTACTCAGAGACCAGGGGAAACTTTGTTACTAGAAGTACACGTAAAAATTCCGGCACTCACCGGGGCTTGAACCTGGGACCTACAGCATTCGAGGCGGACACCATACCTCGAGACCACTCAGCCCTCTGGGGGAACTGAGGAACCACTCATCTGTTCCCTCCAAGCTCATCCTTATGTGCTCTTTACATTCCATGGGTCACTACTATACAGCAGAACAGCACTTAGTGATTTGATCCTTAAATATGTATGTGTAACAATCAACCTTACTGCCTCTATTTCATAGGGAACAGTATGAGTGAAGCCTCGTATTTGTAGACCGACCTACTCCGTATACCTCATGTGGTATGTCGCAGGCACTCCCCCCCCTCTCCCTCTCTCTCTCTCTCTCTCTCTCTCTCTCTCTCTCTCTCTCTCTCTCTCTCTCTCCTTTTATATACCTTGCACTTGCACATGCCCATGTACACTATTGTATGAATGTCTGTTGAGCGGTGTAGATGTCTGTATGTACGCTCACGCATATCAGTCCACACAGACTTTAGGACTTGCCTCAAAATAACATATGTGAGCACATATGTGATTTTGGTTAGTACTAACGTCATGCTTGCGCCCACTCATGCTTCGTTTGTGACTGGTTGCCGTCCTGCCCTCCAGCCTCCCCCCTTCTTTCTATGTGCTCACTGAACCGCAACACCCATCACCCCGCCATCAACCTCCATCTAACGCCGTCGGTTGGATATTCTGAGTCACTCACAGATCGCCACTGTGAGGTAAGTATGAACACATTTTTTTCAACTCTCATTTTCTCTTCATTGCTTTAATTTTTTTCATCCTTTTCTTCTCGTCCTGTCGTCACCTTTTGATGTATTCACAGGAGATATCCTTGACTATATGTTGTGTTTGTGAATGTGTTTGTTTGCTGATGAAGGCTAATCGCCGCAATGTATGTACCGTATGTATGTTACCGCTGTTATGTAAAGCTGCACTACTTTGTGTCATTTTATATTGTTTACATTTTCACAGCTTTACCGCAGTTCCACCCAATTTTTATTCAGGTTCCATATAACATTTCAGTATGGTATAATACCGTACAGTATAATACAGTACAGTACAGTAAAGCACAGTACAGTAAATACAATCCAGCTCAGTACAATACATTCCACTGCAGTACTATATAATGCACTAGAATACAATACAATAACAAAATACAGAACAATACAATGTAACAGTGTAAACGTTATAGCCAAGCTAATGATGTTAGTTTATGTCTGTTTTTCTGTTTGGTTTCTGATAGAATAGGCGTTCTTTTACAATACAAATGAAAGCCAGCATGACAGAATGGATAAGAGTTATTAAACTTCCGGTGTGCTGATGCCGAGGGTTCAACCCCTACACCGGTCACGTGGACTAAAATGTTGATTTCTCCTCCTTGACTTGAGGACGTCAATTACAAGAACCTCATAATTCGGGATGGATTCGCCTGATGGAGAGGGACACTGGTAACAGGAAAGCTAATCCGTACGCAAAAATCAGTCTAGTGTACTAGAAGTATGAGCACGTGTTTGGTCTACGCTTGAGTTCAAAGCGAGCGAACGGGGGAAAAAATACAAACGAGAAAAGGGCAATTAATCCATAAGTCAAAGATTATGAGCACCAAACTGTTAGAGTTATGGAACCTGTATAATTATTCTAACATTAGATTTGCAAATAGAACATTGTTACGATGTCTGTTCTTTGCTATAAAGTGAAACAAAGTTACTGCTATCTTGTACAATGGTAGTGGTACCTAGTAGACTGACTTTCTTCAGACGGCATAACAACGAATTCTTAGGACATCCGTTGGAAGTTTGTAATTATAGAACGGTTAAGAATTCCTGTTACAGCACGAAGATCACGATTTAGTCATGAGCTCCGTGAAATGACATGGAGAGGTGTCCAATCCCAAATAAATTGTATTTTGCCTCTTCCTCTTCGTCCTTATCAGCTTCCTGAGCCTGTAAGCCGCTTTGCTGAAAGTAAATTCTGTTCCCCCCTCCCCAATCCGTAATAATGTCGCTGCGCATTGTGTTAGAGATCTTCTTGTCCTTGTCACGGGGACGAAAATTAAAAGAATATAAGAAGTCGGAGTGGGTTCGCCTGATGGCGAGGGACACCGGTAATAGGGAAGGCTAACCATATCGTAAAAAGCAGTCCAGTACATTCACTAAAACTAGAACATGAGTGCCGGTCTCCCTGGTCTAGAGGTTACACGACTATCTCCGTAATTTCGTATAGTCTCGTAAGTAACGTGACGTTGCGCGAGAATTGGAAGCGGTTCTCTCCGCGTCGGTACCTTATGGGGTATGTGAGCCGGTCGCTCAGAAAGCAATGGCAAACTACTGAGCGTAATCTTGCCAAGAAATCAGCAATCAGCTGAAAGATGCTGATGTTGACAGCGATGTCCTGTAAAGGATATGCGAAAAACAAAGAACATGAGTGGACTAATCTTGAGTTTAAAGCGAGTGAACCCGCAAAGAAAAACAAAGATGTAGTTTCACAACGCGTCTTGGCCTTTATCGTGGACATTGTCCTTGTCTTGTACCACGGGTTTGTTCAGTGTATTTTTTTTGTATTACTGTCTGCTAGTTTAACCGGGCCGAGTCATCTTGTGTATTTCATCTACTTCTTATCCACAAGCAAATTTCAGTCCCATACAACTTAAACAGTGTATAAGGACTAGGCTTGAGTTTAAGCGAACAAAAAAGAAATGAAAAAAAAATCTACTTCTAATCGTCCATGCTGTGTGGCGTTGGTGGTCGTATCATTCCACAGAGTTCTGTCTCAGTGCTGCGATTCATTTCTAATACCGAAGCCCTCCATGCCATAATGTCAGCTTGTCCAGAGCTTTTTTCGCTTGGTCTCCGCCTGCCTCTCTTCCCCTCCAGCTTTCCTGTTGTGGTGACATACTCCATCCTTCCTGTTGTGGTGACATACTCCAACTCTCCTGTTGTGGTGACATACTCCAACTCTCCTGTTGTGGTGACATACTCCAACTCTCCTGTTGTGGTGATATACTCCAACTCTCCTGTTGTGGTGACATACTCCAACTCTCCTGTTGTGGTGACATACTCCAACTCTCCTGTTGTGGTGACATACTCCAACTCTCCTGTTGTGGTGACATACTCCAACTCTCCTGTTGTGGTGACATACTCCAACATTCCTGTTGTGGTGACATACTCCAACTCTCCTGTTGTGGTGACATACTCCAACTTTCCTGTTGTGGTGACATACTCCAATATTTCTCGTGTGGTGACATACTCCATCCTTCCTGTTGTGGTGACATACTCCAACTCTCCTGTTGTGGTGACATACTCCATCCTTCCTGTTGTGGTGACATACTCCATCCTTCCTGTTGTGGTGACATACTCCAACTCTCCTGTTGTGGTGACATACTCCAACTTTCCTGTTGTGGTGACATACTCCAATATTTCTTTTGTGGTGAATACTCCAACTCTCCTGTTGTGGTGACATACTCCAACTTTCCTGTTGTGGTGACATACTCCAATATTTCTCTTGTGGTGACATACTCCAACTTTCCTGTTGTGGTGACATACTCTAATATTTCTCTTGTGGTGACATACTCCATCCTTCCTGTTGTGGTGACATACTCCAACTCTCCTGTTGTGGTGACATACTCCAACCTTCCTGTTGTGGTGACATACTCCAACATTCCTGTTGTGGTGACATACTCCAATATTTCTCTTATGGTGACATACTCCAACTTTCCTGTTGTGGTGACATACTCCATCCTTCCTGTTGTGGTGACATACTCCAACATTCCTGTTATGGTGACATACTCCAATATTTCTCTTGTGGTGACATACTCCAACGTTCCTGTTGTGGTGACATACTCCATCCTTCCTGTTGTGGTGACATACTCCAACATTCCTGTTGTGGTGACATACTCCAATATTTCTCTTGTGGTGAGATACTCCAACTTTCCTGTTGTGGTGACATACTCCAATATTTCTCTTGTGGTGACATACTCCAACTCTCCTGTTGTGGTGACATACTCCAATATTTCTCTTGTGGTGACATACTCCAACTTTCCTGTTGTGGTGACATACTCTAATATTTCTCTTGTGGTGACATACTCCATCCTTCCTGTTGTGGTGACATACTCCAACTCTCCTGTTGTGGTGACATACTCCATCCTTCCTGTTGTGGTGACATACTCCATCCTTCCTGTTGTGGTGACATACTCCAACTCTCCTGTTGTGGTGACATACTCCATCCTTCCTGTTGTGGTGACATACTCCATCCTTCCTGTTGTGGTGACATACTCCAACTCTCCTTTTGTGGTGACATACTCCATCCTTCCTCTTGTGGTGACATACTCCATCCTTCCTGTTGTGGTGACATACTCCATCCTTCCTGTTGTGGTGACATACTCCAACTCTCCTTTTGTGGTGACATACTCCAACCTTCCTGTTGTGGTGACATACTCCACCCTTCCTGTTGTGGTGACATACTCCAACTCTCCAGTTGTGGTGACATACTCCAACTCTCCTGTTGTGGTGACATACTCCATCCTTCCTGTTGTGGTGACATACTACATCCTTCCTGTTGTGGTGACATACTCCAATATTTCTCTTGTGGTGACATACTCCATCCTTCCTGTTGTGGTGACATACTCCATCCTTCCTGTTGTGGTGACATACTCCATCCTTCCTGTTGTGGTGACATACTCCATCCTTCCTGTTGTGGTGACATACTCCATCCTTCCTGTTGTGGTGACATACTCCATCCTTCCTGTTGTGGTGACATACTTCATCCTTCCTGTTGTGGTGACATACTCCATCCTTCCTGTTGTGGTGACATACTCCAATATTTCTCTTGTGGTGACATACTCCATCCTTCCTGTTGTGTTGACATACTCCATCCTTCCTGTTGTGGTGACATACTCCATCCTTCCTGTTGTGGTGACATACTCCAACTCTTCTGTTGTGGTGACATACTCCAATATTTCTCTTGTGGTGACATACTCCATCCTTCCTGTTGTGGTGACATACTCCAACTCTTCTGTTGTGGTGACATACTCCAATATTTCTCTTGTGGTGACATACTCCATCCTTCCTGTTGTGGTGACATACTCCAACTCTTCTGTTGTGGTGACATACTCCAATATTTCTTTTGTGGTGACATACTCCATCCTTCCTGTTGTGGTGACATACTCCAATATTTCACTTGTGGTGACATTCTCCAACTCTCCTGTTGCGGTGACATACTCCAATATTTCTCTTGTGGTGACATACTCCAATATTTCTCTTGTGGTGACATACTCCATCTCTCCTGTTGTGGTGACATACTCCAATATTTCTCTTGTGGTGACATACTCCAATATTTCTCTTGTGGTGACATACTCCAACTCTCCTGTTGTGGTGACATACTCCAATATTTCTCTTGTGTGACATACTCCAACTCTTCTGTTGTGGTGACATACTCCAATATTTCTCTTGTGGTGACATACTCCATCCTTCCTGTTGTGGTGACATACTCCATCCTTCCTGTTGTGGTGACATACTCCAATATTTCTCTTGTGGTGACATGCTCCATCCTTCCTGTTGTGTTGACATGCTCCATCCTTCCTGTTGTGGTGACATACTCCAATATTTCTCTTGTGGTGACATACTCCAATATTTCTCTTGTGGTGACATACTCCATCCTTCCTGTTGTGTTGACATACTCCATCCTTCCTGTTGAGGTGACATACTCCATCCTTCCTGTTGTGGTGACATACTCCAATATTTCTCTTGTGGTGAATACTCCATCCTTCCTGTTGTGGTGACATACTCCATCCTTCCTGTTGTGGTGACATACTCCATCCTTCCTGTTGTGGTGAAATACTCCATCCTTCCTGTTGTGGTGACATACTCCAATTTTTCTCTTGTGGTGACATACTCCAACTCTTCTGTTGTGGTGACATACTTGAATATTTCTCTTGTGGTGACATACTCCAACTATTCTGTTGTGGTGACATACTCCAATATTTCTTTTGTGGTGACATACTCCATCCTTCCTGTTGCGGTGACATACTCCAATATTTCTCTTGTGGTGACATACTCCAACTCTCCTGTTGTGGTGACATACTCCAATATTTCTCTTGTGGTGACATACTCCATCCTTCCTGTTGTGGTGACATACTCCAATATTTCTCTTGTGGTGACATACTCCAACTCTCCTGTTGTGGGGACATACTCCAATATTTCTCTTGTGGTGACATACTCCAACTCTCCTGTTGTGGTGACATACTCCAATATTTCTCTTGTGGTGACATACTCCATCCTTCCTGTTGTGGTGACATACTCCAATATTTCTTTTGTGGTGACATACTCCAACTCTTCTGTTGTGGTGACATACTCCAATATTTCTCTTGTGGTGACATACTCCAACTCATCTGTTGTGGTGACATACTCCAACTCTTCTGTTGTGGTGACATACTCCAACTCTTCTGTTGTGGTGACATACTCCAACTCTTCTGTTGTGGTGACATACTCCAACTCTTCTGTTGTGGTGACATACTCCAACTCTTCTGTTGTGGTGACATACTCCAATATTTATCTTGTGGTGACTTACTCCAACTCTTCTGTTGTGGTGACATACTCCAATATTTCTCTTGTGGTGACATACTACATCCTTCCTGTTGTGGTGATATACTCCAATATTTCTCTTGTGGTGACATACTCCAACTCTCCTGTTGTGGTGACATACTCCAATATTTCTCTTGTGGTGACATACTCCATCCTTCCTGTTGTGGTGACATACTCCAATATTTCTCTTGTGGTGACATACTCCAACTCTCCTGTTGTGGTGACATACTCCAATATTTCTCTTATGGTGACATACTCCAACTCTCCTGTTGTGGTGACATACTCCAATATTTCTCTTGTGGTGACATACTCCATCCTTCCTGTTGTGGTGACATACTCCATCCTTCCTGTTGTGGTGACATACTCCATCCTTCCTGTTGTGGTGACATACTCCAATATTTCTCTTGTGGTTACATACTCCATCCTTCCTCTTGTGGTGACATACTCCAACTCTCCTGTTGTGGTGACATACTCCAATATTTCTCTTGTGGTTACATACTCCATCCTTCCTGTTGTGGTGACATACTCCAACTCTCCTGTTGTGGTGACATACTCCAACTCTCATGTTGTGGTGACATACTCCAGTATTTCTCTTGTGGTTACATACTCCATCCTTCCTCTTGTGGTGACATACTCCATCCTTCCTGTTGTGGTGACAAACTCCATCCTTCCTGTTGTGGTGACATACTCCAATATTTCTCTTGTGGTTACATACTCCATCCTTCCTCTTGTGGTGACATACTCCATCCTTTCTGTTGTGGTGACATACTCCAATTCTCCTGTTGTGGTGACATACTCCAACTCTCCTGTTATGGTGACATACTCCAATATTTTTCTTGTGGTTACATACTCCATCCTTCCTCTTGTGGTGACATACTCCATCCTTCCTGTTGTGGTGACATACTCCATCCTTCCTGTTGTGGTGACATACTCCAATATTTCTCTTGTGGTTACATACTCCATCCTTCCTCTTGTGGTGACATACTCCAACTCTCCTGTTGTGGTGACATACTCCAATATTTCTCTTGTGGTTACATACTCCATCCTTCCTCTTGTGGTGACATACTCCATCCTTCCTCTTGTGGTGACATACTCCATCCTTCCTGTTGTGGTGACATACTCCATCCTTCCTGTTGTGGTGACATACTCCATCCTTCCTGTTGCGGTTACATACTCCAATATTTCTCTTGTGGTGACATACTCCAACTCTCCTGTTGTGGTGACATACTCCAACTCTCCTGTTGTGGTGACATACTCCAACTCTCCTGTTGTGGCGACATACTCCAACTTTCTTGTTGTGGCGACATACTCCAACTCTCCTGTTGTGGTGACGTACACTAGCATTCCCCTTGTTATGACATGCTCTAAGAAAGTGGATTGTCCTCTTCTGATGCGAGTATCCAGTTCTCTTCGTGAGTTAACCCCTGTCAAGATGTCTTCGTTGGTTGCTGTATCCTCCCACGGTGTTCTCATTTTTCTATGAACCCACATCTCCGCACCTCCCACATACATCCCCACTTGTCTGCTAGTGTTTCATCATGTTGTATGTCAACACATCGATTAACCGCGGTGCTGAATTAGTAGACACGATGACAGCAACACTTGAACTATCCCATAAATCCAACAAGGGTTGCAATACAATGGATTCCTTCACACTGCAGCATGCCTGAAAATGAAGAAGACAAATTGGCAAGAGACATACATACAACACACACATACGCTCACACACACACACACACACACACACACTACACACACACAGAGACACCCTCATCCATCCATCCACCCACCCACCCACATAGACAGACAGACAGACCTACCTACCTGCCTGCCTGCCTACACGCACACACACACACACACACACACACACACACACACACACACACGCGCGCACACACACATTCATACATAATAAGTTGAATCGGTTTAACCTAATTTCCCACCCCATAGTCTGTCTGATCTGTAACGGTGTTTAACCTCATGTTTGTGTAGCCTCCTCATTTCCACAAGCCACTGCCCTCATTCTCCTGTAGGATATGTCCTTGGGAATAACTAGCACTGGTGACGCCAAGAATAGCCTCAGCTGGAGAGCAACATTAGCCGGCCCTCATTTCTCAAAGACATTTATAAATCCATGATAAATAGCACACATATAAATGCGGTGTAAGCTGAGAATCTTCTGTGTCACTGACGACTACATAGATTAATACATTCCCTTGGCGCCCCAAAGCCGGCCGGAAGACATTCGTGAAAGATTACTTTACCGATCTCGTTAATCCCTGGCATATGAGCTCAGAAATCAGGCTTTTTTCGCGTCTGAAGGAAGGAAATACCGAATAGTGGAGTATAAAATGACATGTAGAAAATAAATTGTACATGGGAAAATAAGAAATGCAAAGATATTTCTGGGAGTTTCTGACGCCGTTTTATTTTTTTTTTTTAAAGGTATTTGACGTTTGTTAAGATTGTATAACAGTGGCTTTTGCAGGGGATAGAAAGACACGCAAGGTTATAATTTACCGACTCATTGAGTCTAACATTTGAAATCAGCCGGGAGCGATTTGGGAGCAGACCGCTGTGCGTTGATTTCGTTGGTGTGAGACGTCGGCCGATCAGAAAGCATGGCCAACCCATCATCCAGTGCCTTGCCGGCTGGCGTGGGCAGTCATGCCTCTCCACAAATTATGATCTCCGACGTCATGGATCAATTCGTGTGTTGACTCCCTTCCGTTCCATGACACAAGACCGTCAAGAATCTTCTCTGCTGTCTTCTTCTATCTCTCTTTCCGCAAATCTTTCCGGTTGCAACAACATGTTGCAGTTTTTGTTTTTTTGGCCAAAAAACGATGACTGCCTCTTTCTTATATTTGTTATAAGTTGTCTTTGCGACTCAGCTTTCTATGAGGACACAGATGGAGGCACCAATATACATTCATATTTGAATAAGAACGCCAGGGGCAAGAGGAGCTGTCACAGTACTAGGGAATTTATGGAAGTCACAGAAAATTAAGCTTAGCACAAAACTTATATTTAGTGTTTTGTTCGTATTACTTTAAACATTATATCAATACTTCTGTATAGATCAGAAACACCGACAACGACTAATACAGTTACTAATGAACTACGAACATTCATTATTTGATGCCTAAATAGAATACAGATGGAGAATACATGTTTGGCGTTAGCGAAAGTCGATTAAATGGCAACATCTCAGATGATGACATCGCTATCAGAGGTTTTAAAACCATTAGAAGAGATCCCTATCAGAAACAAGAGACGGGTATTGCAGTTTATATTTCCAACTCGCTTAACGCCCACCGCAGGCTAGACTTTGAAACCTGTGAGATTGAGTGTGTATGTATAGAGGTTAAACTTCAAAATTGCATACCGCTAGTAGTTGGCTATCTTTATCGAAACCCCAGTGCAGGAAATATCTGGTATGAAAAATTCACCACTATGATGGATGTAGTCTTTAGTAATGCTAGGGAAATAATATTGCTAGGTGACTTCAACATAGACGCTAACAAATCAAACAAAACATGGGAAAACATAATAGAGTCATATAATTTCCAACAGTTAGTCAAACAAGCCACTAGAATCACTAAATCATCTGCAACACTTATAGATCATATTTATACTACGTGTGCTGATAACATCACAGAATGTAGTGTACCTATCAATGCAATGAGCGATCACTATCCAGTATGTTGCACGTGGTCGAAAAGGGGCACCAAAACTCCCAAACACAAACATATAAGCATAAAATATAGAAATTACAAAAATTTCAATCGAGACGTCTTCTTACAAGATTTGGTCAACTCATCTCTAGATTATGTTTACCAGCTTCCTGACCCAGACGATGCTCTGGACCACTGGCTAAAGACCTTTCTAAGTATATTTGATAAACATGTTCCATTTAAAGAAGTTCGTGTTAAACATCACACAAAGCCCCCGTGGATCACACAGGAGGTAGTTGAACTTATGAGAGATCGCGACAGGGCTCACAAAAATAGAGATCTAACTATGTACCGTAGTCTGAGAAACAAAGTTCAATATGTTATTCGGAAGGAAAAGAAAAACTATTTTAAGAACATAGTAATAGATAAAACCAACACTAAAGATATATGGAAAGCAATTAATACCTTGACAAACAAACACAAATCATCACAATCATTACCATCAAATCAGGTTACATGTGATCAATTCAGTAGATACTTTCAGTCCGACATAAACCAACTGAAGGCTGCAATACCAGATGCGC